>BSBN01000367.1:8440000-9017500 GCA_027924645.1 Cunninghamia lanceolata | reverse complement strand
TATGATCTCTAGGGACTTACTGTTAGCATGTATGTTTGGATCTTCGTAAATATAATATTACATTTCATTTTAAGATTAAATATGTTAGGTAATTTTGAGTATTAAAATTTATTTTGTTATGGAAGATTAGACTAGTTTTTAATGGGATATTCTTTTTTCTAGTAGTTTAATTTTTAAGAGACCACCTATCAATGGGGGACATTTTTTAAAATAATTACAACTGACTATGACAGCAATATGTCACTCCTAATGAATGAAAATATTTTCAATATAAAATATTCTTGAGATTTTCCTTGATTTGGCATACAATAATTTTTGAAACATTTGTTTAGAAGATCACCAATATTTTATGTTTATATAAAGGATGTGTATTCTTAAAAATTTTCATGCTTAAACATAGCATCCACTATTTCTAGCATTCATCTCAAGGAATTGAATGTGATGTGATTTTTTGGATCTCCCAAAGGCCATCATCTTTATTAGGTAGATTTCTTGTTGCAAGATATGATGGCATCTACATATTTATTAAGTTGTGATCAATTGTGATGCATGTTAATATCCCATTCTTATTGTTAATTTGTATTTTGGTGTTTCAAAAGGGAAGTTGTATGTTTTTATGATAAAATATTAGTAATAGATCTTTTTTAATGTTGATTAGATTTCTATTTTTATTTCTCTGAAAGATGCATATTATCATAATATTATATTAATATAAAATGTTTTTTACAAAGATTTTACAAAAGAGTGGTCCATAGACCAAGATTTAACAAAGTTGAGCATCTAAAAAAGGCTCATGATTTTATAGATATATTACAGAGCCAATCAACAAAAAACCACAAACCAAAATAGGGAAGAATTGTGGATTCATAACATTTAAATCTATGAATTTTAAGCCATGAAAAACCACAGAATCATCTTCACCAACATTAAGATTGTCATCATTTGGAGAAAAAGGAGTAGGAAGCTAGAAATTTAAAAGGAAACTCCAGGCATTGAAGACATCATCAATCTTCTCCTTTCGGGCATTACCAATTTACTTTTTATGTGCTTGCAAATAACACTCAAGTGAATCATAACTATTATTCTATAGACTAAGAATAAAGGCCTGATAAACACAATTAACAAAGGGGTTTTCCATGATTCCCAAATGACTAAAAAGCCTCCAATATCCATTGATCCCAAATGAAAATCATAAGCATCGAAACCCATATGAAGTTTATCAGTAGACACAAGGAAATCATGAATGAAAATGGAAGCAAGTCCTTTAACCAGATCAATATTTTGAATAAGATCCATGCCATTTGACAAGAAATGAGATGCTAGTTGCGAGGCATAACATACTTTAGAAAGAGAAAGAAATTCTTTTCCATAGACATCAATTAGGGATTCTTCCACATCGGCATTATGGAGTTTGAATGGTCTTGAAAGGTCACCAGCATCTATACAACCATGAAATGGTTTTTCCCACAATTGAACTGATGAAAGAAGCTTGGAGTTTCTAGGAATAACTACCATCATCCCAAGAAAAAAGATAACAAAGAAACAAAGAATGCTCGACCCATCGACAAAAATAGGTATAAAATCCAAGCACACATGAGCCATCATCAAAATATAAATCCTTGCATTCTTAAAATTTATCATGCTTGAACATAGCATCCACTATTTCTAGCATTCATCTCAAAGAATTGAATGTGATGTGAGTTTTGGGATCTCTAAAAGGCCATCATCTTTATTAGGTCTTTCTTGTTGCAAGATACTATAGCATCTACATATTTATTAAATTGTGATCAATTGTGAGGCATGTTAATAACACATTTTTATTGTTAATTTGTATTTTGGTGTTTCAAAAGGGTAAGTTGTATGCTTTTATGATGAATATTACTAATAGATCTTTTTTCATATTGATTAGAATTCTATTTTTTTGCTCAGTAGAGATGCATAGCATCATGATATTATATTAATATAAAATGTTTTTACAAAGATTTTACAAAAAAGGGGTCCATAGACCGTGGTTTAACAAAGTTGAACATCACAAAAAGGCTCATGATTTTATAGATATATCGCAGATCCAATCAACAAAAAACACAAATTGAAACAGGGCAAAATTATGGATTCATAACATTTAAATCTATGAATTTGAAGCCTTGAAAACTGACAGAATCATCTTCACCAACATTAAGATTGTCATCATCTAGAGAAAAAGGAGCAGGATGTTAGAAATGCAGAAGGAAACTCTAGGCATTAGAGACATCATCAATATTCTCCTTTTAGGCAAATACCAATTGCCTTTTTATGTTCTTGTAACTAACATTCAAGTGAATCATAACTATTATTCTACAGACTAAGAATAAAGGCCTGATAAACACAATTAGAAAAGGGTTTTTCCATGATTTCTAAACAACTAGAAAGACCTCCAATATCTACTAATCCTAAATGAAAATCATAAGTAGCAGAACCCATATGATGTTTATGGGTAGACATAAGAAAATAAAGAATGAAAATGGAAGCAAGTCCTTTAACTAGATTGACATTTTCAATAAGATCCATGCCATTTGACAAGAAATGAGATGCTAGATGTGAGGCATAACATACTTTAGAAAGAGAAAGAAATTCTTTGTGTAAGACCTCAATTAGGGCTTCTTCCACATCTACATTATGGAGTTTGAATTCTCTTGAAAGGCCGCTAGTGTCAATACAACTATGAAATGGCTATTCCCAGAACTAAATTGACAAAAGAAGATTGGATTTTCTAGGAATAACTACCATCATCCCAAGCACAAAAGTAACAGAGAAACAAAGAATGCTCGACCCATCAGAAAAAATAGGTATAAGAGCCAAGCACACACAAGACATCATCAACATAGTAGTCCTTGGAGTCATCCTTGTAGCGAGGGAAGAGTAAATATCTTCACAGAAGACCAAGAACCGCTACCAGAAATATAAAAAAAACTATCTTTCAACACACATGAAATAATGAAACCCAAAGTGGGATGAAATGGACACCAACATCACCAGTTTCAGATGTAATCCTAAAGATGAGCCATGTGGGAGAGTGACATCATCCATGTGCTAGACTGTACAAGACACCAAAAGATAGGTAAAATGGAAAAATAACACAATAGATACAAAGCACCTGTCAAAAAGACAAATAAACATGTTAGTAATTTCTCTCAAAAAGAGAGAAATTAATCTTTTCTTCATCTTTCAAAAGTTCCAACAACAATTGGAAGTTGGAATAAGTATCTTGATCTATGTGAATAGAACCTCTTGGTATAGAGTAGGCTAAGTTTGCAAGACAATCCGCAACTTTATTTCCTTCTCTAAAAGTATGAAGGATTTGAAAATCTTCAATCTTCTCCATTAATCTCCAAGCCTGCTACACTATATGACTAAATTTCCAATTGTTATCAGTTTTCTTTTGAAAAGCTTGAATGATGACTTTAGAATCTCTTTCCACTATTAACTTTTTTATTCCTATAGAAACTATTGTTGTTATACCCAGCAGAAGACCTTGAGCTTTTGTTGCTTTGTTAGTTCCATCTACAATTCTCTCAGATTTAGCACATAAAAGTTTACCTAAGTTATCTGTTATGACACATGCAATACCCAATATGCCTAGATTACCTTTAGAGGCACCATCAAAATTAACTTTAAACTAATAAATAGTAAATGCTTTCTTGATCTTATTTGATGGACAACAAAAACATTTACACAAGGAGAAAAGCAGTTAAGAAGATGTAAACTGCATAACTACATCATAATAACTAGTAACCGCTCTCCTGCTATCTGAGTAGATATTAAACAATGTAATATCATTGTTATTCCAGCATTCCCTCCTTATTAGAGTGTTCCTACAATAGTACCAAGGAACCCCCCTGAATGTTAAAATACTCAACAAAGCTGATTACATAATATGAATACATATTTTATAGAAGATCTTCTCCCAAAGAACAAATCTTGAACCAAGCAGGGCTCTATCATGTTGTCTCGTCTACCCTTGGAAAGGTGTAGCTTTGAGCTATGTTCTTGAGCTCTTTAGTCCCAAGCTCTCAAATCACAGAGTCAAGAATTATTCAACAATGAACCCTAAGAGATATGAGAAATCTCTGTCATTGTCTAGTGACCGCAAAAGGGTATAATTCTTGATCATATACTCTTTGAATCTCGCTGGACAACAATCCATATTGAGCTCAACACCAAATCCCAAACCTGTCTCCAAAATAAAATCTTCACAAAACATACATTCTTCAAATTTGTCATCTCCGTCAGAGTCAACAAAGAAAAAAACAAAACAACCAAAACCAAAAATGCTTCTCATGCAAAGCATCATCTCAAAGTGAGAAGCTAACTTGAGATGATGGAAAATCCTCCATCGTCCGATGCCACCTACCTCTAATATGAAGGCTTACACTCTATCCATTTGATTTAGACTCTTCAATAGCACAAGCATGCAAGTCTCTCAAATTTCTATGAATGATAGTATGGATGGCGCATTAGAACCACAAACATAATGTGTGGCCATTTTCCAATGTTAAAAATAATGATGTCAGTTTTAATCAATGATGGACTCATATACCTCCAAACCTTATTTTCCTTATCACTCCAATGAATACAAATGTACAAACCCCACACAAAGCAATGGAATGATATTTAGATCATAACTTCAATACAATATTAGATCTTCATCAAACAATTTAATCCTTATTTCTCCAAAGTAAAATACACATTCATAATAATTTTTAACTCTGAATTCCATATATATGTTCTTTACACTCACCAAGAAATGCCTTCACCAGTAATTTATTATTTTGCTTAATACATATCACAGCTTCACGTAGACTTCCCATGCAGATCTATTTTCATGCCTTTCTATTGCTTGGAAGCTACACCTCACATTTGAATTAATAAACCTCACAATAAAACTTTAATGCGTCATAGGATTTCTCAAATTTTAGTTACCCAATGAACTCAATGCTTGATAGCCTACAAGAATAGCACTTTGTTTTACCAGATTTGAATGCTCATCTCCTATCTTTCAAACATAAAACATAAAGTCTTAACATATCAAATCTTTCAATTGTATATCAAATGTTAAATGGATTTCGGTGATTATATGTTAATCTTGTGACAACCATAAATCTATAACAAAATTCTACTAGAAAAACCTTGAGTGAATCAATGGATGAAGATGCAGGCATGAGGTGATGCTAGGTCCTCAAAAATAGAGGGCACTCCAAAACACAATTAAACTCTTGCACGTTGTTGGAAAAATAATGCTTCATGTAGCAACCAATTATGGAGACTGAGATATAGTAGATCTTTTGCTAAGACAAGGAGCACAACATAGAGATTAGGATTGGAGGACAACACTACACTATGCCATACAAGCCAAAGATCTATTAAAATTGGAAAAATTATTTTTGGAACACTGTGCATTTGATGAAGAAAGATTGGTTTTGTTATGGGCCTCTGCAGTAGGTTGGGCACAGCTAATCAAATTGAGGTAGTGGTACTGCCCTCCACAAATACCCATCCCCAGCATTAGGAAGCGTAAAACATCTCCAACTTGCTCATTTATGTCAACACCTCTTCAATCTCTTTCCATGACTTTTAGATGGCTCTGATACCAAATAATAAATAGTAAATGCTTGCTTGATCTTATTTGATGGACAACAAAAACATTTGTACAAGGAGAAAAGTAGTTAGGAAGTTATAAACTACATAACTGCAGGATAATAACTGGTAACCGCTATCCCATTGTCTGAGTAGATATTAAACAATGTAATATCATTGTTATGCCAACATAAACTAGTTGGGAGAAGGGGGGATCCAGTGCACTGACTTAAGATCATTGTGTAAAGGAGAAGGAGATCTTTTTGACAAGCATCTTGAGTTGATTATCTTAATCTTTTTCCATTTAGATAACATTAAATCATCCCACTAAGCCAAAACTTACCTTTTTGTTTGAAACATTATTATTTCTAAAATAGATCTTTCAATTCTGAATAAGACATCATCCAAATGAAGAGATTCTTTTATAAATATCTGCCTATTTTTTTCCAACCATATATTCCAAATCAAAATTGAAGGAGAGATAACCTAGAGATCTGACAACATGGTATTCTTGTAGAGGAGAGGCTTGCTTAAAAACAAATTAAAGAGCAAATTAGGAAGAGGAGATTAGATTTCTATTTTGCTTTGTAGTCATCTTCCCAATTAGTATAATAAAACTATTTTTTACGAAGTGTCCCTAAATGGATTAAAATTAGTGGGGCCCTTAACTATGAAAATTATTATATTTATATGTAACACTCTTTACTGCACACATTTTGACACATTACCTAGAAAAACTTTTAGGATTGCAACACACGACAACATTTTCTATAGCCAACACAACCATCCACATCATATGGTGCATGTTGTGAACATGGTATTGTCTTTATCTTTCCTTTTTCTAAGCATTTTACACAGACTAAGGTGTGTTGGCTCTCAAACATATATTTATAGAAATTCTAAATATTAACTCCAAAAACAAAGGTTAGGGATAATGTCAACAAAGGTAATGAGAAAGACTTATAATTAGATAGTGGCCTGAATTGGTAAATATATGAAATTGAGTAATATCTACTATAGTTTAGGCTTGGATAGACCTAGGATGGTGTTCCTAGATGTATCCTTAATATGATGATTAAATCATAATGATAGAATGATATTGAATTAATCAATGATTATATTGAGTATTGGATGGGCCCCAAAGCTTGTCACTTAGATTATTGCAATTAGTTTGTAAGGACCCGACTCATCCTAAATTAAATAACACTAAATTCAAAAATTTAAAAATACCAAGGAATAATTTTTTTGATTTAACAGATGCAGGAATGAGAATTTTTTTCTAGAAGTGCTTAATGCATGCGATGAAACTTGAAATTTAGTTTCCTAGAATCATCAGGTTCTTAAAAGATCACCAATTTTAAATCTAGTGAAGAGAGAGTACATTACAAGGGAAGGTACATTATGTAAACTAACCTAGAAGAACAACAGATCAGTTCATACCTTAAGTCATGCATTACATCCTATATTCATTTTCGATAGCTTGCTTCTCCTCTAGTAACTGTATCCTTATCATCTGCACAAAATTAACTTAACAACCTCATGTTAACACAACTCAGTAATCACTACTCAGAGAATTAAGATCACGATACTAATTGTAGGGCTCCCTACATCCAAGGGACTTGAGTACTGGGGGCATCCTTTGTTGTCCAGACTGCCTACATACCTTGTATCCATGGGATCAAGGTCCCCTCCTTCGGATGTGACTAACACGGGGAATGCGAACATGTAGTTCTATTTTGCACTATGTTTGGTGTAACTGTGAGCGGGTATCCAGCCCTTTCTAGGGATATTCCCTGCCCTAGACAGTTCTTCGTCAACTGCCACCCACTCGATGAAACAGGGATGGAAGTTAGTCCACTACCACAAACACTTAAGGGGTGTTTGTCAGTTAGTCCTAGTACGGAGGAATCCCTATAAGGTGTTGACCCATGAAATCTAGCTTACTTTCCCAAGCCAAATTAGGTAATTTTCATGAATAAGTCTGTTCCTGATTCCCTAGTACTTTCACCATGATCTACGAGGGCAAGGTGAAAGCACATGATAGAAAGTGTTTCTAGATCGGCCTAGTTACCCTTTTTGACATTTCATATGTCCTCCCCGATCTATACTTACGTGTCAATAAACCTCATTTTCTATTAGTATGGTTGAAGTGTTTGCCAAATGAGCATCATGGTATTCATTATTTTAATAGGCTCATCCTCTCTTTTTAGTTAATCTTCTAAATGAGATATCTGAGGAGATTTTCCCTTCCTGCAGATTTATCTTCGACATGTTCCTTATTAATTCCAAAGGTAATGAATTGATATGATTACTTACATGATCTTTACAAACTTACCTTTAAATTGAAACCAATAAGGACTTAATAAAAGTTGTAAATTAAGATAGACATCTCAACAAGGGGTTTACTTAAAACTTTGGAATTGGGTTAGTACTGTAATAAAACTAATTAACCTCCAATGTTAATAAACTTGAGTGCAATAAATTATAATATCATTATCAGAAATATCGTTGAACTATTAAACTGCTAAACCATGAACTATTTGATAGAATGCCTCAAAGAGATGTCATCAAATTGGATTGCAGGATATGTATAAAGTTGAAAAGGCTTTTGAAACTTTCGAGCAAATGCAATATAGGTAGGCGTAAAGCCAAATTTCACAATCTTTTAAATGGGCGCTCAGGAACAGGGTATGGCCATCTATCAAAGCATAAAGATAAGGGGATTTTTGTTAGATGTTAAGATTGGAAATGCTCTGGTGGACCAGTATGCAAATCGTGGGAGTATAGCTAGAGTATGTGGGCTACAAGATATGTACAAAATCAATTTGATGAAAAGGCTTTAAAACAAATCTCCAAGCAAATACAATTGGCAGGCGTGAAGTCTAATTCCACACCTTTACTGACATCCTCCCTGCCTGTGCACAAAATGAAGTTGTGGAACAGGCTATGGACACTCGTCCTAGCATAATGGAAGATAATTTTCTAATGCAAAAATATAGAAGCATAGACTAGGCACATGAACTGTTTAACCAAATGCCAGAGAGATCTCATTTAACAGAAAGAAATAATTGCAGGATATGTTCAAAATGGGGTTGTTGACAAGACTTTTAGAAAACTTAGAAGTAGATGCGACTGGCATGTGTAAAGATAGATTCCAGGACCTTTGCCAACATCCTCTAGAATGCTCCAGCCATGCCTCTAAAACCCAAGTGTCTATCCTCCCTTTTCTTTCTCCATCAAATTTATAGAAAACTCAACCCTTGTTGAGAACCATATTTTCCAACACATGTTGGAAAATCTGATAGACTTTGGAGTCAAGTCTTCTTAATTAATTTCCCTCTCTTCATTTTCCAAATTACCATTTATTTATTCAATGTGATCTTTGAATATTGACTTGAGAATGAGGAGGGGTGAACCTCATTGACTCCTCTTTCTAGAAGTGTCCCCTCATTTATTTATTTAGAATTTTTCATTATTTTAAATGAAACTATATATATATATATATATATTATTGGCTTTTATATTATTACAATAGCATTCCAATTTGACTTCAAAATTCAAATATGGGTTGTGACATAGTTACTCATAAGACCTCTTCTTAATCTAATGATAATGTTCATTCTTAGATACATAAACCCAAAATAACAATAGTATGTATATTCCTATGAATTCATTTCCCTTAAGCCAATATTACACATATAATAGAATGATAACATACTTATAAGTTCCTCGAATGGTCTATGAATTTATCTTGCATGAAATGTTGCATCAATTATATCAATGTAACATATAAGCATAATGGATTCTAATCCTAAACATACATAGATGAGGAAAAAGGATGTTAAGATGAGAATATGTTTTCTCATTCACCATTTAGACTAGTGCCTACTTCCATGGGTAATAACCTCACAACCTAGAAGGAAGAAATGTGTATACATAGAACTCGCAATTGGAAGTAGAGTTGAACAGATAAATCAATAATAAATAATTTTTTTATAATCAACCATTCTTAGTAATCCATATCAAATCTATAATAATCAACATAAAATGAAAGTAATACCATTACAATGGCTTGCAATGCTTATAAAATTGTCACACATTCATCTAAATCTCAATACATTCACACTAGCAAATGTGGCAATAGAAAATCCATAACTAGGTTCAAAGGTTCCTTTGAGTCATTATAGTTTTCCATGGGAACATTCATTTACATTGAGAGATTCATTTGAAATGTTTTTCATGATTTAAAACACATGATCTTGTCACTTACATACTATAATTGTAAATATTGAAACCCTAGATTGACCTAAGAGACTTGCAATCAAGAATAATGTAGAATGACCAACCATTGTTACATATGTCATCCTTGTATTTACAGAATTTTAATTGCATTTCATATACTTATCTTAATGGGGTTTACAAGGGTCACATATGTAAGAAATAGAGGCAAACCACAATAATATCAAAATATGAAATTAAACTGTAAATCTGATTTTTAATCTATAAAATTCCAAATGGAGAAGAAAGAATGTAAAATCAACAAGGAAAATAAAAAACTCAAGAGATTTAGACATAACATAGAGATTTACATGGAGAAAACACTTTCTAGTAAAAAATCCACTCCGAAAAGAGGTCAACATTCTATTATAATCAAAAGATATTACAATATAATTACTTCCTTTAATCCTACTACATCCACTTTGACAACTTATGTGTACATATGCAAAACACTATATGTTCTACCTTTTCAAGATCTCAATTTATAGAAAATACATGCTATTTGGGAATACATAAGGTGAGGCACCTAAAAAACTCTAGTGCCCCACATAGGGAATCCCACCTCCACGAAAATTATTTTCAATAATTCTTCTTCTTATAGCTTGCATAAATCACCAATAATGGAAAGACTATCTTGGATGCCCAATTTGTAGTAACCAAATAATAATAATAGAGTCCTTATAGCATGTCATAGCAACCCATTAATAGTCATTCGAAGAATAGCCTCCACCAACTTGTGTGTTTGGTTTACATAAATGCCCATATTTACAATCCCAATGCATAAGATGCTTTAATATTGATAAATAGTAAATAGTTTAAACCAATAAATAATTAATTACTATTGTAAATAAATAATTAATTATTGTACCATTAAAATTAAATTACCTCTGTCAGTGATTCTTCCATCCCTTATGAATGCATTTTAAAAAAATATTTGGAATAATTAAATAACATAGGATTTACAAGGCTGACGGCACCTTAGTCCTAACATTCTCCCACTTAACATCATACATTCTAAATACATCCATTGAAAAACATAAATCAACTAAGTACAAGATATGAGGCCCATAGCCTCCTTCAATGAAGCAAACTTTTTGTTCCTACAATGTTGGTAAAATAATCTACAACATTCTCTTGAGTGTTAACCTTCCTTAACTAAATCTAACCATTCACAATAATTTCCCAAAAAAAGTGATATTGAACATGTACATGCTTAGTCTGATAATGATATATAGGATTATTATCTAAATAGATTGCACTCTGGCTATCACAACCAATCTGAATTATCTTACAATCAAAACCAATACCTACACACAATCTCTATAACCATACTGCCTCCTTAGAGACATGGGTAGTAACCATATACTCTACTATAATGGTGGAAAAAGAAACCACGAGATGCCTCTTACACATCCAACTCATAGCTCCCCCAAATGAATTAAATACATACACACAAGTGGACCTTCGACTATCCAAGTGACCTTGCCAATTTGCATCAACAAAACCCTATATGTCCAATGTCTCATTGTCACTGTTAGTACCAAAATGAACCAAACAATAATCATAAGTACCAAAAAAATATCTTAACACCATCTTCAGATAGTTCTAATGCTCTCTACCAGGGTTAGACATAAACCTATTCAATACTCTCACTACTTGGGTAATATATGGCCTAGTGCAAACCATTACATACACTAAAATTCCTATTGCACTAGCATAATGGCACATAAGACATATCCTTGAAATAATCTTCATACTTGGGACACATATCTAAATTAATCTTAGTGTCAACTGGTAAGGGAATTCTAATTGTCTTACATTCATGCATATTAAATGTTTGTCAAATAGTATTCACATACTTACTTTGTGATAACCAAATATTTCTATTACTCTGATCTCTCTTGATTTCCATTCCCAATATGTACATTATTGCTCCCAGATATTTCATCTTAGATGCACCTAAAATTTGATCTTTCATCTTACTAATCATACCCTTGGTGTTATTGAAAAACAATATGTGATCCACATACAAGGCAACAATTACTATATGATCATCAATACATCTAATGTAAACACAGTGATCCTCTTCACTACTTACAAAACCCAATTTCACCATAAAAGAATCAATTTTTTAATGCCACATCCAAGGTGATTGTTTCAAACCATAAATAGATAATTCTAATTTGCAAACCAAGTGTTCTTTCCCTTTTACTTCAAAATGTTTAATTTGTTGCATATAAATTTCTTCTTCCAGATATCGATGCAAAAATATAGTCTTAACATCCAATTTCTCAATTTCAAAATCATAAGCAATATATGTGGTTATAATAAATATAATAGAAGATAATTTAACAAGATGAGAGAATATTTCACTAGAATCAAGTCCCTCTCTGTGAGAGTAGCCCTTGGCTACCAATCTAGCCTTGCACTTCTGTAATGAACCATCTACTCAGAATTTCTTGTATATCCACTTGCATCCAATGGCCTTCATTCCTTTGGGAAAAAGAACAAGATCCTAGGTGTCACAAGAGTCTAAACCCATCATCTCCTCCTACAGGGCTTTCATCCAAGCCTCACTATCGTCTACAAGAAAAGATTTCCTATAGGATATAGGGCTGATTGTTCATACTTAACAAAGCAAATAGACAATGGAAACTTGGAGGGCTACATATCAATTGGATTCCATAGTATTATGGGTCTAATCAAGGGTGGAGTAAGGGACTCTTCCTCTTGTTCTTCTACATGATCAACCTCTTCAATAATCTTAGAGTCATCCTTCTTAGAACTCCTACTTCAACTCTCTTCTTCCTCTTTGGATCCTCAAATCCATCATTTTGTTCTTGCTTGTGTGTATCTTCTTGATTGAATTTAAAATGTGCTATATTTTCCCCTTGTTTATCTTTTGGATGTTTAGGATAAGAAACAACTCTAAGTTCCTTGAAAATGACATCTTTAGAATAGACAATTTATTGGTTAGAGGATTCTAAATCTTATAACCTTTAGAATTTTCATGATATCCAATGAAGATGAATCTACATGCTTTTCAATCAAACTTAGAACTCTTTTCTTTAGGAACATGAAAAAAACCTCAATGCCAAAAACCACTTAAATGTGAAACAAAAGGTTTCTTACCTATCCACACTTCATAAAGTGTTGAATCAAAAGCATTCTTAACAGATCTATTAATCAAGTAAACAATAGTACTCATAGCTTGTATCCAAAAGAATCTTTTCAATTGTTCATCACTTAACATACTTCTGGCTCGTTCCACTATACTTTAGTTCATCCTTTCTACAACCCCATTGTGTTGAGGTGTGTAAGGAGTAGTCTTTTTTATGATACTTGCATGCTTACAAAACTAATCAAATTCCTTAGAACAATACTCCTATCCATTATCAAATCTCAAAACATTTATCTTATATTCTAATTGATTCTCTACTAAGACATTAATTCCTTAAAGTCAGTGAAAACTTCAAGTTTATATCTCATAAAATAAATCTAGGTAAACCTTGAAACATCATCAATGAAGTACACAAAATACTGAGATTTTCTAATAGAATAAATATCTACTTTAGTAATTTATTTATTATTCCCTCAATGAAATGATGTTTTTTTGTTTTCCAAATACATAATGCTCACAAATATCAAAATACTCACCAAAATAGGAAAAATTGTCAGGTAATATTTGTTCATAATGGGGTTTAAACCCTTTTCACTTATGTGGCCCAATGTATGGTTCCACAACATACATGTATTTTGAGATTTTTTAGTCACATTCATGGATATACATAAACTAGTGGCATTTGACCTAAATAGAGTTCCCAATCTTATCCCACTTGCTACCACCAAGCTACCTCTCATTAATTTGCAACTATGCTTATCAAATTTTACATGCACTCTTGAATCATTCAACTTAGATACAAAAATTAAATTTATATCCAATCCAAGAATATGTAAAATACCAGGGAGGGTTTTTATCCTCCCATCATTGAAACACAACTATTCCTTGCCCCATCCAACTATTGGATATGAATTGTTGTCCCCAATATAGACTTCACCTCCATCATACTATTCATATGTGGAAAACTACTCCTTATCTAGAGTATGATCATCCTAAGTCAATTAACTAGTGTTTGTTGGAAATAATATTACATGAAGAAAGAAAGACCTCATCACTTGTTAGTGTGTTAAGTTTAACATAGGGATAATTAGTTTTTCCCTTGGGGTGTTCTTTTCCTGTATCGGATAGTTTTACACCTGTCATATGTTTTCTTGCCTTTAAAAGGTTGTACCATATGTATTTAACTCATCTCGATATTATTCACTCTTATTTTGGTGGAATAGCCTATGTGCTTCTCTCATGCATTCGTGAAGGTTTGTTGCAGATGGTGCTCCTGGGAGGTGGATGAAACCAACATGGTATCAGAGAAAACCATTATGCAAATCCTTCCTTGAGAGTTTTCATCAGAGAGTTTTGAGATGGATTATTTACTGTAGTTGTTCCGACATTTGAAATTTTTAAAATTTCAAAATTGCCTATCTACATTATTTTTGATAATTTCCTCTTGTTGGTGAATATTGGGAGCAATTGAGGCATTATTTTCCTTGTTGTAGGCGTGCAAAATTGTCTCATAGCTGAGACTATGTAGTTGCATTGAAATCTGCAAGTGAGGAGACCACATTTTATTCCCAGAGGGTATTATTTAAACCTAAAGTTTGTGAAATCCTCCTTTGGAAGGTGAGCCCTCAATTGGCAAACCTCATGTATTTATTCCCTACCATTTTTTTGCTGTGAGACCCATGGTGAATGCACAACAGAAGCATGGGGGCTGATTTTGAGAACTAGTGTGATTTTGAGTCAAGAAGGTTGTGTTTCCTCTGGGGCTGCAAATTCTCTATTTAGGCATGATTCATCTCTCATGGGGAGTGCATGGAGATTGTGGTCAAGAAGTCTCTCATTTTTTCTACTCAAGAGGCCTTTTGATGCCCAATTTGTATTTGGAGAGGCATGGCTTTGTTTGCTGCAAAGAGCTCAATTCTCTCTATTCAAGAGCTCAATTTTCTTTGTTGGAAACAATTTCTTTATAGAGGCAGCGATTAGAAAAGCATGTTTTTTTATTTATTTATTTATTTATTTATTTTCTGCTGGTTTGGAGGCTATCTTTACTACAGCATGAATTTTTTGGCAGATTTAATCCAGAGAGCTTGTATACACTGTCTTGTATGGTGATGCAGGAGTATCCCTAGTTCAAGAGTAATCTTGCATCAACCAAAAAAATTTGTATTTCAATTTGTTTGCATTTCAGTTCCTTCATTTTCCTAGTTCAGTTCAGACAATTCAGTAAGAAGTAGTTTCATCTTATGGTCTGATATTGGAATTTCACATCTTACAAATATGGACAAAGCACCTAAATTCATTCATCTACATCATATCAAGAATTTAGAGCATTTGGATCATTTACCAGAAAGATATTGCTATCAGAAGATCAACTATTGTCTCAAAATAGAGCATCTTGACAGTCTCAGACAATCAGTTGAAGGAGAAGCCTTGTGGATCATTCCTTGACTTATAGATCTCAATGACACATGATTCAATGTCCTTTGGTTCATGGCTGACCTTCCCCAAGGGTTCGTACATTGTTCCATTCATTTGAGGAAGTGTTCTATGCATTTAGGTTTGACCTATTTGTGAACACGGTACAACTCTTTATTGGAGTTTATGACCTTCCTTGGCTAACATAGAGGAACCTATTGGTCTGGATTTGAGATATATTGATGCAATAGATCCTTAGGAAAGTAGTTATCAAGTTTTCATGATTTAGAAGATTGATAGTTTAGATTTTTGTGCAAAGAAGCTTCTAAGCTTTATCATGCGCATGTATGTATTTAGGCCTATGAACCCTAATTGTAAGCCCGCATGTTGCTGGCCAGATTGTATTTGAACTCTATGATACATTGAATGAATGAATCTATTTTTTTCTTCATTTCTTTGAGTTGTTTCCATTGTGTTTACTCTTACTGCATGTTTCAGATAGTTCATTCCGTGAACCCTCCTACCATGACTGCACTAAGTGATATCAGAGAGAAAGTTCAATTCTTTGGAATGAACTGGTGAAGGGGATTCTGTAAGATCTTTCTATGAGCAGATTGCCGATGCAAATCTGAGGCAGGTTACTTGTGTGCAACCGATCGCCAATTGTGAGGCAGTTATCACTTGTAGTCTGATCACCGAATTTGAGGCAGTTTGCTGTTGATCCTAGGAAGATGTCGCTGCAAAGAGTTCCTCCTATTGGTACAATGGCTAATAGAATGGACGAGATGATGGAATTGATGAGAACAATGTGAATTCGGTTGGATGTTGTTGAAGAAGATAGGTGAAGAGGGTTGACACCAAGACCTAATGTTGAAAGTGATGATGAAGAAGAATTTCAATCTATTAAACAAACTAGTGAAACCCTAGAATTTAATGAAGAAGAAGAATCAGATTAGATAGAGATGTTGTGAGCTATTACAAAGATTGGAAAGAGACCTAGAGTTGATGTGCTGAACTATACTGGTAATTTGAACCTTGAGAATTGATTGACTAGATAAATGACATAGAAGAATACTTTGAATATGAGGAAATTAAAGATCTGGAGAAGGTGAAATTTGCAAAGACAAAGTTGAAAGGACATGCTACTATATGGTGGAAAGAATTTTAGTTAGAAAGAAATAGAAGAGGGAAAGAAAAGATTACAAAATGGGATAGGATGGTGACAAAGTTGAAAAATCAGTTTATACCTGCTGACTGTGAGTTGGAGTTGTTGAAAATATTGCAGAACCTGAGACAAAAGGAGAAATCTATGAAGGAGTACAGTGAAGATGGTGCAGAGGCACCTACCTAACAGCTGGCCTCCATGAGGTAGTTAGTTTGTTATAGGTCCGCATGATGACATACATGATCAGGATATAGGATAATTATCAGCATGATGACAGGATAGTCTATTTTTAGTAATGTTTGACTTTATCATGTAATAAGGTCCATTGGATCGATGCTATGTATTAGATCAGCATAGGAGTATGTGTAGGCAGTTAGAGATCGGGATAAGGTTATCTGAGCTGTCCTCTCTCCCAGCCGCTTGGAAGCTCCCAGCCGCTGGGAAGTGAGTTGGTAGTACTCGAAGGATTTGTTATATATACCTTCGATCTGTTAGGGTTTAGATATAGTTCATATTGAGTTTGATAGATGTTATGTTCAGGAGAGTAGTACTGGTGATATGCTGTACTGGTGATCAGTCCAGATATTGTGAAGCAGAATTGTAAAAGCAGGACATTTGAATCTCAATTGAATAAGATCTCATCTTTTGCAGTATTTGAGTTGATCAGTTGTATCTGTGTTGATTTCCTTTCCGTTTTGCAAGTTAATGGGTACTTTCAACCCTTCCACCGGTTGATCCTGCAAATCGGTGGAATGGTCCTGTATCATAGCTTAGGTTGCATTTGTGTTTTCTGTTTATGCATTGCATTGTTCAAGAGATCTGTTAGGAGCATGCTGTGAATCAGCCTAGCATCCTCATGTGCTAGGTATAGAAAGATAAGTTGTTAGACTTTGGTTTGAAGGTGATCCGGCCCGGTCGTCACATTGTCTTTGTGAAATTGAGCGGTTCTGAGTGTTTACATGCAGTGGACGGATACACAGGAGTCTGCATGTGCGTTTCCAGCCGGAACAAGCCGCATCGTCATCTGCGAATGCATCGCCATCAGGATCGGGTCGTGAAACTGTTGAAGTTTGCAAGTTACAAGTGCATCAGGATGTTTTGAGTTGGATATATACTCAGTGTATATATCACAGTCAGGATCATCTCTCGGAGAAGCTCATCATCCGCATATCGCTAATAGATGCGGAAGTGAAAGTTTAGTTTTTGTCTAAGTGTTGAAGAGTTCATCAGGATATTGTGTGACGTCATCATCATCAGCATATGACGTCATCGTCATCAGGATATTAAGATATCCCCCTATGCATGTTAATCCTGTCGTCGCTAAGGGTTTAGGCATCGGCGAAGGCTCTCGGCAGAAAGTTGTGAAACATCATCAGGAGGTGTATCGGCGGCAGAAAGTTGGGTTAACATCATCAGGATGTTCCAATACAACTGGATAAATCGTATCATGATGCTGTTGTTTGTATAGATGGCTATCGGGTCATCGAAGGGAAGCTGCTGAAGGTGTTCGTCATCAGGATATTTGGAGCAACCGGATATTTGGATATCCTGCTGACGAAGGTGGTGTCGAATATCAGGATGATGCCGCTTGTGTTTGGCGCCCGATGAACAGTGCAACCGGAGGATGTTTGCGCCCGTTGAATATCATGATGATGATGATAGGCGACAGGCGGAGGAGGTGAATAGTAGTCGGCAGGAGGATAACTGCGATCATCCGAAATATGATGATGCTGTTAAAACATGATGATGCTGTTGTTGTTTTTAGGAAATATGATGATGATGCTGAGCTGATAGGGATTTTTATCATGTTGTTTGTATTGTTGGCAGCTCCTTCCTGTTAGTTAGCTTCCGTTGCGTTTCACTCTGCATCATAGTGGTATCAGAGCAAAGGTTAGGATCTTCTGGAAAAGATAAGCAGGATGTCAGACGAAGAAGGAACATCTGAGGTTCCAGCAAGGATGACCAACGCTGAGTTGGCAGCTCCTTCCTGTTAGTTAGCTTCCGTTGCGTTTCACTCTGCATCAGAAGAATTTCATAAAATGATCATAAGGATAGGACATAGTGAAGCAAGCAAGGAGAAAGTGGCTAGATACATCAATGGACTGAGATTGAACATTCAAGAAGAGCCAAGCTTGGTAAGGATGACATCTTTGGAAGAAGCATATCAGTTTGCCTTGAAAGTTGAAGAGAAGTGAAATAAGAGACATGATCAAAGATAGAGAGGTAGGAGAGGTAAATTTTAGAGAGGTAGAACATTTTTTGGAGGAGACATAACATATTTGGAGTAGAACAAGCTTGACAACCCATTTAAGAAGGATGATAGAGATAACAATGCTTACCAGAGAGATGATAGAAATTTTTACAGAGAAGAAACCCTAGTGCATACTGGAGTGAAGGGTAGAGAAGAGAAGCAAGATGATTTGATAAGAGGACATTCAGAGGTACTTGTTTCAAGTGTGGAGGTGAAGGACATAGAGCATTTGAATGTAATAAGGGTAGTACAAGTAAGAAGACAGAAAATAGTGGAAGAGCAACTTATGTTGAAGAAGATTCTGTTGAATCACCTGTTCAATTGGAAATCCAAAGAAAGTAGAATCATTGGTGATGAGGAGAGAACTATTTCAAATAGAGGCAAGTGAGGAACCATCACAGACGAAAAGCTTGTTCAGAACTAGATGTAAATTAGGAGGTAAGTGTTGTAAAGTTGTGATTGATAGTGGTAGTTCAGACAACCTAGTTTTAGAGGAGATGGTGACTAAGTTGAAGTTGGAAAGATTGAAACACCCTAAACCCTATCAGATAGCATGGATTTAGGATGATCATAAGATACTGGTGAGTGAACAATGTTTGGTGAAATTTCATATTAGATCTTATCATGATGAAGTCTTGTGTGATATTATGCCTATGGATGTATGCCATAACTTGTTGGGTAGACCTTCGCAATATGATAGAAAAACTATAAATGATGGGAGAAAGAATACTTATACTATAACAGAAAATGAAAAGAGAATTACCTTGACTCCTTTGGAGGATGATCCTAAGATTGACATATGTGGGAATGCTAGAGTCTGCTTAGTAGATGGAAGAAATTTTTTTGGATGGCTTGAGACATGAGAATATGTGTTATGCCTTGATTTCTAAGAAGCATGAAACATTAAAGAAAGAAACTGAAGAATCACAACTAGAGGAGATAAAGAAGTTGATGACAAAGTATGAAGACATCATATCAGATAATGTACCTAAAGGATTACCACCTATAAGGAGTATCATTCATCACATGGATCTTATACCAAGAGGAAGTTTTCCTAACAAAGAAGCACACCAAATGATACTGGTAGAGAATGAACAATTGAAAAGATAGATACAAAAATTATTGAGGAAAGGTTTGATCAGAGAAAGTTTGGGTCCTTGTGTAGTACATGTAGTTTTGGGACCAAAGAAGGATGGAGAATGGAGAATGTGTACTAACTCTAGAGCAATAAACAAGATCAGAGCTAAGTATAGATTTCCTTTACCCAGGATGGATGATATCATGGATTGTTTGAGTGGAGAAAAATATTTCACAAAAGACTTGAAGAGTGGATACCACAGAATCAAAGAAGGTGATGAATGGGAGACTACTTTAAAGATAAATGAAGGATTGTATGAATAGTTAGTGATGCCTTTTGGATTGACAAATGCACCAAGTACTTTCATGAGATTGATGAATGAAGTCTTGAAGAAATTCTTGGGTAAGTTTGTTATTGTGTACTTGGATGATATTCTAATTTTCGGTAAGAAAAAAGAACATATGTTTCATATTAAACAAGTTTTGTAGAGGTTGAGAGAAGAGAAATTGTTGATAAACATCAAGAAGTGTAGTTTCATAAAGGAAAAGTTGGTATATTTGGAATTTTTTATTCCTGTGGAAGGATTGAAGATGGATCCTAAGAAAGTGAAAATAATTATTGAATGGCCTACACTAGAGAGTCTAGGAGAAGTTAGATCATTTCATGGATTGGCTAGTTTCTACTAGAAGTTCATCAGAAATTTTAGTTTAGTATGTAACCCTATGACAGAGACAATGAGAGGTAACTGAAAGGATTTCAAGTGGACATCTAGAGTAGAAAAAAGTTTTGAATTGTTGAAGGAGAAAGTAATAGAGCAACCTATTTTGGCATTACCGGATTTGAATAAGGTATTTCAAGTAGATTGTGATGCAAGTGGAAATACAATTGGAGGAGTATTGAGTCAAGAAGGTAGACCTGTAGAATATTTTAGTGAAAAGTTGAATGATGCAAGGAAAAGATATTCAGTGTATGATCAAGAGTTATATGCCATAATTCAAGCCTTGAAGAAATGGAGACATTACTTGTTTCCTAAGGAGTTTTTGTATATAGATCATCAAGCTTTGTAATATTTGAACCATCAAGGTAAGTTGAATAAGAGACATATGAGATTGGTAGAGTTCATGCAAAGTTATACTTTTGTTTTGAAGCATAGGAGTGGAAAATCAAACAAAGTTGTTGATGCATTAAGTAGGAGAAGAAACTTGTTGACATAAATGAGAGTTGAAGGATTGGGTTTTGATGAATTGAAGAACATGTATGAGGGAGACACTAATGTTACAGAACCTTGGAAATCATGTAAAGAACCTGTTGTGACAGATAGGAGAAATTGGTTGGACTATTTTATTCAAGAAGATATGTTATTCAAAGGAAGTCAGTTATGCATACCTAAAAGTTCAATTAGAGATTTAATTTGATTAAGGAGAAGCAGAGTGGTGGATTGGCAAGACATTTTGGCATTGACAAGATAGTGTCTTTGGTAAGTGAAGATTACTTTTGGCCTTAGATACATAAGGATGTTAAAAAATTTGTGCAGAGTTGTAGAGTTTGTCGAGTTGAAAAAGGGAGTAGTCAGAATACTAGACTGTATAAACCTTTGACAGTATCGGAGAGACCTTGGGAAGACATAAGCATGGATTTTGTGATAAGATTGCCTAAGACACAGAGAGGACATGATTCAATATTTGTTGTGGTTCACAAATTTTCAAAGATGGCCCATTTCATACCTTGTAAGAAGACAACTTATGTAGTGCATGTAGCTGACCTATTTTTCAAGGAGATTGTAAGAATGTATAAATTACCTAATAGTATAGTTTCAGATAGAGATACAAAGTTTGTTGGATATTTTTGGAGGACACTTTGGAAGAAGATGAAGATAGTTTTGAAGTTTAGTTCAACTTTTCATCCATAGACAGATGGACAGATAGAGGTAGTGAATATGAGTTTGGGAAACTTGTTGAGATGTTTGGTTGGAGATAAAGCCAGAAGTTGGGATTTGATTCTTTCACAAGAAGAGTTTGCATACAACAATTCAGTAAATAGGAGTACTGGAAGAACACCTTTTGAGATTGTTACTGGAGTGAATCCTAGAGGAGTTCTAGAATTGAGAAACATTAGTACAGAAGAAAAGAGAAGTGTAGAAGAAAAAGAATTTGCAGATCACATGAAGACAGTGCATAATTAGATAAAAAAGCATTTGAAGAACATGAATAGTAAGTACAAAGAGAAGGTAGATGAGAAGAGAAGACAAGGAATTTGAAGTTGGAGATGAAGTGATGGTATATCTAAGAAAAGAAAGAATTTTAGTTGGGACATATAACAAGTTGAAGATGAAGAAGTTTGGACCTTGTAAGATTCTTAGAAAATTTAATTCAGGAAATGCATATGAAGTAGATCTACCAGAGACCTTGGGTATATCACCTATTTTCAACATTGCAGATCTATATCAGTATCATGAAGCAGAGTTCAGTGACAACATGGAAGAAGACTTGAAGAAGAAATTACCACAACAAGCACCGGAATAGATTGAAGAAATTTTGGATAGTAGATTTGGATGTAGCACTAGAGGAAGATAATACAAAGAATATCTTGTGAAGTGGAAAGGCAGATCGAAAGAAGATTCATCATGGATTTCTCAGGCTGAGGTGGACCTTCTTGTTTCTCCCTTAGCCCTAGCAAAGTGAGGGACTCACTTTATTAATAGCCCTAGATGTCTGATGTAGGAGCATCCCTGGCTTAAGAGTAATCTTGTATCAACTAAAAACATTTGCATTTCAGTTTGTTTACATTTTAGTTCTTTCATTTTCCTAGTTCAGTTTAGGCAATTCAGTCAGAAGCAGTTTCAGCTTGCGGTTTGGTATTGGCATTTCAAATTTTGCAGATCTAGACTTAGCACCAATATTCATTCATCTACATCATATCAAGAATTTAGAGCATTTGGATTAGTTACCGGAAGGATATCACTATCAAAAGATCAACTATTTTCTCAAAATAGAGCATCCTAACAGTCTCAGACAATTAGCTGAAGGAGAAGGATTGTAGATCATTCCTTGACTTTCTGATCTCAATGACACATCATTGAATGTCCTTTCATTCATGTTCAACCTTCCCCAAGGGTCCACACATTGTTCCATTCATTTCAGAAAGTGTTCTATGCATTTAGGTCTGACCTATCTATGAACATGTTATAACTCTTCATTGGAGTTTGTGACTTTCCTTGGCTGACATGGAGGAATCTATTGGTCTAGATTTGATATATATTGATGAAATAGATCCTTAGGAAAGCAGTTATCAAGCTCTCATGATTTAGAAGAATGATAGTTTAGATTTTTGTGCAAAGGAGCTTCAAAGCTTTATCCTACACATGTATGTATTTAGGCTTGTGAGCCCTAATTGTAAGCCCGCATGTTGCCAGCTAGATTGTATTTAAACTCTATGATATATTGAATGACTGAATCTATGTTTTGCTTCATTTCTTTGAGTTGTTTCCATTGTGTTTACTCTTGCTGCACGGTCTGGACAGTTCATTCTATGAACCCTCCTACCTTGACTGCACCATATGGCCATGAGTTTGAGGACATAGGGATTGTTCTTTGGAGTCCAAACCTGACTTAGTCCAATTTTGGTTCATGTTAAATGGCTTGGAGTACATGAACATAGTCCCGCATCTGAAAGGCACTATCCAAAGCATGAGGTGTAAACTTATTTCACCATGCATATATATCGTTTGTGCTGAAATTTCAACACAATCCATAGAGCTCACCATGCAACATTCAACATATTTCCATAGAGGGCAGTTTCATTCTAGAGAGATTGGAGTGCATACCTATGCAGATCAAATCCAGATCACTTTATGTCAGGGCATGACAACATTCTGGTTGATATAGTATTTTTGGCAGACTTTACAAATCTCTAAAGTTGCCATTAAATATTACTTTAGGGTTTATTTTGAGATGGTGGGGACCATGGCCATCCTTTAGATCTATTTGGACATTTATCCTGTATTTTCCCCATAGTAGGCCTCCTTGCATTTTTTATATCTTGGCACTCATATTGCACTTGTGAAGTGCTCGTAGAGGTTTGTGGATCCGTGGTTGATGTGCATGCTTGCTTGGTAGAATGATGTACAGATTATCATTGATTAACACAATTGCCATCATCTATTTTGGTGGTTTCACTTGCTCGTGTGCTATTTTACCTTTCCAAATGGTGGTTTTCCTAATTTTTGCTATTGAAGGTTAATGTCTTTGTAATTTCAGAGATTTGTCATAGTTGATTATGGGGTTTTCATTTCATCCTATTATGATTACGTTAAAAAGGGGGAATTATAAACAATGGAGAGATGGTATCATAAAATATCTTAGATGGCTTCATTTGTTACCACATTTATATAATCTTGTTCCCCTTCCTAGTACGGATAGTAAGAAATTTGCATCAAATTGCAAAAGGGATCATGTCCTAAGAGTTATTGCAATGCATATTGATGATGCCACTTTGAATGCTATTGATCATTTTGAGTGTCATCATATTCATCAAACTAAAATTTGGGAAATACATGGAGATCCTGATACTCAGCTATTTCTAGATGATCTTGTTTCAGATTGCCTTGTGCCTCTTCACTTTTTAGATAGCATACCCTATGATCATGTTACTATTACCATTTTTTCACCACAACTAAAAAATTGGTAGAGTTGATGCATTGCAGTTCATTATCTTAAATTGAAAATTCATAACATTTATGGTGGCACCAGTTGTGTAACTTATCATACAGATTGATTTAGTTTCATTAGCTATGGTTATGTAAAAGAATGTACAAATCCATTGACATTGATTGTTGTTTTAGAGTGCTTATCATGGTTTGAAAGATGTCTCTTAATGTATTTCAGTATTACATCCATATCATAAGATGAGATATACATAAATTGATTATGTTGCAGTAAATAAAGAACAAAAGAGAGCCAAACAATAATCAAAAGTACCAAAAAAATATCTTAGCATGATATTCACATAGTTCTAATGCTCTCTACTGGGGTTAGACATAAACCTATTCAATACTCTCACTACTTGGGTAATATATGGCCTAGTGCAAACCATTACATACACTAAACTTCCTACTACACTAGCATAATGGCACATAAGACATATCCTTGAAATAATCTTCATACTTGGGACACATATCTAAATTAATCTTAGTGTCAACTGGTAAGGGAATTCTAATTGGCTTACATTCATGCATATTAAATGTTTGTCAAATAGTATTCACATACTTACTTTGTGATAACCAAATCTTTCTATTACTCTGATCTCTCTTGATTTCCATTCCCAATATGTACATTGTTGCTCCTAGATATTTCATCCTAGATGCACCTAAAATTTGAGCTTTCATCTTACTAATCATACCCTTGGTGTTATTGAAAAACAATATGTGATCCACATACAAGGCAACAATTACTATATGGTCATTAATACATCTAATGTAAACATAGTGATCCTTTTCACTACTTACAAAACCCAATTTTACCATAAAAGAATCAATTTTTTAATGCCACATCCAAGGTGATTGTTTCAAACCATAAATAGATAATTTTAATTTGCAAACCAAGTGTTCTTTCCCTTTTACTTCAAAATGTTTAATTTGTTGCATATAAATTTCTTCTTCCAGATATCGATGCAAAAATATAGTCTTAACATCCATTTTCTCAATTTCAAAATCATAAGCAATATATGTGGTTATAATAAATATAATAGAAGATAATTTAACAAGATGAGAGAATATTTCACTAGAATCAAGTCCCTCTCTGTGAGAGTAGCCCTTCGCTACCAATCTAGCCTTGAAATTCTCTAATGAACCATCTACTCAAAATTTCTTGTATATCCACTTGCATCCAATGGCCTTCCTTCCTTTGGGAAAATGAACAAGATCCTAGGTGTCACAAGAGTCTAAACCCATCATCTCCTCCTACAGGGCTTTCTTCTAAGCCTCACTATCATATACAAGAAAAGATTTCCTATAGGATATAGGGCTTATTGTTCATACTTAACAAAGAAAATACACAATGAAAACTTGGAGGGCTACATATCAATTGGATTCCTTAGTATTATAGGTCTAATCAAGGGTGGAGTAAGGAACTCTTCCTCTTGTTCTTCTACATGATCAACCTCTTCAATAATCTTAGAGTCATCCTTCTTAGAACTCCCACTTTAACTCTTCTTCCTCTTTGGATCCTCAAATCCATCATTTTGTTCTTGCTTGTGTGTATCTTCTTGATTGAATTTAAAATGTGCTATATTTTCCCCTTATTTATCTTGTGGATGTTTAGGATAAGAAACAACTCTAAGTTCCTTGAAAATCACATCTTTAGAATAGACAATTTATATGTTAGAGGATTCTAAATCTTATAACCTTTAGAATTTTCATGATATCCAATGAAGATGAATCTACATGCATTTCAATCAAACTTAGAACTCTTTTCTTTAGGAACATGAAAAAAACCTCAATGCCAGAAACCCCTTAAATGTGAAAGAAAAGGTTTCTTACCTATCCACACTTCATAAAGTGTTGAATCAAAAGCATTCTTAACAGATCTATTAATCAAGTAAACAATAGTACTCATAGCTTGTATCCAAAAGAATCTTTTCAATTGTTCATCACTTAACATACTTCTGGCTCATTCCATTAAACTTTAGTTCATCCTTTCTACAACCCCATTGTGTTGAGGTGTGTAAGGAGTAGTCTTTTTTATGATACTTGCATGCTTACAAAACTAATCAAATTCCTTAGAACAATACTCCTATCCATTATCAAATCTCAAAACATTTATCTTATATTCTAATTGATTCTCTACTAAGACATTAATTCCTTAAAGTTAGTGAAAACTTCAAGTTTGTATCTCATAAAATAAATCTAGGTAAACCTTGAAACATCATCAATGAAGTACACAAAATACTGAGATTTTCTAATAGAATAAATATCTACTTTAGTAATTTATTTATTATTCCCTCAATGAAATGATGTTTTTTTTGTTTTCCAAATACATAATGCTCACAAATATCAAAATACTCATCAAAATAGGGAAAATTGTCAGGTAATATTTGTTCATAATGGGGTTTAAACCCTTTTCACTTATGTGGCCCAATGTATGGTTCCACAACATACATGTATTTTGAGATTTTTTAGTCACATTCATGGATATACATAAACTAGTGGCATTTGACCTAAATAGAGTTCCCAATCTTATCCCACTTGCTACCACCAAGCTATCTCTCATTAATTTGCAACTATACTTATCAAATGTTACATGCACTCTTGAATAATTCAACATAGATACAAAAATTAAATTTATATCCAATCCAAGAATATGTAAAACACCAGGGAGGGTTTTTATCCTCCCATCATTGAAACACAACTATACCTTGCCCCATCCAACTATTGGATATGAATTGTTTTCCCCAATATAGACTTCACCTCCATCATACTATTCATATGTGGAAAACTACTCCTTATCTAGAGTCATATGATATGATCATCCTAAGTCAATCAACTAGTGTTTGTTGGAAATAATATTACATGAAGAAAGAAAGACCTCATCACTTGTTAGTGTGTTAAGTTTAACATAGGGATAATTAGTTTTTCCCTTGGGGTGTTTTTTTCCTGTATTGGATAGTTTTACAGCTGTCATATGTTTTCTTGCTTTTAAAAGGTTGTACCATATGTATTTTACTCATCTTGATATTATTCACTCTTGTTTTGGTGGAATAGCCTATGTGCTTCTCTCATGCATTCGTGAAGGTTTGTTGCAGATGGTGCTCCTGGGAGCTGGATGACACCAAGATGGTATCAGAGAAAACCATTATGCAAATCCTTCCTTGAGAGTTTTCATTAGAGAGTTTTGAGATGGATTATTTACTGCAGTTGTCTCGACATTTGAAATTTTTAAATTTTCAGAATTGCCTATCTGCATTATTTTTGATAATTTCCTCTTGTTGGTGAATATTGGGAGCAATTGAGGCATTATTTTCTTGGTTGTAGGCATGCAAAACTGTCTCATAGCTGAGATTGTGTAGATGCATTGAAATCTGCAAGTGAGGAGACCACATTTTATTCTCGGAGGGGATTATTGACACCTAATGTTTGTGAAATCCTCATTTGGAAGGTGAGCCCTCAATTAGCAGACCTCACGTATTTATTCCCTACCATTTTTTTGCTATGAGGCCCATGGTGAATGCACAACAGAAGCATGGGGGCTGATTTTGAGAACTAGTGTGATTTTGAGTCAAGAAGGCTGTATTTCCTCTGGGGCTGCAAATTCTCTATTTGGGCATGATTCATCTCTCATGGGGAGCGCGTGGAGATTGTGGTCAAGAAGTCTCTCATTTTTTCTACTCAAGAGGCCTTTTGATACCCAATTTGTATTTGGAGAGGCATGACTTTGTTTGCTGCAAAGAGCTCAATTCTCTCTAGTCAAGAGCTCAATTTTCTTTGTTGGAAATAATTTCTCTATAGAGGCAGTGATTAGAGAAGCATGTTTATTTATTTATTTATTTTCTACTGGTTTGGAGGCTATCTTTACTACAGCATGAATTTTCTGGCAGATTTAATCCAGAGAGCTTGTATACACTATCTTGTATGGTGATGCAGGAGCATCCCTAGTTCAAGAGTAATCTTGCATCAACCAAAAAAAATTGCATTTCAATTTGTTTGCATTTCAGTTCCTTCATTTTCCTAGTTCAGTTCAGACAATTCAGTAAGAAGCAGTTTCATCTTATGGTCTAGTACTGGCATTTCACATCTTGCAAATATGGACAAAGCACCTAAATTCATTCATCTACATCATATCAAGAATTTAGAGCATTTTCATCAGTTACTAGAAAGATATCGCTATCAGAAGATCAACTATTGTCTCAAAATAGAGCATCCTGACAATCTCAGATAATCAGTTGAAGGAGAAGCCTTGTGGATCATTCCTTAACTTAAAGATTTCAATGACACATCATTCAATGTCCTTTGATTCGTGGTTGACCTTCCCCAAGGGTTCGTACATTGTTCCATTCATTTGAGGAAGTGTTCTATGCATTTAGGTCTGACCTATTTGTGAACATGGTACAACTCTTGCTGGAGTTTGTGACCTTCCTTGGCTAACATAGAGGAATCTATTGGTCTGGATTTGATATATATTGATGCAATAGATCGTTAGGAAAGTAGTTATCAAGTTGTCATGATTTAGAAGATTGATAGTTTAGATTTTTGTGTGAAGGAGCTTCAAAGCTTTATCATGCGCATGTATGTATTTAGGCCTATGAGCCCTAATTGTAAGCCCGCATGTTGCTGGCCAGATTGTATTTGAACTCTATGATATATTGAATGAATGAATGAATCTATTTTTTTCTTCATTTCTTTGAGTTGTTTCCATTGTGTTTACTCTTGCTGCATGTTTTAGACAGTTCATTAGGTGAACCCTCCTACCGTGACTGCACCAAGTGATATCAGAGAGAAAGTTCAATTCTTTGGAATGAACTGGCGAAGGGGATTCTGTAAGATCTTGCTATGAGCAGATTACCGACGCTAAACTAAAGCAGGTTACTTGTGTGCAACCGATCGCCAATTGTGAGGTAGTTGTCACTTGTAGTCTGATCACCGAATTTGAGGCAGTTTGCTCTTGATCCTAGGAAGATGTTTCCATGAAGAGTTACTCCTATTGGTACAATGGCTAATAGAATGGATGAGATGATAGAATTGATGAGAACCATGTGAATTCGGTTGGATGTTGTTGAAGAAGATAGGTGAAGAGGGTTGACACCGAGACCTAATGTTGAAAGTGATGATGAAGAAGAATTTCAATCTATTAAACAAAACTGGTGAAACCCTAGAATTTAATGAAGAAGAAGAATCAGATTAGATAAAGATGTTGCGAGCCATTACAAAGATTGGAAAGAGACCTAGAGTTGATGTGCCAAACTATACTAGTAATTTGAAGATTGAGAATTGATTGACTAGATAAATGACATGGAGGAATACTTTGAATATGAGGAAATTGAAGATCTAGAGAAGGCAAAATTTGCAAAGACAAAGTTGAAAGGACATGTTGCTATATGGTGGAAAGAATTTTAGTTAGAAAGAAATAGAAGAGGGAAAGAAAAGATTACAAAATGGGATAGGATGGTGACAAAGTTGAAAAATCAATTTATACCTGCTAACTATGAGTTGGAGTTGTTGAAAATATTGCAGAACCTGAGACAAAAGGAGAAATCTGTGAAGGAGTACAGTGAAGAATTTCATAAAATGATCATAAGGATAGGACATAGTGAAGAAATCAAGGAGCAAGTGGCTAGATACCTCAATGGACTAAGATTGAACATTCAAGAAGAGCTAAGCTTGGTAAGGATGACATCTTTGGAAGAAGCATATCAGTTTGCCTTGAAAGTTGAAGAGAAGCGGAATAAGAGACATGATCAAAGACAAAGAGGTAGGAGAGGTAAATTTTGGAGAGGTAGAACATTTTTTGGAGGAGACAAAACATATTTGGAGTAGAACAAGCTTGACAACCCATTTAAGAAGGATGATAGAGATAACAATGCTTACCAGAGAGATGACATAAATTTTTACAGAGAAGATACCCTAGTGCATACTGGAGTGAACGATAGAGAAGAGAAGCAAGATGATTTGATAAGAGGACATTCAGTGGTACTTGTTTCAAGTGTGGAGGTGAAGGACATAGAGCATTTGAATGTAATAAGGGTAGTACAAGTAAGAAGATAGAAAATAGTGGAAGAGCAACTTATGTTGAAGAAGATTCTGTTGAATCACCTATTCAGTTGCAAATCCAAAGAAAGTAGAATCATTGGTGATGAGGAGAGCACTATTTCAAATAGAGGCAAGTGAGGAATCGTCACAGAGGAAAAGCTTGTTAAGAACTAGATGCAAATTAGGAGGTAAGTGTTGTAAAGTTGTGATTGATAGTGGTAGTTCAGACAACCTAGTTTTAGAGGAGATGGTGACTAAGTTGAAGTTGGAAAGATTGAAACACCCTAAACCCTATCAGATAGCATGGATTCAGGATGATCATAAGATACTGGTGAGTGAACAATGTTTGGTGAAATTTCATATTAGATCTTATCATGATGAAGTCTTGTGTGATATTATGCCTATGGATGTATGCCATATCTTGTTTGGTAGACCTTGGCAATATCATAGAAAAGCTATAAATGATGGGAGAAAGAATACTTATACTATAATAGAAAATGAAAAGAGAATTACCTTGACTCCTTTGGAGGATGATCCTAAGATTGATGTATGCGGGAATGCTAGAGTCTGCTTAGTAGATGGAAGAAAATTTTTTGGATGGTTTGAGACATGAGAATATGTGTTATGCCTTGATTTCTAAGAAGCCTCAAGCATTAAAGAAAGAAACTGAAGAATCACAACTAGAGGAGATAAAGAAGTTGATGACAAAGTATGAAGACATCATATCAGATAATGTACCTAAAGGATTACCACCTATAAGGAGTATCATTCATCACATGGATCTTATACCAGGAGGGAGTTTTCCTAACAAAGAAGCACACCAGATGATACTGGCAGAGAATGAACAATTGAATAGACAGATACAAGAATTGTTGAGGAAAGGTTTGATCAGAGAAAGTTTGGGTCCTTGTGCAGTACATGTAGTTTTGGGACTAAAGAAGGATGGAGAATGGAGAATGTGTACTAACTCTAGAGCAATAAACAAGATCAGAGTTAAGTATAGATTTCCTTTACCTAGGATGGATGATATCATGGATTGTTTGAGATGAGCAAAATATTTCACAAAAGACTTGAAGAGTGGATACCACAGAATCAAAGAAGGTGATGAATGGGAGATTACTTTAAAGATAAATGAAGGATTGTATGAATGGTTAGTGATGCCTTTTGGATTGACAAATGCACTGAGTACTTTCATGAGATTGATGAATGAAGTCTTCAAGAAATTCTTGGGTAAGTTTGTTATTGTGTACATGGATGATATTCTAATTTTTGTTAAGACAAAAGAAGAACATTTGTTTCATATTAAACAAGTTTTGCAAAGGTTGAGAGAAGAGAAATTGTTGATAAACATCAAGAAGTGTAGTTTCATGAAGGAAGAGTTGGTATATTTGGAATTTTTTATTCCTGTGGAAGGATTGAAGATGGATCCTAAGAAAGTGAAAACAATTATTGAATGGCCTACACTAGAGAGTCTAGGAGAAGTTAGATCATTTCATGGATCGGCTAGTTTCTACTGGAAGTTCATCAAAAATTTTAGTTTAGTATGTAACCCTATGACAGAGACAATGAGAGGTGACTGAAAGGATTTCAAGTGGACATCTAGAGTAGAAAAAAGTTTTGAATTGTTGAAGGAGAAAGTAATAGAGCAACCTATTTTGGCATTACCAGATTTGAATAAGGTATTTCAAGTAGATTGTGATGCAAGTGGAAATACAATTGGAGGAGTATTAAGTCAAGAAGGTAGACCTATAGCATATTTCAGTGAAAAGTTGAATGATGCAAGGAAAAGATATTCAATGTATGATCAAGAGTTCTATGCCATAATTCAAGCCTTGAAGAAATGGAGACATTACTTGTTTCCTAAGGAGTTTTTGTATATAGATCATCAAGCTTTGTAATATTTCAACTGTTAAGGTAAGTTGAATCAGAGACATATGAGATGGGTAGAGTTCATGCAAAGTTATAGTTTTGTGTTGAAGCATAGGAGTGGAAAATCAAATAAAGTTGTTGATGCATTGAGTAGGAGAAGAAACTTGTTGACATAAATGAGATTTGAAGTATTGGGTTTTGATGAATTGAAGAACATGTATGAGGGAGACACCAATTTTATAGAACCTTGGAAATCATGTAAAGAACCTATTGTGATAGATAGGAGAAATTGGTTGGACTATTTTATTCAAGAAGATATGTTATTCAAAGGAAGTCAGTTATGCATACCTAAAAGTTCAATTAGAGATAATTTGATTAAGGAGAAGCAGAGTGGTGGATTGGCAAGACATTTTGGCATTGACAAGATAGTGTCTTTGGTAAGTGAAAATGACTTTTGGCCTCAGACACATAAGGATGTTAGAAAATTTGTGCAAAGTTGTAGAGTTTGTCGAGTTGAAAAAGGGAGTAGTAAGAATACTAGATTGTATAAACCTTTGATAGTACCGAAGAGACCTTGGGAAGACATAAGCATGGATTTTGTGATAAGATTGCCTAAGACATAGAGAGAACATGATTCAATATTTGTTGTGGTTCACAGATTTTCAAAGATGGCCCATTTCATACCTTGTAAGAAGACAACTGATGTAGTGCATGTAGCTGACCTATTTTTCAAGAAGATTGTAAGAATGCATAAATAACCTAAGAGTATAGTTTCAGATAGAGATACAAAGTTTGTCGGATATTTTTGGAGGACACTTTGGAAGAAGATGAAGATAGTTTTGAAGTTTAGTTCAACTTTTCATCCACAGACAGATGGATAGACAGAGGTAGTGAATATGAGTTTGGGAAACTTGTTGAGATGTTTGGTTGGAGATAAAGCCAGAAGTTGGGATTTGATTCTTTCACAAGAAGAGTTTGCATACAACAATTTAGTAAATAGGAGTACTGGAAGAACACCTTTTGGGATTGTTACTGGAGTGAATCCTAGAGGAGTTCTAGGATTGAGAAACATTCATACAAAAGAAAAGAGAAGTGTAGAAGAACAAGAATTTGTAGATCACATGAAGACAGTGCATAATTAGATAAAAAAGCATTTGAAGAACATGAATAGTAAGTATAAAGAGAAGGTAGATGAGAAGAGATGACAAGGAATTTGAAGTTGGAGATGAAGTGATGGTATATCTAAGAAAAGAAAGATTTTTAGTTGGGACATATAACAAGTTGAAGATGAAGAAGTTTGGACCTTGTAAGATTCTTAGAAAATTTAATTCAGGAAATGCATATGAAGTAGATCTACCAAAGACCTTGGGTATATCACCTATTTTCAACATTGCATATCTATATCAGTATCATGAAGTAGAGTTCAGTGATAGCATGGCAAAAGACTTGAAGAAGCAATTACCACAACAAGCACCATAATAGATTGAAGACATTTTGGATAGTAGATTTGGATGCAGCACTAGAGGAAGATAATACAAAGAATATCTTGTGAAGTGGAAAGGCAGATCGGAAGAAGATTCATCATGGATTTCTCAGGCTCAGGTGGACCTTCTTGGTTCTCCCTTAGCCCTAGCAAAGTGAGGGACTCACTTTCTCAATAGCCCTAGATGTCTGATGCAGGAGCATCCCTTGTTCAAGAGTAATCTTGCATCAACTAAAAACATTTGCATTTCAGTTTGTTTACATTTTAGTTCTTTCATTTTCCCAGTTTAGTTTAGGCAATTCAGTCAGAAGCAGTTTCAGCTTGCGGTTTAGTATTCACATTTCAAATTTTGCAGATCTAGACTTAGCACCAATATTCATTCATCTACATCATATCAAGAATTTAGAGCATTTGTATTAGTTATCGGAAGGATATCACTATCAAAAGATCAACTATTTTCTCAAAACAGAGCATCCTAACAGTCTCAGACAATCAGCTAAAGGAGAAGGATTACAGATCAATCCTTGATTTTTTGATCTCAATGACACATCATTAAATGTCCTTTGGTTCATGTCCAACCTTCCCCAAAGGTCCGCACATTGTTCCATTCATTTGAGAAAGTGTTCTATGCATTTAGGTCTGACCTATCTATGAACATGTTACAACTCTTCATTGGAGTTTGTGACCTTCCTTAGCTGACATGGAGGAATCTATTGGTCTGGATTTGATATATATTGATGAAATAGATCCTTAGGAAAGTAGTTATCAAGTTCTCATGATTTAGAAGATTGATAGTTTAGATTTTTGTGTGGATGAGCTTCAAAGCTTTATCCTACACATGTATGTATTTAGGCTTGTGAGCCAACTCTATGATATATTGAATGACTGAATCTACATTTTGCTTCATTTCTTTGATCTATTTCCATTGTGTTTACTCTTGCTGTACGGTCTGGACAGTTCATTCTGTGAACCCCCCTACCTTGACTGCACCATATGGCCATGAGTTTGAGGAGATAGGGATCGTTCTTTGGAGTCCAAACCTAACTTAGTCCAATTTTGGTTCATTTTAAAGGTCTTGGAGTACATGAACATAGTCCCGCATCTAAAAGGCACTATCCAAAGCATGAGGTGTAAACTTATTTCACCGTGCATATATATTGTTTGTGCTAAAATTTCAATGCAATCCATAGAGCTCACCATGCAACATTCAACATATTTCCATAGAGGGTAGTTTCATTCTAGAGAGATTGGAGTGCATACCTGTGCAGATCAGATCTAGATCACTTTTTGTCAGTGCATGACAACATTCTGGTTGATATAGTATTTTTGGTAGACTTTACAAATCTCTAAAGTTGCCATCAAATATTACTTTAGGGTTTGTTTTGAGATGGTGGGGACCATGACCATCCTTTGGATCTATCTGAACATTTATCCCATATTTGCCCCATAGTAGGCCTCCTTGCATTTTTTATATCTTGGCACTCATATTGCGCTTGTGAAGCGCCCGTAGAGGTTTGTGGATCCATGGTTGATGTGCATGCTTGCTTTGTAGAATGACGTACAGATTATCGTTGATTAACACAGTTGCCATCATCTATTTTGGTGGTTTCACTTGCTCGTGGGCTATTTTACCTTTCCAAATGGTGGTTTTCCTAATTTTGCTATTGAAGGTTAATGTCTTTGTAATTTTGGAGATTTGTCATAGTTGATTATGGGGTTTTCATTTCATCCTATTGTGATTATGTTAAAAAGGGGGAATTATAAACAATGGAGAGATGGTATCATAAAATATCATAGATGGCTTCATTTGTTACCACATTTATATAATCTTGTTCCCCTTCCTAGTATGGATAGTAAGAAATTTGCATCAAATTGCAAAAGGGATCATTTCCTAAAAGTTATTGCAATGCATATTGATGATGCCACTTTGACTGCTATTGATCATTTTGAGTGTCATCATATTCTTCAGACTAAAATTTGGGAAATACATGGAGATCCTGATACTCAGCTATTCCCATATGATCTTGTTTCAGATTGCCTTGTGCCTCTTCACTTTTTAGATAGCATACCCTATGATCATGTTACTATTACCATTTTTTCACCATAGCTCAAAAATTGGCAGAGCTGATGCATTGCAGTTCATTATCTTAAATTTAAAATTCATAACATTTATGGTGGCACCAGTTGTGTAACTTATCATACAGATTGATTTAGTTTCATTAGCTATGGTTATGTAAAAGAATGTAGAAATCCGTTGACATTCATTGTTTTTTCAAATTGCTTATCATGGTTTGAAAGATGTCTCTTAATGTATTTCAGTATTACATCCATACCATCAGATGAGATATACATAAATTGATTATGTTGCAGTGAATAAAGAACAAAAGAGAGCAATAATTGGTCCCACAGAAGTTGTGGGAGTAGTTTGATCTGAATATCTAATAAAACATGTTATGTAACTATAAAAGAACTGACAAAGCATATGAAGGAGAGGATGCCAATCATTGCCTGAATTCAAAGTCGGTTGATCATATGGCAGCTGCTCCATTCATTGTCGGGCTCTGAAACTGTCATAACCTATATTAGAGGAGAGAGAAGAGGGGGTTTAGTGCTCATGACATCATCTCTTCCACACACTGTATTAGTACAAATGGAATACATAACAGATTGTATGAGATAGTCAAGATTAGAAAGTACAATATTCATCAGTTACAAGAGGGAAAAATGAAGCATCATCAAGTATCATTGTTTTTGAAACTAATATGTTTGTTTCAAGTGTAGGAGTAGGTAAAATTATGTTACTGATCTAAAAGATAAGCATGTGGTGCAAAATGGGCTCCCACAAGGGTAGAGCTCGGCATGCTAACCCTGCTTCTTAAGAGGGGATGGGGTAAAAATATACATATGAAAGGCAAGACATATTCTACCACTGCATGTGAGAGATTTGAGATCACTAACCAGTTATGACTATCAATAAGTTGAGAGTCACAACTGAGCATTGAGCTCATTCAATAAATGTCAATAATGGGGTGATGATAGTGACAGGATGTAGATTGTAGGGTGTAAATGGAATAAAAAAATTGAATGAAATAGTCATCAGACATGATGGCAGCCACTTATCATCCATGATAGGAGAGCCATGCAATGATCAAGCAAATTTTAGTATTAGCTATAGATTTGAAAGAAGAAAAGAATCAAGTAAATAATTTGCCTTTTCATTTCACATTCTTTTCAAGAAATAATTGTATGAGTGCATGATCAAATGCGCACAATAGTTCATGGACAAGGAAAGATATAGAGAACACCTACAGTGCATATGGCTTTGACAGTCAAGAAGCCAGTGATAGATAGTATTTACATATCACTCATACTAGTAAAGCAAAGAGTTGTAGTAATTTAATCCGGTATGCATCTATATTTTCTTTTGCTATGATATACTAAATCAGAAGCCAAATATGTAAAGAACATGATAGAATCAATTAAGACATTGAATATATGCATATCAGAAGTAAAGGAGATCCAAACCATCATATTTTCTCTATCCATATAATGAGATTGTCAAGTGACACTTGCCATAATGCAATAGAAGAGCATCAAAACTAGATACCCATGAGAAGGGTAAAAGTGTAATAGAGGAAAATAGAACAGTATCAGTTATGAACAAGTGAGAATCTTTAACACATCAGCATGAAGCATGTCACCAGATCATGGAGGAATAGTGATACCATACAAAAGCATAGTTGTAGTTATGAAAAGGCCATATTTACAGAAGTCTAATCTATGCTCAAAACACTCATCATAGTAACACACAGAGGATTCTATTTAACTAAGCACAAGATAATAGCCATGACTCCCAATCAATATAGACATTCAATGATGAGCATATGTGTAGTAATAGTCATGATTGAGTTTCAACTCCAAAGCTGATATAGAGGAAGATAATGAAGTTTCAAAGAAATGCATGGCAGAGCCATGAGTATAAGGAAGTAATAGAAAGACATGACTGAGCTAACAGTAGAATTGCATGAAGAGATAACAAAATCTTCCTTGATGATCATCAAGTAAAGGAGCCAACTGCATCATAACACTGAGCTTGATGACATGAGAACAAGCCACTACACTGCAATAGAGTAGGCCAGTCAACATGATCATTCAAGGAAATTCACTAATGCATTGTCTCAAAGTAGTAAAGAGTAAAATACAGAAGCCTTCAAATCAGTGAGATCACTATCATTATTAAACAAGGTATAATCACACATGAGAGGTATGTTGTTCACTAGGAACTCAAATAAAGCACTCTTCATGAATATTTTTGGAATGTTAGAGTGGGTTTATCATAAAAGGCACATAAAATATTTTAAGGTCTCTATCACCATTATACAAGAACAAATAGAGATATCCATATGCAAGGTCAGGAGTAGCCAAAGCATTATGAACAATAACTAGTCACAAATCTATGGACATCTAGTTAACAAAAAATATTTTTATGATAGCCAAGCAAGATTTTATTAGAACAAGAACAAATGTCTTTTGTTATTAATTCTTAATTGTGTATGTTTGAAGCCTGCTGATCAAGAGTAGCAATTACATAATAGGGCATCAAGACCTATAGGAAAAGCCATGATTTCTATTGAGCAAGACCAATTTTCTTCACACAACATCAAGACAGGTTCTTTTCCACACAATGTCATACCAATTGTCTTGGAATGTAATATACATGAACTAGACTACCTGTAATGTATGCCTTGTTATAATTGAATATTCAATTCTGATGTTCATGAAGCCATAGAGATGACAACACACAGATTAAAATCCACTTGAGGGTTTTCAATAGAGAATCTTAAAAGCTTCAAGCTTATATAATGGAAGTGATGCTCAAAGATGGGTATGAATATGGCCACAACCCCAATGTACAAACTACACCTCAGATATAACAGGTGAATCTTCTTTCAATTACATCAATGCAAAATGTCGACTATTATACTCAGAAATTGAAGATTTTGAGTTCATATATCTAGAAAAGAGAAATACTTAGAAAAGGAATAGAGGAAAATGAGTACAACTACCATGGTTTTCACAAAGAAACATTCAAAATTGAAAGGATACAGTTGTTCCCTCTAAAAGAGAGTTGACAGACTAAAAAGAGAAAAATTAGGTATATACTTTCGTGCCCAGAGAATACCCATTTGGGGGTTTCAACTGTAATTGCAGATAAAGAAGGAAACCATAGAGTTTGAGCCAATATATATGCATCGAGGAGCTTTAGATTCAAGGGAAATGAAGTTCTTGTTCAGTCCGTTTGAGGTAAAATGAAAATATGTAGACAACAAATGTTAGCCATCAATATATAGAGGGGTTTTTGAAGGTTTCAATAGAACATAAAAATAGAATTATCTTTCATCCATTGTAAAGGTCATACATTGAAACCAATGTTATATTAATCTTCAAAAGTAAGAAGCTTACCTCTCTTCTGCTTTAAGAGGAAAGTATAAACATGGAGCTACGGATTTGTTGTCCCTAGAACTGCCAAGTTTTAGCTCTAGATCCTTAGTCATGGTGGGCCCAAGGATAAATGAAGAGTGATAACAACAAATGATCAATGAGATGCATCAAAATGCCAGTATATTCATGGGTTTCAAGCCAAAAGATCACTCTTTTACATAAGAAAATCAACTCACAACAATAATAAAAGTGTTTCTCTGTATACTCCAGCAAGAAATAGACATGAAACACCAAGAACAAGATGCATAAAGTCAACCTTCTCAGGTTAAACCCTCCCATGGAAACTACAGAGCGCCATTTCCATCGAGTGGCCAAGTGAAATAATGTGAAAACTTAGGGCATTGCGTTGTTTTGCCTCTAGGGTTTCTATTACCCTAGTTGATATAACATTTTTATCGCATTGAAATTTAAATAGAGGCCTCAATTAATACCCCTGGGGTATTGCATTTTAGGACTTAGGATATTAAAAAAAACTCTAGTCCCCTTTTGAAAGAAGACATAGGCCTTTACGACCTTAGATGATTCTTGCAAGATCAAATAGAAAGACCACCTTTATAGGCGACATTTTTGCAAAAATCATATATATGTTCTCATTTTTTTATTTGGAAAAAATAGATGCCATTCAATGTAATGTACTTGGCAGAATGTGGCATAAAAGCCTTGTTTTGTTTTTAGAATCAAATCAGGAATAAAACTGCAATGTAATGTAAAGCTTTGTTTTAAAGCAATATTTTATAAATTGATTTAAAATAAATGCTATTTTAAGTAATTCGAAATAGAATAAAACAAGACAGATCTTTCTTCCTTCAGTTAGCTTTCTTTGGGTGAATTGAAGTAGATGAGGACAAAATTGGGGTTATTCTAAGCAGATAAAGCATATTTTAAAATAGATTTTGGTCGGGGCCACCTGAGGTGATAGTTTAGCATCTTCTATTTGTAGTTTGGAGGTAGAATGAGGGCTTTATTTTTAGGTTTTTGATGGATTTTGAAAATGGATTCTTTTATCTATTTTTAGGAACTTTTTTGGAGAGATCCCTTGGCAGGGCATTTATAGAAGAGAAACTTAGTTTCCTAGAGTTGGTTGATACCAGTTTCTTCTCTTTTGTTTATAGGATAGTTGTATACAAGTAGTTGGCTCACTTGGTTTTACAAGCATTGTACTCCTTCCAATTCTAATAGCAAATCACCTTGTTTTACATATTTTACAATCTTGATCTAATGTTATATTGTGACTCTTGTGTCCTTTATTATGTCTCAATGCTGTTAAAACTTAGTTTTTCCTAGTTGCAATTTGTGTTTAATTCAAACCTAGTTGCAAATCACTTTAGGGACAAACTATCGGTAGAATTGTGATGATTTAAGTTTGAGGAGCTATTTGGTGAGTGACAAAAATTCATCTAGATTAGTTGTTAGTGTTCAATTTTACATTTCAATCATACCCTTATATCTCTTTTCCCAGCAAATTGTTGGAGTAGGAGAACTAGCTCACTTTGGAGATTCCCTCTTCACTTAGATCACCCACATCTGAGGAGGGTTTCCATGTTTTAGCAAGATAGTCAAATTGGACTTGACTAGTGGCATAATCCTAATTGATAATAGTTTTTGGCATGCCCAATGGGACCAAAACGTATTTTTCCCTCTGTTGTTTGGTATTTGCAGTAGGGTTTTCACTCTTTTAGAGGTAAAACCAACATACATGGCTACTCAAAATTTTGGTTTTTACATGCAGATCTAGTGAAAAGCACATGAAGAACAACACATGTTGAAGAATTGGGTGTTTTCTTTGGTAGCAATACCCTTTCGACGCAAAGTTATCAAACACCCTGTGACTTTGAGTAAATGGATGGACCATTACCTTTTGTTGCATTTAAAGGGGGCATCCTATTACAACTTGCTCAGCACACCGATATTCCATTTACAACTCTCAAAGGACTACCATATTTTACTGGAGAAGGTCACATTATAGCTATTGGGCACATATAGGATGTGGCAATGCTGTGTTCAACACATGATGTTACCCAAGAGAATGTTGCGATCAGAGTCTCAACTGCATCGTTGAAAGGGAAAGCTTTGCAGTGGTTTCAAGTACTCGCAGTAGGCTTAGTCACATCATGGGATGATCTAGGAGATGGATTGCACAAACATTTTGAGGACAAATCTAATCTTTTATCTCTACTATAGTAGTTAAGTACCATCAAGAGGCATCCACATGAACATATGTCTGATTTCAATTACCACTTTCAGAAGACTTAGGGTAGGATCCCCGTGACTGTAAGGCCTACACCATTGCATGCCTTTTTATTTTATCTTAGAGCTTTAGATAGTGAAATATCTGTTATGATTCAGGATTTGGTTGGATCTACCCTTCCCAATGATTTTGAAATTTTTGTTAGAGCAGAAAACTACATTATTCTAGCAGGGAAAATAGTCCCAAGGCCTCCCTTACCCCATTTTCCGCAAACCCATCCACTTAAGCCCATGACAATTCCTCTTTTAGTTGTTGTCCCAGCTGTTCTAGCCATAGAATACCCAGCTGCTATTCAGAAGACTATTGTTCTAGCTTAATCCCAAGAATTCTTGCAACTTCAAGACAAATTTGATAGCACGGGAAATGAGTTTGTTAATTTAAAAAGGCAAATTAGCCCAGAACATAAGCCATACCAGGCCCAGTATCAGTCTGATCAACTAAGTAGGCTTCCCTTCCAAACTGATCCACTGGTCTGATGAAGAGATTATAACCCTAAAGTAGTTTTTATGAATTAGCAAGGTACTAATTTTTATTATGTGAATTGTTCCCAAGGCCAAGAGATGAGTTTTGAATGCAAATGGACTCCTCAGGAGATCAAAATCCCAAGTTTCAAAAGTTCTGACCTTGCTTAGAAGCTTGTTTGCATTCAAGACCAATCTATTAGTCCTCAATCCTAGCCATATCAAGAACCTAAACAAATTGAAATCATGAATGTTAGGCCAGCAGATGAGAACTCAAATGGACAACAAAAAGTTATTGTTTGTCCTGTAGCCTCGGCTCATTATGAGCATAAGGAATGTGTGAAGGAAGTTGATTCAAACTTGGTCTTGACCCCTATGCACTTTGAATCATTTAAAAAGTTCTCTAATGATTTATATAAGATGAACCAAAGAAAGATGTAGAAATTTGAGGGTGAAAGTCTTCAATTGCAAAGAGATGTTGCTCAAGTTCAAGTGGAGAATAGATTGGAAGAAGGATATGATTCGTTTTTCTTGTTCAATCAACTATCTGATTATGTTGATAATGATGAAGACAACATTCAGAAACCCTACTTATCAGCTGATTTGGCACAGCCAAGAGAAATTGCAGAAAGTCATGTGTTGTTGTTTCATAAAGGCAATAATAAGATCAAACCTTAGCACAATTTGAAGAGCAAAGAGGTGGCTTTGTTTCTGAGTCTAGCACACTTTTTGTGCATGAAGACCCTGACTACTAGGCTAAACACAAGGTTGAATTAGATTAGATTCCTTATGAAGATGAAGCATTTAGTTTATTCTTAGAGCTCCCATCGTACTGTAATGAAGAAGCTAACCTAAATGAGACTGAGGCAGTTTTTCTTGACAAGCAAGAAAATCAACTAGCTAGAGATGATCTACATGTTCAAGAGAAATTCATGCTTGATTGTCAGGATCCTAACTATTCAGCTTGCAAAGGACTTACCTTTCTGCTGATTTCTTTCAGCAATCAAAGGCCCAAGCCAGTAGATGATGAGGGAAATAAGCAGGAGGAAGAGACTCAATCAGGCAAGGGGCAGATTTGGAAGGAAGAAAATGAGGATAGTCATGACTTGGAGAATCAAGAGGCTAATGTTAAAGGTATGAATTTTCAACGCCATTATGAATATCAATTAGAGCATACATTGCATGATGAAACTATTCATTGAGAGGATTTATTCTCAACTATCATTAAAGGTTTTTGCCCTAACACTATTGGTAGCTTAACACCTTTGAAGACAAAGGTATGTGATTAGTATGATTAGGTGATCAAGGAGGTTGTGGTGGAAGAACCAGTTCCTAGAGGAGAAAACAGCAAAAGGTGTTTGTAATTTATCATCTCCAAAGGTTACCCAATCAGGCATCTTTCCAGGATGGAGCCTAAACATGAGAGTACTACTAGAGAAGAACATACTTAATTCATTTTGTCACCTCAGGATAGAAATGTTTCCATTCCAAATAAAGAGGTTAGTGGTCTTGTGTTTATTCTTCAAGATATGGTGTGGCTAGTTCATGGTCTTTCGATCGTTGTTCTTTTTCAAGTAGCTATTCAAATTTTTTTGAAACATAGAATATTTTGCAGAAAGGGCAGCTATTTCACCTAGACAGTGAATGGTTTTGTTTGATCAATCAATTTGGCTGGCTAAAGTAGGCTAGGTTAGTGTTTTTAGTTAATAAGTGCTTCACACACATTTTCCTTTTAGTTAGTTTTGTTTCCCTAAGTGTTGTTGCACGCTTCTGTTGGCCGTTAGGGCCTGTTAGTTGGCTTTTGGTTTATTTGGTTTCCTTTTTCTATTGTTGTTTGGACTAGTTGGAGGACAAATTTTTAGTGTTTTCTGAGTTTCTGAGAAGGGCAGAGTATGACTAAATGCCTACTGGATATTCAAGGTAACTAATCTGATGCTTAACAGGCAAGCATATAGCAGAAGTTGCCATAAATGTTACAATTTTTTCACCACAACTCAAAAATTGGCAAAGTTGATGCATTGCAGTTCATTAACTAAAAGTGAAAATTTGTAATATTTATGGTGGCACCAATTGTGTAAGTTATCATATAGATTGATTCAGTTTTATTAGCTATGGTTATGTAAAAGAACGTACAAATCAGTTGGCATTCATTGCTATTTCAATGTGCTTACCATGGTTTGAAAGATGTCTCTTAATGTATTTTAGTATTACATCCATACCATCAGATGAGATATACATAAATGGATTATGTTGTAGTGAATAAAGAACAAAAGACAACAATAATTGGTCCCACACAAGCCGTGGGAGTAGCTAGATCTGAATATCTAATACAATATGTTATGCAAGCATAAAAGAACTGACAAAGCATATGAAAGAGAGGGTGCCAATCATTGCCTAAACTCAGAGTCTGTTGATCATATGACAGCTGCTCCATTCATTACCGGGCTCTGAAACTATCATAACCTACATTAAAGGATAGATAAGAGAGGGGTTTAGCATTGATGACATCATCTCATCCACACACTATATTAGTATGAAGAGAATACATAACAAATTGTATGAGATAGTCAAGATTAGAAAGTACAATATTCATCAGTTACAAGAGGGAAAATTCAAGCATCATCAAGTATCATTGTTTTTTAAACTAATATGTTTATTTCATGTGTAGGAGTTTGTAAAATTATGTTACTAATGTAAAAGATAAGCATGTGGTGCAAAATGGGCTCCCACAAGGGTAGAGCTTGGCATGTTGCCCCTGGTTCTTAAGAGGGGATGGGGTACAAATATACATCTAAAAGGTAACACATATTCTACCATTGCATATGAGAGATTTGAGCTCATTACCCAATTATGACTATCAATAAGTTAAGAGTCACAACTGAGCACTGAGCTCATTCAATAAATGTCAATAATGGGTTGATGATAGTGACAGGATGTAGATTGTAGGGTGTAAATAGAATAACAAATTGAATAAAATAGTGATCAGACGTGATGGCAGCCACTTAACATCCATGATAGGATAGCCATGCAATGATTGAGCAAATTTTAGTATGAGCTATAGATTTGAAAGAAGAAAAGAATCAAGTAAACAATTTTCCTTTTCATTTTGCATTCTTTTCAAGACGTAATTGTATGAGTACATGATCAAATGCTCACAACAGTTAATGGAAAAGGACAGATATAGAGTACACCTCTAGTGCATATTACATTGACAGTCAGGAAGGTAGTGAGAGATAGTATTTGCATATTACCCATACTAGTAAAGCAAAGAGTTGTAGCAATTTAATTTGGTATGCATCTGCATTTGCCTTTGATATGATATATTGAATCAGAAGCCAAATATGTAAAGAACATGACAGATTTAATTAGGACATTGAATATATGCATATCAAAAGTAAAGGAGATCCAAACCATCATAGTTGCTTTGTCCATCTAATGAGATTGTCAAGGGACATATGCCATAATGCAGTAGAAGAGCATCAAAACTAGATACCCATGAGAAGGGTAAAAGTCTAATAGAGGCAAATAGAACAACATCAGTTATGAACAAGTGAGAATCTTTAACACATCAGCATGAGGCATGTCACCAGATCATGAAGAAATAGTGATACCACACAAAAGCATAGTTGCAGTTATGAAAATGTCATATTCAAGGAAGTCCAATCCAAAATCAAATCATAAAGGATGCCCCAAACCCTCATCATAGCAACAAACAGAGGATTCTATTTAACTGAGCACAAGATAACAGCCATGACTCTCAATCAATAAAGACATTCAATGATGAGCATATGTGTAGTAATAGTCATGGATGAGTTCCAACTCCAAAGTCAATACAGAGGAAGATAATGAAGTTTCAATGAAATGCAAGGCAGAGCCATGAGTATAAGGAATTAATAGAAAGACATGACTGATCTAATAGTAAAATTACATGAAGAGATAAACAAATCTGCCTTGATGATCATCAAGTAAAAGAGCCAACTACATCATAAAACTAAGCTTGATGACATGAGAACGAGCCACTACAATGCAATAGAGCAAGACAATCAACATGATCATTCAAGGAAATTCACCAATGCATTGTCTCAAAGTAGTAAAGAGTAAAATATAGAAGCCTTCAAACCAGTGAGATCACTATCATTAATGAACAAGGTATAATCACACATGAGAGGTATGTTTTGCAGAAGGAACTCAAATAAAGCACTCTTCATGAATATTTTTACAATGTTAGAGCGGGTTTATCCTAAAGGGCCGAGAAAACATTTTAAGGTCTCTGTCACCATTATACCAGAACAAATAGAGTCATCCATATGCAAGGTCAGAAGTAACCAAATCATTATGAACAATAACTAGTCACCAATCTATGGACATCTAGTTAACAAAGAATATTTTTATGACAGCCAAGCAAGATTTTATTAGAACAAACACAAATGTCCATTGTTATTAATTCTAAATTATCTAAGTTTGAAGCTTGGTGATGAAGAGCAGTAATTGCATAACAGGGCATCATGAGCTATAGGAAAAGCCATGATTTCTATTAAACAAGACCAAATTTCTTCACTTAGCATCAAGACAGGTACTTTTCCCCACAATGTCATAGCAATTGTCTTGGAATGTAATACATATGAACTAGACTGCCTGTAATGTATACCTTGTTACAGTTGAATATTCAATTCTGATGTTCATGAAGCCATAAAGATGACAACACACAGATTAAAATCCACTTGAGGGTTTTCAACAGAGAGTCTTAAAAGCTTCAAGCTTATATAATGGAAGTGATTCTCAAAGATGAGTATGAATATGGCCACAACCCCAGTGTGCAAACTCCACCTCAAATATGATAGATGAATCTTCTTTCAAGTACAACAATGCAAAATGTCGACTATTATACTCAGAGATTGAAGATTTTGATTTCATATATCTAAAAGAGAGAAACACTCAAAAAAGGAATAGAGGAAAATGAGTGCGACAATGATGGTTCTCACAAAGAAACATTCAGAAATGAAAGGATACAGTTGTTGCCTCTAAAAGAGAGTTGACAGATTTAAAAGAGAAAAAATCAGGTATATACTATCATGGCTAGAGAATACCCATTTGGGGGGTTTCAACTGTAATTGTAGATAGAGAAGGAAAACATAGAGTTTGAGCCAGTATATATGCATCGAGGAGCTTCAGATTCGAGGGAAATGAAGTTCTTATTCAGTCCATTCGAGGTAAAATGAAAATATGTAGATAGCAAATCTTAGCCATCAATATACAGAGGGGTTTTTGAAGGTTTCAACAGAGCATAAGAATAGAGCTATCTTTTGTCCATTCTAGAGGTCATACATTGAAACCAATGTTATATCAAGCTTCGAAAGTAAGAATCTTACCTCTGTTATGCTTTAAGAGGAAAGTATAAACATGGAGCTGTGGATTTGTTGTCCTGAGAAATGCCAAGTTTTAGCTCTAGATCCTCAGTCATGGTGGCCCCAAGGATAAATGAAGAGTTGTAACAGTAAATGACCAATGAGATGCATCAAAATGCTAGTATATTCATGGGTTTCGAGCCAAAAGATCACTCTTTTACATAAGAAAATAAACTCACAACAATAATAAAAGTGTTTACCTATATACTCTAGCAAGAAATCAACATGAAACACCAAGAACAAGATGCAGAAATTCAACCTTCTCGGTTTAAACCCTCCCATGGCGACTGCCAAGCCCCATTTCCAATGAGTGGCCAAGTGAAATAATGTGAAAACTTAGGGCATCATGATGGTTTGCCTCTAGGGTTTCTATTGCCCTAGTTAATATAACATTTTTATCGCATTGAAATTTAAATAGAGGCCTCAATTAATACCCCTGGGGTATTGCATTTCAGGACGTAGGATATAAAAAAAACTCTATTCCCCTTTTGAAAGAAAACATAGGCCTTTATGACCTTAGATGATTCTTGTAGGATCAAATAAAAAGACCACCCTCATAGGCCACATTTTTGCAAAAACCATATATATGTTCTCATATTTTTATTTGGAAAAAAACATATGCCATTCAATGTAACGTGCTTGGTAGAATGTGGCATAAAAGCCTTGTTTTGTTTTTAGAATCAAATCAGGAATAAAATTGCAATCTAATGTAAGGCTTTGTTTTAAGCAATATTTTATAAATTGCTTTAGAATAAATGCTATTTTGAGCAGTTAGAAGCAGAATAAAACAAGACAGATCTTTCTTCCTTTAGTTTGCTTTCTTTGGGTGAATTGAAGTAGATGACGACAAAATTGGGGTTATTCTAAGTAGATAAAGCATATTTTGAAATAGATTTTGGTGTGGGCCACCTGAGGGGACATCTTGGCATCTTCTATTTGCAGTTTGGAGATAGATTGAGGGCTTTATTTTCATCTTTTTAATGGATTCAAAAATGGATATTTTTATCTATGTTTAGGAGCTTTTTTGGAGAGATCTCTTTGCAGCGCATTTATAGAAGAGAAATTTAGTTTCTTGGAGTTGGTTGATCCTAGTTTCTTCTCTCTTGTTCATGGGATAGTTTTATATAGGTAGTTGGCTCACATGGTTTTACAAGCATTGTACTCCTAGTTCTAATAGCAAATCATCCTATTTTACATATTTTACAGTCTTGATCTGATGTTATATTGTGACTCTTGTGTCCTTTAGTTGCAATTTGTGTTTAATTCAAACCTTGTTGCAAATCACTTTAGGGACAAACTATCAATGGAATTATAAAGATTTAAGTTTTAGGAGTTGTTTTGTGAGTGATAGAAATTCATCTAGATTATTTGTCAGTGTTTAGTTTTACATTTCAATCATACCCTTCTATCTCTTTTCCTAGCAAATTGTTAGAGTAGGAGAACTAGCTCACTTTGGAGACTCCCTCTTCACTTATATCACCCACATCTGAGGAGGGTTTCCATGTTTCAACAAGATAGTCAAACTTGACTTGACTAGTGGTGTAATCCTGATTGATAACAGTTACTATGTAGGAGGTTGATGTTTTGGGATACTTTGAATCTTTAGATGAGGATGACGAGGGTTCTTCAGATGCTCCTTCTTCTCCATCAGGAATAGTTGATGTACCTTCACCTTTAGTGATTCATTGTGTAGAGTCATTGATTGAGGCTCCTATCATTCCTATTTAGTAGGACCATTCATCTTATGTTGATGATTTATTGAGCACGTCTAGTGATTCATCACAAACGTTATCTCATTGTCTTCCTGATTGGGATTCTTATTTGTCGAACATTAGTTCTTTGTTTGTAGAATCTCAGATTTCTGACTTGGCAGAGACATTTGAGGTTATATCCCTCCTATTTGATGATAGTAGTGGTACAACTATTGTCACCCTATAACTGTCTTTGGAGAATGTTCAAAATTAGTTTCCAGTGGTAGCTCATTTGTCACCTTCTATTGTGATTGGGCATGTTCCTGATTGGTTTGTGGCATCATCTTCCAAGGTCTTAGTGACACCTGAGCAAATCTCAAAGATATCTTGATTCTTCATGCTTCTTTCATTCAATTCTTATCTAGAGTGGGAAGCATACCTACATCTATACATGGTTTTGTTTCTTCCAAAAGGAAGACAAGTGGTTTGTCGACAATGGATCATGTTTTGTCTTTAGGCACTTACCATTTTTGCAGGCGATTACACATTGTGGGGGGGCTACATAGTCTCTGTCTTTCCCTCTTATGGGGGGACTATTGATTGTATATACATGATGCATGTAGTCCTTGGGGGGTGGTATTGAGTTATCCATCCATGCATCATTTTGTTTCCTTTTCTCTCTTTTCGAGAGGGGTTTTTTCCCATGGGGTTTTTCTCCTTTTCTTCAGTTATGAGAGATTTCTTTCTGCATTGTAAATGGGTACCTAACATGGTTGTGTGGCCAGGACCCATATTGCATCTTGATTTTGCATAATAATTCTCCCTAAGTTTGCACTTAATGGGGGGTGTTAGTGTGTTAAGTTTAACATAGGGATGATTAGTTTTTCCCTTAGGGTGGTTTTTCCCCATATCAAGTAGTTTTACACCCATCATATATTTTCTTGCCTTTAAAAGGCTGTACCATATGTATTTTGCCCATCTCAATATTATTCACTCTTGTTTTGGTGAAATAGCCTGTGTGCTTCTCTTATGCATTTGTGAAGGTTTGTTGAAGATGGTGCACTTGGGAGGTGGATGATACCAAAATCAACTAATTTTAAGGATATTTTATTACAGGAATCCCAATGTTTCTTCTTGTTTCTACACTTCTTAACATGTCCCCTCTTTCTATAATTCCAACACTTCACTCTATTTTGTTGGTGCAAAATCATATTTACACATTAGCATAAGTTAATTAGGAAAGCATTTTCCTTTATTAGTTGCCAATCTTATCACATAGGATAAGATTGCTTTCTAATTTTTTGCTTTTTCTATTTTTGACAAATGCAAATGTATATCTATGTATTATTCCCTTGTGAATAATTAATGCACTTGCAAGTATTCATTGCAAATTTGATCTCTCATTTTTGGGTTTTTATTTTTGAAGCAATCGTCTTTGTAGAAGAAATAATACATATGATTTTGGGAATCTAACTGTAAGATTCAATGAGAATCTAAGTACACAAGCTTGAATCTAGGTACAAGAAGAAAGTTACAATAGCTATAAGCACAAAACAAATAATATAATATGCAATAATACAAGCTATTCCAAAATAGAGGAAATGAATTACTCAACCAAATCAACCATCAAATGAATGCATGAAGTACATATAAATAAGCTCAAGCATCCACAAGTCAATGTGACAATTGTCTTTGAGGAGAGCAGTGAAATAGAGACTAACTCAATTGCATGAGTAGAGATGTCTAGTGAACTCATCTTGATGTGGGAGATATTGCATGTGCTCCTTTGATCAAGGATATTACATGTGCTCTTATTTCTTATTTTACTCAAGTAAATTAATAATAATTACCTAAGTAAACTTAATAAAACGTGCAATTAATTAATTGCACCAACACCCCCCTTAAGTGCAACTTAGGGAGAACTGTGAAAAGAGAAATGGGTCCCGATAACTAGGTCTGATCAAGCACCCATGTACAATGAAAATATCTCACAAAATAGAGAAAAGGAGAAAACCCAATGGGAAAAACTCCTCTCCAAGAGAGAGAAAGATGAATGAATCTAGAAGCTACTTGTGTACCTTAATGTCAATGCTGAACTATGACTAAAATTGATCCATAGGAGAAAGTACCATGAAGATTTGGGAAAATTAGCCATAATGAATGGTTATCAAACTGAGATGTGATCCAATGTGAATGAATTATATGATTTAGGTTCATTTACCATAGGCTCTCAATATGAGATATGAACTCATGTGAATTAGATGCAACATTTAGGATCATTTATCATAGGCTTTCAATTTGAGATGTGAACCAATGTGAATTAAAATGTTTAAAGTCATAAGCATGATGTGATAAAGAGAGAACTAGAGAATCTTGATGCAACTCAATGTGATCTTTCATCAAACAGAAGGTAGGATCATAGTGCATGTCATTCGACTACACTCACATCCCTTATTATGTCTTGCTGTGTGAAAACACTAGAAGCCTATGCTTGAAGCCCCACAAAAAATAAGTATATGATATGATGAAACTTTATAAATTGAGTACATTTACATAAATATCATCCCAAAATAGATCAATTTAGAAACCCTTAGCATATTATAATTATTCTTACTTTATAGATGAGTGCGACTACAACAAATAGTTGATTTTTCAAAGTTTTATAATGCTCAATTTGGATGAATATGTTGAAAGTATAACCAATTAACATATTAAGAACAAATGTATAGCACCATGATGTAGTTCTCATAAAACCACCCACTTTAAAAAGAAAGGACCCAAATTTGAGTTCTTTTGTGAAAGTTATGAGTCTTTAAAGTCTAAAAAATTGTCACTGTACAACAAATTCTAAGAGAAAACTAAATTATGGATAAATATGTGAATCATGAGGAGAAAATAATTACATCAATGTGAAGAGGATGGAAAAATAGCCTATCTCAAAAAAAAATTGTTCAGAAAAAGGACACTGTATGACCAAGATATGGCCTCTCGAAGTTGCCCTCCAAAATTGAAAATTGTACTAGGAGGGGGGGGTATGTACCTAGTGGCTACTGGGTGGAAATTATTTATTTTTTTATTTAAAAAAAAACTACAAAAAAAAATTATTGTGTTTTTGGATTAAAAAAACGTTAAAAAAAGTCATATGGGGCAGGGCCCAAGCCACCTGCCACCACCCATATGGGTGGCATGGGGCCCAATGGCACCTGCTACCCACCCATATGGGTTGGGGTGAAGCCCACAGCTCTCATCGCTCCCTTTAAAATGGAAGTCAAAGAAGGTCACACCCTTGTCATGTCAAGCGTATTGTGATACCCCTGCCAATGGTAGGGGTATGGGGGTACAATGCCCTCAGGGCCCAATTTTTTTTTGGTAAAGAAAACACTTTTGACAAAGCACGTAGCACTTAGAATTTTTTTATTTTTGTTTTTTTTAATAAAAAAAATTACAAAGTATAAGAAAAAAAAAATTTAATTAATCCTGTACAATTCTCAGGGAGGTCGTATGACGTCTCTAGGCAAAAAAAAATTGCCCTTTCTTCAACTTTGTCCAGAATGGACAAACTTTATATGGATCTATAGGTTTTTAGCCACTACAGATGCAATGGCATAGTCTATTTTATGCCAGAATACTCTGAAAAGGAGCTCCCTATCAAATCTGAAGAAAAAAGCACTAGAATATATGCAACCAAAAACTTGAATAAAATGACTTCCGGGTGTACAATTTAGACAAAACATAAGGCAAACCTTTATTTCTTAGTTGGTCTAGAAATGATGGTGGGCTCTGATCTGATACAGGAATCACCAATGTGAATCTTTGATTGTGAAGCTCTAAACAAAACCCTTATTTTGTCAATGGACATGAATAGATTTCAGACACCAACAATGCTCTGATACCATGTAAGATTCAATGAGAATCTAATTACACAAGACTGAATCTAGGTGCAAGAAGAAACTTACAATAGCTATAAGCACAAAACAAACAATGTAATATGAAATAATACAAGCTATTCCAAAATAAAGGAAATGAATTACTCAACCAAATCAACCATCAAATGAATAGATGAAGTACATATAAATAATCTGAAGCATGCACAAGTCAATGTGACAAGTGTCCTTGAGGAGAGCAGTGAACTAGAGACTAACTCAATTGCATGAGTGGAGATGTCTAGTGAACTCATCTTGATGTGGGAGATATTGCATGAGATATTGCATGTGCTCCCATCAATCAAGGATATTACATGTGTTCCTATTTCTTATTTTACTCAAGTAAATAAATAATAATTAACTAAGTAAACTTAATAAAAGGTGCAACTAATTAATTACACCAACACTAACATGGTATCAAATCTCTAGATATGTTATCTTCTTCTTGAATCTAAGAGGCTTTTAGCCATGAGGTCATGATTGGTGCTTCTTGTTGTTAAACAAACCTCACCATTGCATTCAGAAGTTGTCAAAACCTTAGGATCTCTTGTGCAAACAATAAAATTGGACACAGGAAAATTTTGGGAATTTTTAAGGGGTCTATATTTTTGTGCAATCAAAAATCCATATGATGATATGGATGCATACTATCATATGACCATCTCAAATTTTGTGACATCATTGTCTAAATTAGTCTTGATTCTTGAGCTATCCTGATTTTCATGCCAACTCAAATTTGGTGCTAGCTCGATTTGTGTGGTATTTCAGTTTCCATGTATAGAGGGTATAGCTAAATTTTTAATTAAGTCTTTAATATTAAAAAAATATATATATTTGGGCAATAGCCCCCAATGACTCAACCCCTAGTCACATGGGCAACCCATACCTTTTGTTATTACTATTCACTACCTAAAGGAGTAGTTTTACCCAAACAACTATATCTTAGGCATATATGGTATCAACATTTCACAAAAAATAGGTGTTACAAATATGGTTTCATGATCTACCTAGTGGGTCTAGTTGTTTTCTAGATTATGTTTATAGTCAATTATATTGTAGGTTGAAGTCCAGACTTCTTTTCTAGCTTTCGAGCTCATCCCTTTTACCTAGTATCTCTATTTTTTGAGATTGAATAGGCATTGGAAAGGTATTTAAGAGATATACACAACCATCCATACACCTTTTCTAGATTTGGCCCTAGTTTTATTTTATTTGGTTTTTTAGTTTTTTTCACTCTGTTTGATAACTTGGAGATACTGGCACCTAGAGAATCTTTGTTTTTTGGGTGGGCTTCTTCTCTCCATCTTATTTTATACATTTAATTTTTCTATTGTCATCAATGTCTCCATGTGTTTATTATGGAAGAAAAAGACATACTATAGATGAATGCATGCTAAAACAACTTAATGAATGAAAACTACTCTATGAGCTTCATTAGTTAAGTGACATTACATTACCAATGGTGTCATTTTGACAAATTATTCTAACCATAAAGTTATAGAAGCATCATCATCTCCTACTACTTCATCCGAATTTAGTTTTTCTTCAATGATAACTTGTAGTAGGTTCATATGAGTCTTCCAAATCCACCATCTCATTGGGATTCCTATATACCAAACATCTCATTATTGTTTCTAGAGTCTCACATTTTTTATGTGGAGGATACATAGGGAGATAATGAATTCATCCTTGATGATAGTGATGCAATAAATTAATCTTTTGTGTTTTTTAGATGTTAACTAGTTCAGATCACATTCTCTCTTGGTTTAACTTCTTTGACTGGACATTCAATTCCTTTTATGGAGGAGATATATTTTTCTAGCATGAGCACATCAGAGTTGCATTCAAAGGCACGATAATACATTTAGATTTGCATTCCCTATTCATCTAGGATGTGGGAATAGATTCTACATATACCATTGGATCTATTTCTTTTGAAGGGAAGAAATATTATTTGTAGTTAGAAAATTGTTATCTATCTTTAGGCACTCATCATTAGTACTAGAGTTGCTTCTTCGAGGGGAATCAAAATCTCATTCACATGCTCTCTCTTATCTAAGGTATGTTGGAAAGAGACATATGTGGCTTCATGAATGTTGTTATTGATGGCAATAAAGTCCATCCCACACATACACAAGACATGGTGTGTCTATAACGGAAGTCAGATTAAAGAGTATTTTGGTCCCATGACCAAGAACAAAGCATGTAGCAAGGTCCAACAATCAAGTCCGAATCTCTTAGAGGAAGTATCTCAGTACTGTGCAGACATGGGGCAGTCAAGAGGAGTACTATGACTAATACATTCTAGAGATTGAGCCTCCAGAGATGAAAGAGTGAAAGATATGAACACCTAAGTGTTGTGTTCCTGTTTGGCAGAGAAGACTGAAGAAGAATTGACCGACAGAGCATCAGACTTTAATCCAGATGAGATATTGATGGTGATCAAATTTCTTAAGGTATCATTCATGATTGGCCGACATGATTGATGACTTCTCTAAATATATTTTTGATATGCATCACTTAGTAAGCACGAATTCAGCCGACAGACCAGAGTTTGGAAATATCTTAAGTTTTCCAAATGCTGATTAGAAAGATGATTGAAATCATTCATGCAGATATATATACTAGATTGATTTCGGTATGATGGAGTGTGTGGTGTATTGTGTTGTGTGAAGAAAAGCAGAGAATAGTGTGGAAGCAGTAATACAGGTTCAGTATGTGACAGAACAATAGAAACAAAGAAGAGGAAGAATGAAGTGTAGTAGATTAGTGTATTGAGCCTAACTGGAACTAAACCTCAGCCTATTTGGATGCTTCTCATTAGTTCAATCACTTGGTTACTTTCTTTATACCTTGTAGATAGTGAGTCTCTTGTAGGTAGTGAGCCTCTAGTGAGCAGTATGCTCGGGTAGTGAGCCCTAATTGGCAAGTGTCATTTTGTACTACCTTATTCTTTTAACAGAGAATACAATCTTGGGTTAATCACCCCATAGTTTTTCCCTTAACAAGGTTTTCCACGTCAAAATCATTGTGTTATGTGTATTGATTTTATTTCTAATTTCATTGTTATGCATGCTTATATGATATGATGCTACACTAGTTGTTAAGGCAGAAAAGAAAGTTAAAATAATTAAGATAACTAATTCACCCCCCCTCTTAGTTATCAACAATTGGTATTAGAGCTAAGTTCCTCCTAACATAACCTAATAGCTTGAGGAAGACCTGGGAATCTCAATATGTATGGTATGAGGGAACAACTTCAGTCTACCGTAGATGATCTTGATCAATCTCACTCTGAAGTCAATGACCTAAGGGAAAGACTCAAACAAGTTGATGATTTTATAAATGAACTCAAGGAAAAATTAAGTATCTCAATGAAGAAGAGAAAGGAACTACTTCAACAATTAGCAAGTCAAAATGAAGCCAATGATACTAATGAAGATCTGAATGAGAAAACCAAGTTATGTGAGAAGTTATCAAAAGAGATCATAATGGTAAGACATGAAATGGAATCAGGAGTTATGAAATTCACCCAAGAAATTGAAGAGAAAAGAAAAAGTGAAGATAATCTAAAACAATCTCTCAAGGAGAAGTCAGAAGACTGCCATAAAATGGATAAAATAATCAAGCATCTAGAATCTGATCTTGAAGAAGCTAGAGACAATGAAGAACAACTTGAGAATCAAATAGACACTCTAAAAAAGGATCTTCAAACAACAAATGAATACAAAAAGAAATTCAAGATAAGCTCTGCTGAACTTGAAGTTCTTCCTGAAAGCCAAAAGAGAGTAGATGACATGCAAGGCTTGGGGTATGAGAAAGGGGAAAGCTTTAGATCCAGTCAGAAGAACTCTGTATCAGGAAATCCAAGGAACAGGCCTAGAAGACCTCCGGTAAGCCAACCAAATGCTTAAAGATATCCATCTTTTAATGGATACTGCCATAATTGCAATAAATTTGGTTGCAAAGCTAATTGGTGCAGAAGAAGAATGAATCAGACTAATTCATCCTTCTTCGGATAGTGTTTTAACTGCAAAAGGTACGGTCACAAATCTCATGAGTGTAGAAATATTCAAATGAATAATTCGTTCAATGGTAGATTCTTTGCATGTAATAGAATGGGACATATGGCTAATTAATGCAAATCTAGAGGTTATTAGTCAAATATGCAAATGAAATATTGTTTTCTACAATTGCAATAGATCTGGTCATATTGCCAAATTCTGTAGAAGTAAGAATCAGGACAAAAAGGGTCCGGTGCATCATAATCAAAACCAAGACAAGGGAAAAGGAAAAGTGAATGCGGATAAAATTCAAAGGGAGATGAACAAGATTTGGGTAAAGAGAAGTACAGAAAAAGTTGGGGATGGATCCACACCAGAATTTGGTGCTGATATTCCTTCCGAAAACTAAATAGATGAACTCTGGCTTAGGGGGAGTAACAAAAGAAAACAATTTCCCCTAGCCAGTCAATTGGTGCCTAAAATTGGCACATGGAAAGTTGCGGATTAAATGGTTCTCAGAGAAACATCTAAATAAGCCTTAGTAAAGATATGGAAGATCCACAAGAAGTTTATAAGAGGTTAATCTTCAAAGATTGATCTAGTTTAACAGTCATCTGGTAAGAATAGGATTTTCACAGTTAGATCTGGTATGATTCAAATTTGAGGTATCTCGATATGCAAATAAATGGAATGATTGAAGAAAGGTAGATAGATTTAATATTCACCAAGAATAACTCTAAGTGCATCTCATGGATTTGAAAAAATCTCTCAGAACAAGGAGAACAAAGCAATCGAAATAACTTAAGTTGTGCATTTATTACAATGTGAAATTAGGGTTTGCGCAAAAATATAAGGGTTCTCTTCTTCATCATTTGCACATTTGCATTCGAGAAGAAGAAAAGAAGGAGCTCTGAAGTAAATTACCTCAAAACTTCTCAAAGATCAACAGCAGAAGTTGATTTAACCAATAATCTTATTCAGCTCATATCGTGAACCCTAGTAGCGTAAAAAGGTATTTTCACTCTTGAAAATATGTCACTGAATCTTTTTGAAAGATGGCTACTCTGAATGTTGTCAAAATCACTAATAGGCCACACCCTAAATTCAAAAAACACCCCTAGAAATCTCTGAAGTTGATCCCTTAGGCGCATTCTCTAGCATTTTGCATGAGGTTTTGCATGTAGAAAATATTAGGATCTACATACATGAAAACACTAAAGAATTTGGGGAATCCAAGATGATGGATATCTACCACAACGAATTGATAGATGAATCACTTGAACTTAAACCCCAATACAAGGCCATCCGAGATAAGCATTTTAGACAATGCATCCATTTCCCTTGTTTTGTAGAAGATGAGTGGGTCTGGTATGTTTTGAGTAGAGTCCATGACAACTTCATGTGGTTGAATAGACCCTTTAAGATCACAAAAGATGCTATTAGGGCAGTAACCAATTTACACTCATCTGAAGGGTTACCTATTCTTAAATCAGTCAAAAACCAAATTGTGAGTGAGGCTACCAGATCAAAATTTGACAAGAGAGCAATGCCAATAGAAGATATCACTGATCCGAATATCAAGTTTGCCTCCATGATAATTGGTTACAAGATATATCACTCCAGTAGGGAAAATTCAATACCCGAAACTATAATTTACACTGCTTATCAGATGCTAAGAGAAAATGCTGACTATGATCTATGTGAGATTCTCATGAACCAACTGTTAGAGAATTTGTAGAAAATAAAGAAAGATAAAAAGAATTCATTCAAGTATGGTGGCTTGATACTTTGCCTATTCTTCTACTATATGAATGAGCTACCCGGAACTAGTAGCTGGATATGGTAAAATAATAGACCTGTTGCCATACAAATCAGAGATTATATGTATGGGCTTGGTGATGCCAAGGCACAAAATATAGTACTATGGGGTTACTTCAAAAACTTCCAAAGCATAATGTAGGCTAGAGAGAGAATCCCCCAATCTCTAGTTGAAAAATACAAAGACATAGTGTGCTTCATGGTAGACACTGATCAATGCCTAATGGAGGTAGTGGAACCGAGAATAGTCTGGATTATACCAATGGGCTATGAGGTGGATGAGAAAATTATAGAACTGCATGTCTAACATCTACTAAATCAACCTAAGGACCCTAAGGCAGAAATGTTTGGAACCTTCCAAGAATTGAGTGTAAAAGTTCATGTTGAAATTAGATAGCTTGAGATCAAGAGAAAAGTAAGAAGGTACGTAGAAGAATTCACCAAGAGACATGGAATATCAAAGGAGGCATTTGATGCCAACCGAGAGAAGATGGAAAGGACAGAGAAAGAAAGGCAAGAAATAGAAAAAGAAAGTGCTCCAGTGTAAGCCCCCTCCCAGAACAAATGCTGCAGAATCTCTGCACCTGCCACCTCTAAGAGCCAAAAAGCATAAAAACTGGAAGCCTAGGCATCTGGAAAGGGAGAGAAGAGAAAAAAGAAAAAGGCCACAAGGTGCTATATGAGTCAGAAGGATGATGAAGAAACTAAGAGCAATGAAGAAATCAAGAAAAAGAAGAAGAAAACATCTGGCGAACCCTCGACCGGTCATAGCAAGGAAGAAGAAGTAGAAGATTTTGTTGAAAGGCCTACTCTATCCATTAATAATGTAGTCAAGGTGGTTACTATGGATGGGAATCTTCAACCAATGACATAATTCTATGATAAGTATAATGACGCAGATAAAAGGATCTTGGAAGAAGCCACAATTAAGTACTTAAACATATATAGTAAGGCATTTATTGAAATGATCTCTCTAATTCCCAAAAGTTTAGAGAAGGAACTTCAAATGAGAAAGGAGAATGTCAAGGTAAAGGACTTAGAGATCAGAGAATAGATTGCTATCAAACTGTATCCCTCCATCACTCCAAAGAAAATGAGGATGATCTTCAAAGATTGCAAGGATGAGTTCTGGAACAAAGCCAGAATGAATAAGTTTATGCTCAGAGAGACTGATCAGGTGGCTAAAGAGACTGAAGACATCCTCTAGAGTGCCTATAAATGATTTAATATTCCTATTATAGAGGACTTAGGTGATGAACCCTTTGTCATGGATGATGAAGGACTCAGTACATCAAAGGAAGATCCTACAGAGAAAAATGCAGAAGAATCAAAAGAGATAGGTGAGGAGAAAACTAAGGATCTGGATTCCTTTGTTCCAGAAGAAGAAGTCCAAGAAGAAGTAAATATCTCTCATCCAGATCCCATTGCCAACTCTGGAACTAAAGAAGAAATAAGAAAAGAAGAGAAAGCAAGTCAAGAAGAGGAGAAAAAGGGAAGGGAAAAAGATCAAACATAGAAGGTCTCTGTTGACACCTTTGAGGCCATAGAAGGAAAGGAAACTATGTCTCTGGCAAGAGACACTGCAGAAGCTATTAAGGACTTCCTGACAAAAGAAATGATGGAATTGGATGAACTGGAGCTACTTCAAGGACCATTCAATTTTGATTCCCTCTGCCCAGTTCAGACTATGAAGATAGCATCCTTTGCCCAAGCAAAGGCAAAAGAAAAACTTCTGAAGTCTCACATGGAAGACTATGAGTTGATAGAGATTGCATCCAATGTGTTGGAAAAAATCATGCCATCCTTCCAAAATGATCTTTCTGCCTCCTCATCTGGTAATTTGAAATCTCTTGTTAATTCTATTAACACACATTTTGATTCTTTGGAGAAAGTAGCTGAAGAGAAAGTCTAGAAAGAGTTTCTGGGTAAGAGATTCTCTAACGTACAAGAACTTATAACAAATGATAGGAGAAATTTAGATATTGGAATAAAGAGCCTAGAGAATGCTCTTAAAGATGGTGGAGATCTATACAAATTTTGTCTATCTTGGTCCACTGTAACAACAAACATCACCAAGAAGGTGGAAGAACAAGAGAGAAAACTATCAAGTTTATCTCAAATTTTTTATCCTCTCACCTCTTCCATAATAAATCAAGAGTGTCAGACTATTGCAGTCATAAATGAAATAAAGAAGCTTGAGAAGGAGAATAAAAATAGAATAAGCAGGTTAAGTGAACTTAGAGGGATAATTATCCCTAAATTAGAGGCCATGCATGAGGCCCTAACTGATGCTTAGACCACAAGCCAGACCAGTGATATGATAGATCTAAAGAGGGCAGAGGCTTTTGCATTCCTGTTGAGTGGTCACATCTAAATTTTGGACAAGATAAAGCAGAGTTGGGCAACATAATTTGTCCAGTTGAAGACAACTTTTGCATATATACTTCAATATATGTAAGTATAACATGTATATATACTTATGCAGCTAAGTATAGTTGGATTTTTGGGAATTTTGGTGTGCAGATTCTACCTTTTTCCGTTGATGTCAAAGAGGGAGTGAGGAGCAGTGAAAAATGTGAAATCTAGCTAAGGGGGACCTTCAGAAAAGTGTGCTTTAGAATAGAGCATCAGCCAAGGGGGAGATTGTTGGCAAGAGACACTATGTGGCTTCATGATTGTTGTCATTGATGGCAACAAAGTCCATCCCACACATCTCTAGGACATGGTGTGTCTATACCAGAAGTTAGATTGAAGAGTATTTTGGTCCGGTAACCAAGAATAGAGCATGCAACAAGGTCCAACAATCAGGTCCAGATCTCTCAAAGGAAGTATCTCAGTACGATGCAGACTTGGGGAAGTCAAGAGAAGTACCATGACTAATACATTCCAGAGATTGAGCCTTCAAAGATAAAAGATTGAAAAGATATGAACACCTAAGCGTTGGGTTCTTATTTGGCAGATAAGACTGAAGAAGAACTGAATGGCAGAGCATCAGACTTTAATCCAGATGAGATATTGATGGTGATCAAATTTCTTAAGTTATAATTCATGATTGGCTGACATGATTGATGACTTCTCTAACTATCTTTTTGATATGCATCACTTAGTAAGCATGGATTCAGCTGACACACCATAGTTTGTAAATATCTTGAGTTTTCTGAATGTTGACTAGAAAGATGATTGAAATCATTGATGCGGATATATATATATATATATATATATATATATATATATTAGATTGATTTTAGTATGAAGGAGTGTGTGGTGTGTTGTGTTGTGTGAAGAAAAATAAATAATAGTGTGGAAGAAGCAATATAGGTCTCGTATGTGACAGAACAACAGCAACAAAGAAGAGGAAGAATGAAGTGCAGTAGCTTAGTGTATTGAGCCTAACCGGAGCTGAACCTTAGCATATGTGGGTACTTCTCATCAGTTCAATCACCTAGTTACTTTCTTTATACCTTATAGATAGTGAGTCTCTTGTAGACAGTGAGCCTCTTCTGAGCAGTATGCTCGAGGAGTGAGCCCTAATTGGCAAGTGCCATTTTGTACTACCTTATTCTTTTAATAGAGAATACAATCTTGGGTTAATCACCCCATGGTTTTTTCCTTAACAGTGTTTTCCACGTCAAAATCATTGTGTTATGTGTATTGATTTTATTTCTGCTTTCATGGTTATGCATACTTATATGATTTGATGCTGCACTAGTTGTTAAGGAAGAAAAGAAAGTTAAATTAATTAAGATAACTGATTCACCCCCCCTCTTAGTTATCAACAGGGTATTTATTATGTATTTTTATAGACTTGGTTTTGAGTTCACATCACTTGTACATACCTATTGCTTTCTCTCTTTTGGAGAGGAGCTTTTTCCCACTAGTTGTTTCTCCTTTTCTTCACTTTGTGACATATTTTTTGTTTGTAAATGGATACCTGATCAAGCCTTGTTTCCAAGACCCATCTCCATGTCCATATTCATGTTCTTCTTTCTTTTTAAAGAACATTTGGGTGAACAAATAGCTATTTAGAACATGTACATCACCATACTAGACAATACACAAAGATAAAAAGGAGCAAATTCTACTATGGTTTCCCACATCTACCAATGAGAGCAACAACAATACTTGAACCATGCATAGACAAAAAAAAATAGTATGTGTATTATTGAAAAACTCAAAGATGCTTTAGAATGTTCAAATTATGATTGTTTTGTATCCTTTGAATATTTCCCAGTGAACATAGGCATGAGTGAAAATGAATATGTATATTAACCATACAGTCTACATTTCTTAGGTTAATGATGTTCTTAACAAGGAAGTCAACTCAAATATGGAGCAATACATTTGAAAAAAATATTTGACACCTATGGCAAGAAAATACAAATGTACAATTTGTTCTCAATGCATATGCCACATCAATGTATTGTAGCCCATACATGACAAAAAGTAATAACTCAATAACAAATTTATTTAACAAGATACACATAGAGTACAAATAACATAACATTGACATAGTAGATATGATAATGAAACTTGGCAATGCCTTTCTCAATGTACAACAAATGTCTAGTCAATAAGTTATACACATTGTGCTTTCACTTCCTCTTAACTATAGTTCAAGGAAATGTAGATTCATAGACATATATCCTAGTGACAATCACATATTATTTGAAAGACTTCTAAATAGCTAAACAATGAACTAGACAAAACATAAAATATTTTTTTTCAAAGATTGATTGACCATTATATGACATGACCTAAAGCATTGACCAATATTTGCTTAGCAGAATTTGTCTTAGAGTATAGAATAGGAAAAGAAAAATTAAGTTGAAGAACTAGACCATAAATTATCCACTTTATTAAATACAATAAATATGTTGACATTGAGAACTATTACAGAGAACAACTTTGTTCTATTTTCCATTTTCTTTGGATAAAAATATATTAAAACAAAGCTTCACAACATGGTAGAATGCTTTTGCTAATGATGAGAAAATAGTATAGCTTAACCAAGTAAAGTATACCTACAATGTAAATGAATTGTGGGGTGATATGGACAATGCTATTAATGATGCCAACATTAAAAATAAAAACTCTAAAGATGAAATAATGTGTACGACCTAAATAGCACATGCAATGAATAATACAATTTATAGTTAGATTTAGAGACAATAAAACTTAATATCTACAAAAAAGTGACAAGACCATTTGAGATAGCTAAACATCCACACTTACTTGACAACATAGAGTTTGCAATGTTTGAAGAATGTTAAACAAAGAGCAACAAGTCATAGTGAAGGACATCCTAATTAAAAAGAATAAAAAAAATCGAGCCATTGCATTTATTCTTAATATTAGGCATCGGCACAAGAAAAACCTTCACTACCAAAGCTATATACCAAGGCCTCCTCTGTATATACGATAGCTCAAATGATAGTAACTCAGACATGATAAAGTGGTTTTTTTCTTACATACATAGGCAAATCAACTTACAATATAAGAGGCACAACCTTGCACTCTGCATTCCTTATACCATTCAATAAATTCATCTCTATTCCATTGGGCTCTGATAGATTAGATGCATTGACAAAAGAATATAAACAATTTTCTATTGTCCTTATAGATGAGATCTCATTAGTTGGAGCAAGATTGTTAGAATACATAGATAAGAGATTATTTGAAATAATGCAAACACCTACTAAATAATTTGGTTGTTTAGACATTATTTTCTATGGTCACTTGTACAAAGAAGAACCTATACATGATGGTCTAGTGTTTCAAAATACAAAAAAAGATACTAAGTTAGTACCATAGAATCTCTTGAAAAAAAACATCAAATGCTATAATTTACAAACAACAATAAGGCAAAAAGACTAGATCTTTATCTCTATCCTTAAAATAATATGTAAAACTTCACAAACAAAAAATGATATAGAATACTTGAATAGAAAATGCTTATGCTTTCCACCTACAAACCCAATATTCCCATTTCCTTTTTAGAATAGAAAGGATGTCAATGCACACAACTAGAAAATATTCTCTACCCTAGGTGGAAAACAAATTACAATCAAAGCACTCAATGAAGACGACAACTTTACCAATGTATGTAAACAATTGTACAAACACATGGACTCCTAGATTTCCAGGGCATAATAATGGAAGATACACCTAGACCAATAGAAGGAAGAATTTAGGTCAAATTTTTGAAAGATAAATAGATTTCTGTTATCTAGCAAGTGTCTTGAATCTCCCAAAGACATGTCCTCAAGTATTTTTCCATGCACTAGATCTAACCATTTTCCAATCATTTTGTCCATGGGTGAGACTTTATTCTGGAAATAAAAATATTCCAAATTTGAAGACATGTGGTTTAGAGATCTAAGCTTCATCTCCTAGGTCAAGGAATGGTGGAAGGCAACACCCTTCATACATGTTTCAATAATGTTCCAACTAGCACACAGATGAATGTGTTGGTAATTAAGGTGTCTCAACCTTGATAATTCCTTGCATTTATTTATTGTAATGTATTTATTTATTTAGCCTATGTTGTAATTTTGTTGCGCATCCTATTTTGTCATTTATGTGAAGTTGCACGATGATTTGTCACTCCACTTGTAAGATGACTAAGATGGTCAACTCACTCCATGAGGAGATAGGCATCCCACTTAGTGGTAGAGGTATTTTTCCATGTATCGATACTTTGACTAGTGTGTAAGTGAATCCTGACTGAAATGGTTATGATAGATTCCTATGACAAAATCTATGACGCGTAAGTGTTAGAAATAGAAGATACTATGAAAGGTGAAGACAAGTGCCGAAGAGCATATTTGAGGAAGGCTTCTTTGGGCACCCAAGGTGGATTATGACATGTTGTAAGAGGAATATGCTATTTTTAGTTAGTGTATGATAGATTCTCTTACAACTGTAAGTATTGTCAGTATGACAGATTCTATGATAGATGTAAGATGCGTAAGAGCATCTATCATTGCCTATCTTGGGATTAGGCACCCATATTGGGATGGGGTGATGTGACAAGTGTCATGATCATGCTGAAGTGTTGGACGAGTGTCCCTAGGTGTGGGTTTTGGGACACGAGGCCAAGTTGGACGCCCATTCCAAGAAAGGTCCATTTTTGTATTATAACTTCTATTTAAATAGGTGCTTGGAGAGGAGATATATTATGTGATTGACAGGTATTGTTATACTATTGGATTGTCTCCAGATATGAGTGTCGAAGACTCCTATAAAGACTTGCATTGCAAGTGTGTTGTAAACATCATTGTTTAGATAATACATTGTGCAGGTTTTGGAGTGTGGGGTTTTTCACCCATAAGGGTTTTCCCCATGCTCTCTCTCTCTCTCTCTCTCTCTCTCTCTCTCTCTCTCTCTCTCTCTCTCTCTCTCTCTTCTGTCTTACATTCTTGTGTTGTGTATTGGTGCAATATCTCTATTGTTGGATTAATAAAACTGTAATTGTAAAGGTTAAAAAGAATTTTACACACATCCCTCCTCATTAGATTAGTGTAGGAAGAGATTTATGCACACCTAGCTTCCTTTTAGTTGGTATCAAAGCTTGATCACCTTTGGTCCTAGTTGTTGGGTAGGGGATTTTTGAGCTGATCTTAGATTGAGTGGGAGTCTGTGTAGAGTATTATGTAATCTTGTTGTAGGAAAGAGATGGCAGGTACATCTAGAAGATTAGAGGTGGAGAAGTTTAACGACACAAGTTTTGAGTTATGGAAACTTAAGATGGAAGACATACTTGTTGATTGAGACCTATGGGAAACCATTTCTAGTGTGTTGTGATGTTCACAACACGCCCCATTTTGCTCCTTAGCAAAACAAGGACCCCTGCTGATGTCTTGCTTTTTGCTTCTGCTTGTGTTTTTTCTGCTTTCTGGCGGTCTGGTAAAAATGAAGGTCAGGTGCATCATCATCATGATATAGGATGAGGTAGGTCATCATCATGAGGTCTGTTTGTCAAAGTTCATATTTTGTTTCTGTGACCTCATATTTTGAAAGAGCTTGAAATTTCATGCAGGTTTGCCTTTTACTTCACTTGAAAATTCGTCCATATGTGAAAGTTATGCACGGTCAAAGTCTTGGTCAAACCTGATATTCGCAGGAGGATCATCATATTTTTATATCCTAAGTCATGTTGACAGGATCATCATCATCTTGGTCTATCACCCGCTAAAAATCATGCAGTCGCAATATCCGGACGTCAATTTTAGGTGGTAGTTCCCTTTACCCGTCAAATGGCCTCAGGCGCATCATCAGCATCATGATTTTCTTAGGAGCATCATATGTTATAAACTCGGTTTTGGTTGCATGATGATCATCATCATCATCATATTTGAACACCCCCCCCGATAATATCCTGAGGTTCGAATATCATGATGACATTGGCTTTCAGTCAAGGTAAGTTCCCCGTCGAAGTGGTCTTTTGTATCGCAAGCATCATCATGATAATTCAACATTACCTGATCTTATATTATCATGCTGATCACCCAGACTTAGAAAAATCCACCTTCGGCATATTTGCGTGCGCACGTTCAAATCCTATCGCAAGGTCATCATCATGATATTTGCTGAAGTTCGAAATATGATGATGACGACTTCACATCATCCTGATCTTTCACAAGAAGGTCATATTCGCTGAAATTCGCTAAGTGATGGAGACATCATCATGATAATTCGACAAAGAGGATCATCATCTTCATATCCTCCTAATCTCCGGTTAGCGAAATATCATGATGATCACCCTATCTATTCAGAAGAAGTCGATATTGCATTCCTCAACCGCATGATCATATTTTGCAATATCACCCTAGCCTGAATATCATGATGACCTCAACTCATCCTTGTGCTTCGAAAATGAAATATGATGATGACGTCATCATCATATTATTTTTTATCCTGTCCTATTGTCAAGATCATCATGATCTTGTTTGTACACCCGATATTTCGCCAAGTCCTCCTGCCGATGAAATACAACCTTTTGCAAGTATCCTGATGATCATCATCATCACATTTTCCCTTCGGCAGGATTTTTTCCCAAACATGAGCCGGTTGGTGAAATATCATGATGACGTCATGTTCAAGTTTAACGAAGGCTCCGAATATCATGATGATGTCATCCCGATCTGATAAACGAAGAAGTAAATATCCTGATGATCATCATCATCATCTTTTTTCCTTCAAACAGGATATTTTCTGAAACACGATCCGTTTCGCGAATTATGATGATGATCATCATCATCCTGATCTTTCGAGAGGGTTGCCTTGGCCGCAAAAGGATCATATTATGTTCATCATCCTGATCATGCTCCTTGGGTGACTCGATATCATAGTTAGCCCCCTGATCTTAACCGGAAATGACGATGACGTCATCCTTAGCATTTTAATGAAGCCCGAATATCATGATGACGTCACCATCATTTTCCTCTCCTCGGCAGCATGATCATATTCGCATCCTCCTATTCTTCTTCAACAATATGATGATGATGATGATGTTGTTCTTTTCCCCGATATGCAGAAGCGAAATATCATGATGACATTCATCTGGACCTTCAGGAGGGAATGCATCATATTTCCAGAATATCATGATGATGAGGTATATCGACCAACATGTTTTTTGACGCACCGACAGGGATGATCATGCCGATGGGCGGGAAATGAGGCGGTGGACATTTTAAAGTGTTTTTTTGGTGCCTCTGGCATTTTTTCAGTCAGCGATAGTTGACCTGATCAATTTTGAGCAGTCTGAGCGCATTTTGGACGCGTTTTGAGAGGATTCTGGATCTGATTTTCTCAATCTTGCGCTGTCACCTGGATTTGAACGCTTATTTTAATTTCATACTATTTTTATGATAATTGTGAAACTTATTGCTTGTCTTGTCTTGCAGGCTTGCAGTTGAGGAAGTAGCTGGAAAGTCAGCGCAGTGACCTCATGGAGGCAGAAGATCTGATCTCAGGAGCAAGAAGATAGGGATGAAATGCAAAAAGTCAAAGCCATTCAAGTGAAGAGAAAGGTCGCAGCTGAGAGTATTATCACAACAAACAAACAGAAGTTATTACCCAGCTGCTGGAACTTCTCAGAAGGGGCAATATTTCGCCCAGATTTGACCACTGCTCAAAGATATTTTTGAGAGCTGGTTCACCTGCATTTATTGCTATAACCAAGGGTTTGAACCAGGGGTTCAGTTAGGTTTTTGCTGTAGTAAGGACAATTAGAATGTCTTTATATTGTGCCTCTCTACACTGTAATACTTTACAACAGGGATTTTTAGGGCCTACAACAGAGATTCTAGGAAAACACAGCAAGATAGCTTAGCATAGTTTAGAAGTAGAAGAAGGAGATCGCCTGTTTGTCTGTAGTAAGGTGCGCGTGGAATGTCTGGCTGCCTTACTGTATCTGTAAAGCTTGTAAGTTCTCTGTAGTATGATCAATGAAACTAAGAGTCATTCTTACATTGTAAATCATGTATGGCTATTCGTTTCTAATGCAATAGAATCTGGAGTTCTGCATCTATCTTCTGAGTGTTCTCCTGCTCTTCTTTGTGTTTTGAAATATCTTCTTTGAGAGCTTGCAATTTTAAATGTATGTTTGTGAAAATGCTCAGAACTTACATTTAGGGTTTTTACTGTGGATTTGATCAGATTACTGTGGTATTTACATAGTGCATAACAGAAACAGTTAGATCCTTCGGTAGATTAAGTGAGGTATAGTTTAGATCTTTCTAACTTTTCCCAACCCCTCTGAAATATTTAGCTGAAAACGTAGAAATCCAAAGGAAATTGTCTCAAATTTGAAGAAGTATGCATAACAGAGCTATAAGTAGACAGTTTTCATAAACAGATAAAGAAGAAAGCTGCAAAAATCCAAGAAAACCCTCTAAAACTTGCAGCCCGGTATCACTTGTATGCAAATGAACAGAATACTTGTTGAAATCTATGACCTCTTTGCATATTCTTAGTCCAGTAAACCACAAAATAAACCTAAACTACATAAGGCCCCTTAAACATTACAGCTTCACATTGACCAACTGAACTTGACCAACCGAACCATTGTAGACTTGGGATTAGTTGAATCACCAAATGATTCCTTCTTGTCTTTCAAGTATAGTTTCAGTTCATTTTATGTGAATTTTAACTTATTGTTATGATTGCATCAAAACAGTCATCAACAGTTTTCTGGCGCTAGAAGGAGGGCCTGCCTGAGTTAGGTTTCATTTCAAACTGGCTAACGATAGTAACAGAGTGACTAGGTCTAGGTCTAGTTCAGGAGATATCTTTGTGCAACTACCTGATACAAGGCGAAGTAAAAGCCCTTTAATTTGGAATCCAAAGATATCGCAAGCAGGAAGTTCATCTGGAACGCCTCCTGGGTCACCTTTTAACATCCGTAGTATTGTAAGTCCTGATAGATCACTGTTCAGATCTTTAAATCTTGGATCAGGCACTCCTGGAGGTCTTAATCCTCCTCTAAATCCTAATCCACCAATCAATCCAGGTATTTCTGCAAGTTCAAGTCAAGCTCAAACACCTGCAATGGCTTATTTCGATGTCAATTCTCTCATATTCTTCAATGATTATCATGACATGCCAAAAAATCCGGAAAAGATATGTCCCAAATACCAGTTGCATCAGGACCCAGAAGATCATATTAGAATATTTAAGGAAGCATGTTTTAGGGCTATGTTAGAGCACGAGGATGTTGTGTGTAGGTTGTTTCCTTACACCTTTAATGAGCAGGCCTCTAGCTGGTACGTAAACTTACCCAATGGTTACATTTCTTCCTAGGCACTCATGGAAGAAGCATTTCTGTCAAGATTTAGAGGACCCATTGACCCTTGTGCTTTGTATCATAAGTTGGCTGCTATAAAACGAGGTGAGGGAGAGCTAATTGATAATTTCAATGATAGATTTCAAAAGGCCTATTCTAGGCTAGTAGCCCCTTATACCATAGATGATGCTCCCTTGTTGGCTATGTACTATGCTGCTTTGGATCCTTTAACTGCCATGTTTGTCAAAAGAAAACCTGACATAGATTCAATATCCAAAGCCTATAAAGAGGCAGCCTCAGTGAACCAAGAAATGAGACATACAACTTACAGTCCATTTGGAGGAAATTTTGAAGGACAGGATGAGGCACACCCATGGAATGGAGTCCCTGTGCAGCATGCTCCACTAATAAATCCGGTTCCTTCTTACACACCTGTGTATAACCCTACTCCAATCCAGGCTATAACTCCTTACACGGCTAGTACTTCCAATAACAGTCAAAATAATGGTCAGCCTTTCTTCCAACTTCCTAGGGATGTAACTGTGGCAAAAGCACAAGAGGATAGGGAAGAAATCAAAGAGATTACTGCACATTTGAAAAGGTTAACAACCGAAGTGACACAGCTAAGAAATGAGAACCTCTATGGAAGAAGCAACCAAAACTACAATCCACATCAAAATCACAACCAAGGCCAAAATCAAAATTATAGTCTCAATCAAAGTCAGCAGTACAATCAGAACCAAAACTACAATCAGCATCAAGGCCCCAGTCAGGGGCAACCAATGCAAAATAGGGGGCCAGTGATAGATAATAGGACCTGGGGCAATAATAACAAAAATCAGAATCAACCTAGGCCACCCAAGACATGGAACACTGGGCCCAACAACGGTACTCTGGCTTCTCCTTTTGAGAATACAGATAATCATGGTGCAAAACAAATAACTAACATACAAATGGCCAATACAACACCCAAAAATTGGTGCAGATTTCACAATACCAATGCCCATGCTGAGCATGACTATCCACAATTCCACTTGGCAGCTAGTATCTTCAACGTAGATGTACAGCCTCCTACCTCTGAATTTCTCATTCCTAAGGGTAATGAGGTAGTACCCTCAGAATATGACACAACATTAGTCTTAGAAACGTTTACCTTTGCAACTACAGAAGAGAAAGAGGATGAATTGCTAGAGGATGAACCATACTACTGTGAGAGTCTTTACCCTGAATCAGCCTTTGTGTTAAATGCTTTTCAGTTTCCTTTTGAATCTGAAAACGAGATATTAAATGAAACAGAGGAGGTGCAGGCCTTTCAACAGACAAATAAAAGCCACACCTACAATTTGAGGAACAACCCTAGGCCGGGAGGACCTTTCACCACTTCCACTCCCCCGAATAACATCAATACACCCCCAGATCAGAATGCTAGCAACAATCCTACCATACTTAAAGCTAGTCAGCACACAAATAACGGAACAGCAGTGCAAAAGGATCAAACAAGTAAGACAGAAGTAGTAGAGACAACAAGATTAGTGAATTACTTATCAGAGGAAATAAAGAAAATGAAGGTCAGCATACCTCTAAATGAATTATTGAAGACCCCAGGGATCAGAAATGCTTTTTTAAAATCCCTGGATACATCCATGACAAACAAGGTGTTTGCTGATATAACTATTCCTAATAGTGATTCACCACCTAAGGAAAAGGGTAAGAAAGTTGAGCAGCCTTCCAATACAAATGTGGTAATACATGCGGATAAGAGGGATACTCAACCTTTCTTGTTAACTGTTAGGTTGTGTGGGAAGAATATACACAATTGCATGGTAGATTCTGGTGCTTCAGCCAACGTAATGCCCTTAGGAATATGTAAAACCCTCAGGCTGACTCCCACCAAATCTGCCAAGGTTGTCACGCAATTAGATAAGACCGAGGTTAGCATGATAGGAGAACTCATGAACATACAAGTGCAGTTAGCTTCAGACCCTAGGGTAAGCCAAATCATTGACATTCAAGTAGTGGATATACCCGTAAATTATGGAATGTTGCTAAGTAGGGATTGGTCCAAGACATTAAACGGATATATGGCTACTGACTTTTCACACATGTGGTTACCGTGGAGAGGCATCCCAAACCAGATCAGAATAGGGGCAGAGCCCAGAATGAAGCATATGATAACAGAGTATAATCGAACTAATGAAATATTATATGCTGTTGTTGAACCAGGTGTCTATAGAATTACCAACAATGGGATGCAGATTGAAGAGGTTATGATGTTAAACATTAGAAAGAAGTGTGTCAGCAATAGAATAGCACTATTCATTGAGTCTGACGGAAATTCTTCAGATGAGGAAAACAATGCAATAGACAAATTTGGTCATGCCATTAGACAAGAGGTGGAAGAGTGCGTTACACACAATCTCCCAGTCCAATGTAAGTTATATAAAAATAGGTGTAGAGTCCATGATAGGCAACATTCTGAGGAGAATTGTGAAATATGCAAAGACATCATTGAATATGAATACAAAAGGTGCATAGGGAGGATAGAGTCACAAGAGAAAAATGAGAATCCTGATCCAACACAGAGGTATGTTCAGGATAATATAAGTGCCTTGATTCCAGATTTAGGGAAAGAAATAGAGGACGAGGGTGGTTATCTTTCTGAGTTGCGAACTACAAACACACATATGCAAGATAACCAAACGGAAAAACCCATGAATAAACAGGATAACACCCCACAGGCAATAAAAGAGACAAGGTATGCCAAGGTAAAAGATCAAAAAAGTAAGGATGGCATGTGGACGTTAAAATGTGATGGGTCCAAATCAAAACAGGGCGCAGGTGCAGGTATTGAACTCATAAATCCTCAAGGTAAATCACATTTGGCAGCATATAGATTACAATTTTCCTGCACTAACAATATTGTTGAATATGAGGCCCTAATTTTAGGACTTGTCATGGCCATCAAGAAAGGGGTAAAAACCATCAGAGTATTTTTAGACTCTGAATTAGTAGTCAGACAAGTGAGGAAACTATATGCCTGCAATTATAAGAAGATGGTCAGTTACAGACATAGAGTTTGGGGTTTAATGGATTCATTTGATGCTTTTAACATAGAGCATATTCCTAGAGAACTAAACCACAGGCCTGATGCATTAGCAGTTGCTGCTAGTACATTAGAACCATTGACACTGTCAGGATTAAGACGATTTGCCGTTGAGCTAGTTAACGTGCCCAGTATACCAGACAATGTTACACACTTTCAGGTATTTGGAGAGGATCAGCAAATTATTGATTTTCTGACTTGTAATGAGGCATTTGAGGCCCAAATTATTGATGAACAAGAAAGGCCTGAAGTAACATGGGACGAAGAAGATATGATCAACTTAAAGAGCAACTTCTTGCCAAAAGGAGTAATTGAATTAGAACACATCTTTGACTTCGACGAAATAATAAGACAGAAAGACTTACCCAAAACAGAAGGGGGTAAGTGTGATTTACATAACTTAGGGACTGAGCTAAATCCACAAAATGTACTAGTTGGGAAAGCTTGCTCTGAGAAAATCAGAAAAGAGGTTCTGGATGTTCTGAAAAAATATAAACATGTCATAGCATGGACTTATGAAGACTTGAAAACATTTGATGAGTCCATCATAACTCACGTCATACCTTTAAGAAAAGAAGTCAAACCATTTAGGCAGAAACAGAGGCCTGTAAACGCCATTCTAGAGCCTTTAATCTTTGAGGAAGTTAAAAAACTACTGTCCGCTCGAATAATTTTTCCAGTCAGACATTCTGTCTGGGTAGCTAACTTAGTGCCAGTGAGGAAGAAAAACGGAGATATCAGGTTGTGCGTAGACTTTAGAAATTTAAACAAGGCTTCTGAAAAGGATAATTATCCTTTGCCCCCAATAGATGAAGTACTGCAAGCAGTAAATGGCGCAAAGATGATGTCTTTTTTAGATGGTTTTTCAGGTTATAACCAGGTTTTAATTGACAGAGAGGATAGACTGAAAACCACCTTCACTTGCAAATGGGGAAATTATGCGTATAGAAGAATGCCTTTTGGTCTGATTAATGCAGGTGCCACTTTTCAGAGGGCCATGGACGTTGCTTTTCGTGGATTATCAGGTAAATGCATTGTTGTGTATATGGATGATTTAACTGTGTATTCCAAGGATGCATCCACCCACGCTGAGGACCTCAGAAAAGTACTCCAGCGATGTGAAAGGTATGGGATTTCCCTTAATCCTAAGAAATGTATATTTGGTGTAACTGAAGGTAAATTATTAGGCCATGTCATTTCTGAAAATGGAATTTCAATTGATCCGGATAGAATAGAATCCATAAAAAATTTGCAAATACCAAATAGTAGGAAAGAATTGAAATCATTTTTTGGTAAAATTAACTTTGTTCAGAAGTTTATAACAGGTTTTGCAGAGATTGTGCAGCCGTTGAATGCCATGTTAAAGAAAGATGCACAGATGGAATGGACGCCAGTAGCCAAAGCCGCATTTGAAGATATCAAGGAGGCAATTTCTAATGCCCCTGTATTGGCAAGTCCAGACTACACATGCCCGTTTTACATCTACTCCTTTGCATCTTCTCATTCTGTCGCTGCTGCCCTGACACAGAAAGGTGAAAATAATGACGAGAGGCCCATAGCATTTATGAGTGCGCCTCTGAAGGATGCACAGCTGAGATATCTAGATATCGAAAGACAGGCATTTGCATTAGTAAAGGCTGTGAAAAAATTTAGACACTACATTCTGCGCAGTCAGATTAAAGCCATAGTACCAGACGCAGCAGTAAAGATGTTGCTGATGCAGAACGAGCCTGGAGAAAAAAGAGCCAAATGGATCACCACACTGCAAGAATTTGACATGGAGTTCATTCCCGCAAAGCTGCTCAGAGGGCAGGCGTTGGTGCAGACAATAGCAAACATGGATCCAAATCTGATAAAACAGCAATATGTATTGAATTCCCAAGACGCATCAGGCTGGTACGATGATTTAAGCACCTTCCTAATAGCTGGAAAGTACCCAGGCAAGATGAAGGCTTCTCAGAGGAGAGCTTTGAAGGTTAAGGCACATCATTATATGGTGCAAGGAGGTCTTCTATTCAGGAAGAACCATGATGGAATTTATTTGAGGTGCATAAACAGAACTGAAGCTGATAAAGTGTTGACAGAACTACATGACAAATACAGAACCGGCCATGGTTCCCATTTAGCTACAGCACACAAAATACTGAGAGTGGGCTATTACTAGCCCACTATATTCAAAGACACTAAGAGTCACATCAGAAGCTGCCACACCTGTCAGACTGCAGCAGACAAAGGAAGAAATCTGGCCAATCCACTACAGCCTGTGATCGAGTCCAGACCGTTTGCACAATGGGGCTTGGATTTTATCAGAGTCATCAATCCCCCATCTTCTGCAAGACACAAATTTATATTGACTGTAACAGACTATTGTACAAGGTGGACTGAGGCCACCTGCTGCAAGTTTTCCACAACTGAGGTAGTTATCAAGTTCCTTGAAGAAAACATTATCACCAGGTTTGGAACGCCCTATTCATTGGTATGTGATAATGGCCCTGCTTTCTCTTCTTTAAAATTTTCTAAATGGGCATTTGAATATGGGATCATTCTAAGGTTTTCTTTGAATTATTACCCTCAAGATAATGGACTGGCTGAATCAACAAACAAAATCTTATTAGACATCATCAAGGGGTTAATTGCCAAAAGTCCTAGAGAGTGGAATACCCTATTAAGATATGCATTATGGGTAGACAGGACCAAGTTCAAAACAGCTTTAGGTAGCACACCTTATCACTTAGTTTATGGGACTGATCCCATACTTCCGATTAATCTGAGAATACCAACCTGGAAGTTTGCCAATGAATATCTAGGCTTTGATAACCATAGGGAAGCCAGAATAGTGCAAATGTTGCAACTAGAGGAGAAAAGAGGTCAAGCCCTCGAGAAGTTTACCAAACACCAAGCAGTTGTTAAGAGGTGGTTTGACAAAAGGGCAAGAGTCAAGACATTTAGGATATCAGACTTAGTGTTGTGCTGGGACAAAGCACATGAAAAGAAAGGAAGCCATGGAAAATTTGATAAATTATGGCTGGGTCCATTACAAGTCTCAGAAATAATAGGAGATAACACCTTTAGACTTAAGACCTTGACTGGAGAAGATGTGCCATTACCAGTTAATGGCCAGCATTTGAAACACTACTTCCAGGCTTGAAGGATAGGATGAGGTAGTCCTTTCTTTCTTAATGTAAAGTGTTGTAGATAATGTACAGTTCTGCTTTTGCTGTTTTCTTTCGGGTTGGTTGTTTGTATAGTTCCTCTCTGTTTGTTTTTGCTTTTTGTTTCTGTCTGTTTGTACAGTTTTTTCTGTTGTTTTGTTGTTTGTACAGCCTGTTTGTTTGGTTTGTTGTCTCCTCAGCAGGGATCTTCATTTTACTATAGAGTATTAAGGAGCAGAACTAGCAACCATTCAAAACAGTATATAATTTAGGATATTCAGGTTAACCATTCGCAATTTACACATAACCTGTCACTGTCATGAATGTAGAGAGTTGTTCATCTTCTGAAGTTTCGTATTCAATAAATGTGATTGAGAATTCGAAGCAGGTTTCTCACGATGACACACCTAAAATCCTTGGGTTTGTTGAACCTACCAGTGTAGATATTAGGTGAAAAATCAGAGGTCACCCTTGCTACCATTACAATTCTCAGCTTAATTTCAGCAAGTGCCCACTCCTTGCATCATGAAGTTACAAATTGCTATATCTTATGAAATCTTTCAAAAATAGAAAACAAATAAATAAATAAATAAATGAATAAAGCGGATTGTACTGAAAATCCAGATTAAGCCATCTAAGTAACTCTACCGGGGCTATGGACGCTCGCTGGCAGTGGGGCTCTACTTAGGAGAATTGTAACGATAACCTTGCCGGGGCTATAGACGCTCGCTGGCAGCAAGGCTCTATCCGGTTGGCTATGAGGGAATATCCTCACCTACGTAGGCTAATGTCAGTCACTGGTTTGTTCAACCGATCTTCAAGATGAGGATAATTAATCACATGCACACAACTAAACTGAAAATAGAAATTCATGCATCTTTATTGAACACTTTGAGTCTCAAGCTGAATAGTAATTTGCAGGAAAGATAGTTGGAAGTTATGAGTTCATTTCAGCTAGTTTCCTTGAACACTCTGAATTTAATTGTTTTGTTTTGGTTGCTAGTTGTTGTGATGTTCACAACACGCCCCATTTTGCTCCTTAGCAAAACGAGGACCCCTGCTGATGTCTTGCTTTTTACTTCTGCTTGTGTTTTTTCTGCTTTCTGGCGGTCTGGTAAAAATGAAGGTCAGGTGCATCATCATCATGATATAGGATGAGGTAGGTCATCATCATGAGGTCTGTTTGTCAAAGTTCATATTTTGTTTCTGTGACCTCATATTTTGAAAGAGCTTGAAATTTCATGCAGGTTTGCCATTTACTTCACTTGAAAATTCGTCCATATGTGAAAGTTATGCACGGTCAAAGTCTTGGTCAAACCTAATATTCGCAGGAGGATCATCATATTTTTATATCCGAAGTCATGTTGACAGGATCATCATGATCTTGGTCTATCACCTGCTAAAAATCATGCAGTCGCAATATCCGGACGTCAATTTTAGGTGGTAGTTCCCTTTACCCGTCAAATGGCCTCAGGCGCATCATCAGCATCATGATTTTCTTAGGAGCGTCATATGTTATAAACTCGGTTTTGGTTGCATGATGATCATCATTATCATCATATTTGAACACCCCCCCCTGATAATATCTTGAGGTTCGAATATCATGATGACATCGGCTTTCAGTCAAGGTAAGTTCCCCGTCGAAGTGGTCTTTTGTATCGCAAGCATCATCATGATAATTCAACATTACCTGATCTTATATTATCATGCTGATCACCCAGACTTAGAAAAATCCACCTTCGGCATATTTGTGTGTGCACGTTCAAATCCTATCGCAAGGTCATCATCATGATATTTGCTGAAGTTCGAAATATGATGATGACGACTTCACATCATCCTGATCTTTCACAAGAAGGTCATATTCGCTGAAATTTGCTAAGTGATGGAGACATCATCATGATAATTCGACAAAGAGGATCATCATCTTCATATCCTCCTGATCTCCGGTTAGCGAAATATCATGATGATCACCCTATCTATTCAGAAGAAGTCGATATTGCATTCCTCAACCGCATGATCATATTTTGCAATATCACCCTAGCCCGAATATCATGATGACCTCAACTCATCCTTGTGCTCCGAAAATGAAATATGATGATGACATCATCATCATATTATTTTTTATCCTATCCTATTGTCAAGATCATCATGATCTTGTTTGTACGCCCGATATTTCGCCAAGTCCTCCTGCCGATGAAATACAACCTTTTGCAAGTATCCTGATGATCATCATCATCACATTTTCCCTTCGGCAGGATTTTTTCCCAAACATGAGCCGGTTGGCGAAATATCATGATGACGTCATGTTCAAGTTTAACGAAGGCTCCGAATATCATGATGACGTCATCCTGATCTGATAAACGAAGAAGTAAATATCCTGATGATCATCATCATCATCTTTTTTCCTTCAAACAGGATATTTTCTGAAACACGATCCGTTTCACGAATTATGATGATGATCATCATCATCCTGATCTTTCGAGAGGGTTGCCTTGGCCGCAAAAGGATCATATTATGTTCATCATCCTGATCATGCTCCTTGGGTGACCCGATATCACAGTTAGCCCCCTGATCTTAACCAGAAATGACGATGACGTCATCCTTAGCATTTCAATGAAGCCCGAATATCATGATGACGTCACCATCATTTTCCTCTCCTCGGCAGCATGATCATATTCACATCCTCCTATTCTTCTTCAACAATATGATGATGATGATGTTGTTCTTTTCCCCGATATGCAGAAGCGAAATATCATGATGACATTCATCTGGACCTTCAGGAGGGAATGCATCATATTTCCAGAATATCATGATGATGAAGTATATCAACCAGCATGTTTTTTGATGCACCGACAGGGATGATCATGCCGATGGGCGGGAAATGAGGCGGTGGACATTTTAAAGTGTTTTTTTGGCACCTCTGGCATTTTTTCAGTCAGCGATAGTTGACCTGATCAATTTTGAGCAGTCTGAGCGCATTTTGGACGCGTTTTGAGAGGATTCTGGATCTGATTTTCTCAATCTTGCGCTGTCACCTGGATTTGAACGCTTATTTTAATTTCATGTTGTTTTTATGATAATTGTGAAACTTATTGCTTGTCTTGTCTTGCAGGCTTGCAGTTGAGGAAGCAGCTGGAAAGTCAGTGCAGTGACCTCATGGAGGCAGAAGATCTGATCTCAAGAGCAAGAAGATAGGGATGAAATACAAAAAGTCAAAGCCATTCAAGTGAAGAGAAAGGTCGCAGCTGAGAGTATTATCACAACAGACAAACAGAAGTTATTACCCAGCTGCTGGAACTTCTCAGAAGGGGCAATATTTTGCCCAGATTTGATCACTGCTCAGAGATATTTTTGAGAGCTGGTTCACCTGCATTTATTGCTATAACCAAGGGTTTGAACCAGGGGTTCAGTTAGGTTTTTGCTATAGTAAGGACAATCAGAATGTCTTTATATTGTGCCTCTCTACACTGTAATACTTTACAACAGGGATTTTTAGGGCCTACAACAGAGATTCTAGGAAACACAGCAAGATAGCTTAGCATAGTTTAGAAGTAGAAGAAGGAGATCGCCTGTTTGTCTGCAGTAAGGTGCGCGTGGAATGTCTGCTACCTTACTGTATCTGTAAAGCTTGTAAGTTCTCTGTAGTATGATCAATGAAACTAAGAGTCATTCTTACATTGTAAATCATGTATGGCTATTCGTTTCTAATGCAATAGAATCTAGAGTTCTGCATCTATCTTCTGAGTGTTCTCCTGCTCTTCTTTGTGTTTTGAAATATCTTCTTTGAGAGCTTGCAATTTTAAATGTATGTTTGTGAAAATGCTCAGAACTTACATTTAGGGTTTTTACTGTGGATTTGATCAGATTACTGTGGTATTTACATAGTGCATAACAGAAACAATTAGATCCTTCGGTAGATTAAGTGAGGTATAGTTTAGATCTTTCTAACTTTTCCCAACCCCTCTGAAATATTTAGCTGAAAACGTAGAAATCCAAAGGAAATTGTCTCAAATTTGAAGAAGTATGCATAACAGAGCTATAAGTAGATAGTTTTCATAAACAGATAAAGAAGAAAGCTGCAAAAATCCAAGAAAACCCTCTGAAACTTGCAGCCCGGTATCACTTGTATGCAAATGAACAGAATACTTGTTGAAATCTATGACCTCTTTGCATATTCTTAGTCCAGTAAACCACAAAATAAACCTAAACTACATAAGGCCCCTTGAACATTACAGCTTCACATTGACCACTGAACTTGACCAACCGAACCATTGTAGACTTGGGATTAGTTGAATCACCAAATGATTCCTTCTTGTCTTTCAAGTATAGTTTCAGTTTATTTTATGTGAATTTTAACTTATTGTTATGATTGCATCAAAACAGTCATCAACACAGTGTAAAACCAACTACAATGGCACAAGATGATTGGGATCTCAAAGATCAAAAGGCTAAGGGTCTCATATGACTCTGTCTAGATGATTCTGTCATGTTAAATATCCATGAGGAGAAGACCATGAAAGATCTTTGGAAGAAGCTGGGAGATGTTTATCAGGCCAAATCTCTGGTGAACAAGCTTTTTCTAAGAATGAAGTATTCTCTGAGGATGGAGGATAGAGGGTCTATTATAGATCACCTGAATGCTTTCAACATGTTAGTTGCTTAGTTGACTTCCATTGGTGTGAAGTTGGAGGAGGAGGATTGTTGTATGACCTTGCTTTGTTCTTTGCCAAATTCATGGGATCATCTTGTTATGGCTATTGGGAGCACCACATCCACTTTCAAAATGGATGAAGTGGTATCTCTAGTGTTATCTGAAGAGATGCAGAGAAAGTCCTCTAAAGCAGCCAAGGAGGCTCTTGCAGTTCGTAAAAGATCCAAGGAGAAAGGGAAAAAGAAGGAAAAGAAAGATGAGAAGGGTAGATCCAAATCTCCTAGAAAGTCCAAGGCTCTTTGTTGGAACTGTGCAAAAATTGGGCATTTTGAAAGGAATGAAAATAGGAAAAGAAAAAGAAGAAGAATGTTCTAGACTCAGATTCTGACAAGTCACAAGATGATGGTGATTCCTTCATCACATCCCTGGATACCCATGCATCTGATGATGTGTGGTTGATTGATTCTAGTGCATCATTCCACATGACCTCACATTGAAGCTGATTCACAAAGTATGAAGAGTTTGATTGTGGAAGAGTGTACCTAGGTGACAATTCTCATCTAAAGATTACTGATCATGGAAGAGTCTCAATCCGATTCCCTGATGGACGAGTGAAGGGGATCACTAGGGTTATGCACATCCCATGCTTGGCACGGAACCTACTTTCTGTAAGTAAGTTGAATGATGCAGGTGTGCAGGTTGTCTTTTTGAAGGACGGATGCAAGATGACTAGAGGAACTATGGTGCTTGCAAATAGTACTCAGAGAGGTACTCTATTTTAGTTGGAGGCATGCGCTTCACAGTGGAATAGTTCTTCTGACTTGAAGAAAAGAGATACAGTCACTTCATCCCCACCATTGGAAACAGCAGTGAAAAAGTCTATTGTAACAAATTCTGATGGTAGTGCATTTTGGGTACCCAAGGGTGCTTATGCTTTGGAAGTTAAGCTTCCTACTGAAAATACAATGTAATAGAATAAGAGATTTGGCCACACTGGTGAGAAGGGTCTTAGAACCCTAAAAATAAAACTTTGTTGAGGGGTTAAATGATTGTAATCTTGAATTTGACTTTTGTGAACATTGTATATATGGAAAGCAAAACCGTGTTTAGTTTTACTCTAGTTTTCACAAGTCTTCTGATGTGTTTGGTCTTGTTAGTGTTCCCTCGATTTCTAAATCTATATATTTTGTATCTTTTATAGATGATTACAGTAGAAGGACATAGATTTATTCTCTCAGAAGCAAGTCTAAAATCTTTAGTTAGTTCAAAGAGTGTAAAGCTTTTGTTGAGAATCAAACTTGTAAAAGGATTAATTGTTTGAGGACTAATAATGGTGGTGAGTTTTGTTTGGTAGAGTTCAATAACTTCTGTAAAGAGCAAGGGATTGAAAGACATCAGACAATTCCATACAACCCGCAACAAAATGGAGTTGCAGAGAGGATGAATAGGACACTGATGGAGAGGGCTAGGAGTATGCTTAGTGGAGCAAGCTTGAACAAAAGTTTTGGGCTGAAGCTGTAGCCATTGCTTGCTACCTGGTAAACATGTATCCTACATCAGCTCTTGTTGGTAACACACCTATGGAGGTGTGGTCTAGTAAGAAGCCTTCTGTTAGAGATCTTCGTGTTTTTGGTTGTGAGGCATATGCACATGTGCCTAGGGATAAAAGGTCAAAATTGGAAAACAAGGATATTAAGTGTATTTTCATTGGCTATGGTGTTGGTGTGAAAGGATACAAGGTTTGGGATCCTGTGGCTGAAAAGTGTTGTATAGTAGAATTGTTATTTTCAGAGAGCGAACACCTTCTTCCATTGTTCTACAACTAGAAGAAATAGAAAAGAAAGAGGATGTGGTTCAGTTTCCTTCTACCCTTGAGAAGACTGAACCGGTAGACCCTATGAGACTTGATGATGAGGAGAGCTCTAGCAGCTTTGAAAGCTCAAAAGAAGAAGCAGAACGTCAATCTTATCCTTTGAGGAGGTCTAGACGAACAATGAAGCAACTTGATAGGTTTGGTTATTCATTGCTTGATTCTAGTTGTGCTTTTGCCTTGCTTACTAACACTGATGAGCCTAGAACTATGACAAAGGCTATGGGCATGAAAGATGTAGGTTCTTGGAAGGAGGCCATGGAAGATGAGATGGCTTCCTTGGAGAAGAATAAAACTTTGGACTTGGTGCCTTTGCCTGAAGGAGGGAAACCAATTAGATGCAAATGGGTGTTTAAGAAGAAATTCGGTGCATATGATAGTGTTGAAAAGTACAATGCCAGATTGGTTGCAAAGGGGTACTCACAAGTGGAGGGAATTGATTATGGTGAAATTTTCTCTCCCATTGCAACACTGACATCTATTCAGTTCTTGTTATCTCTTGTAGCAGCTTATGACTTAGAGGTGGAGCAGATGGATGTGAAAATAGCTTTCCTTCATGGTGATTTGGAGGAAGAGATCTACATGTCACAACCAGAGCATTACATAGAGAAAGGTAAAGAAAATTTGGTTTGCAAACTGAAGAAGTCTTTGTATGGTTTGAAGTAGTCTCCTAGGATGTGGTATATGAATTTTGATGCCTTTGTGTTGTCGATTGGATTTATGAGATCAAAATCAAATCATTGTGTGTATTACAAATTTGACAATGATTGCATTCTCATTATTGCATTGTACGTTGATGATATGTTGTTAATTGGGAATGTAAGAAGATGATTCCTGATTTGAAGTCTCAATTATCAGCACAGTTTGAGATGAAAACTCTAGGGGTAGCTAGGTACATTTTTGGAATGAAAATCAGAAGAGATAGAACTAATAGAAAACTTTGGTTAAGCCAAAAGTATGTGAAGACCATGTTGGATAGGTTTAGCATGGCAGATTGTAGACCATTGTGTGTTCCTGTTTCATTAGGGACAAAGTTATCAGTTAATGATTGTCCAAAATCTCCTTCTGAGGTGGAGGACATGAGAAAAGTACCTTATGCTAGTGTTGTTGGTAGTTTGATGTATGCCATGGTCTACACAAGACTAGACATTGCCAAAGCAGTGGGAGTCCTTAGTCAATTTATGGCTAATCCTGGATGGGTACATTGGGATGTAGTAAAATGAGTGTTCAAATATTTGAGGAGTACTTCTGAGTATTCTATATGCTATCATGGTAATCCTATAGGATCTCTACATTCTATTTGTATTCATAGATTTATGGATTCTAATTGGGTGGGTGACATTGAGAGCAGGAGATCCACTAGTGCTTACGTGTTTACTATGTTTGGTGGTACAATTAGTTGGATGAGTAAGCAACAACCTATGGTCACTTTGTCCATGAAAAAAACAAAGTACATGGCAGCAACTCATGCTTGCAAGGAAGCCATTTGGCTTAAGAGACTGCATTCAGATATTGGTGTTGATGAAGGATAGATTACTATCGGTTGTGAAAGTTAGAGTGTGATTTTCCTAGCAAAGAATCCCCTTTCCATGCCAAAACAAAGCATATTGATGTACAGTTTCACTTCATCCAAGAGATGGTAGAGGATGGAAGGTGAATTTGGAGAAGTTAGACACTTTGAAGAATGTTATAGATGCATTGACGAAACCAGTGGGCACATAGAAGTTTAGATGGTGTTTGGAGTCTATGGGCCTCTCGGCTTATAGCAATTAAATCCTATTATTTCTATTGACTCTTACAAGGTGTTCGACAAGTGGGAGAATGTTGTGAATTAAGGTGTCTTAACCTTGGTAATTCCTTGCATTTATTTATTGTAATATATTTATTTATTTAGCCTATGTTGTAATTTTGTTGCACATCCTATTTTGTCATTTAGTGTGAAGTGGCATGATGAGTTGTCACTCCACTTGTAAGATGACTAGGATGGTCAACTCACTCCATGAGGAGATAGGCATCTCACTTAGCGGTAGAGGTATTTTTCCATGTGTTGACACTTTGATTAGTGTGTAAGTGAATCTTGACTAAAACAGTTATGACAGATTCCTATGACAGAATCTATGACACGTAAGAGTTGGAAATAGAAGATACTATGACAGGTGAAGACAAGTGTTGAAGAGTATCTTTGAGGAAGGCTTATTTGGGTTACCAAGGTGGGTCATGACATGTTGTAAGAGGAATATGCTATTTTTAGTCAGTGCATGACAGATTTTCTTACAACTATAAGTACTGTAAGTATGATAGATTCTATGATAGCCGTAAGATGCGTAAGAGCATCTATCATTGCCTATCATGGGACTAGGCACCCATATTGGGATGGGGTGATGTGACAAGTGTCATGATCATGCTGAAGTGTTGGACAAGTGTGCCTAGGCATGGGTTTTAGGCCATGAGGCCAAGTTGGACGCCCATTCCAAGAAAGGTCCATTTTTGCCATGCAACTTCTATTTAAATAGGTTCTTGGAGAGGAGATGTATTATGTGATTGACAGGTATTGTTATGCTACCGGATTGTCTCCAGATATGAGTATTGAAGAATCCTATTAAAACTTTCATTGCAAGTGTGTTGTAAATTTCATTGTTTAGATAATACATTGTATAGGTTTTAGAGTGTGGGATTTTTCACCTGTAAGGGTTTTCCCCACGTTATATCTTGTCTCTCTATCTTATGCCTTACATTCTTGTGTTGTGTATTGCTACAATATATTTATTGTTGGGTTAATAAAATTATAATTGTAAAGGTTAAAAAGAGTTTTGGACACATCTCTCCTCATTAGATTAGTGTAGAAATTGATTTCCCCACACCTAGCTTCCTTTCAAAAATCAAATTATCTCCTAGAACAAGTCATATTTTAAGAGTATATTCCATGAAAAGACATTACTGAAGAAAGAATTGGAGGCTCTTACATAACATGTCATCCTTCATGCGATGAACATTTATTCCTTCTCAAGAGAGAAACTTCTCAAAGGAGATCTAGAATAAATGCTTAGGAGAGAGGAAATCTTTTCGCATGGAAAATCAAGAGAAATGTGGCTAAAAGATGGAGATAAAAACACAAAATTCTTCCACATCTCCATAAAAATCAAGAGGGAGCATAACCAGACTAACTCCATCTAAAAAGTTAATGGGGACATCACTTCTGATCTGAATGAGAACCAATATGAAGCTACAACATTCTTCAAGAAGCTCCTCACAACAGACAGTAGTTCAAGAGGCAGAAATTTGGTGGACAGATGCATCTTGAAGAGTTTAATAAAACACATGGACTCCTAGATTTCCTGGTCCTAAGAATGGAAGATACACTTGGACTAATAGAAGGAATAATTTAGGTCAAATTTATGAAAGATTAATAGATTCCTATTTTCTAGCAAGTGTCTTGAATCCCCCAAAGACATGTCCTCAAGTATTTCTCCTTGGATTGGATCCAACCATTTTCCAGCCATGATCCCTCTTTCAAAATTGTTGGGATATAGTGGGTAAGGAGCTTTCTCTTGTAGTGGACGAGGCCTATAAAATAGAAATATCCTAAAATAATTTAAAATAACAACCATTATTGTTATTCCAAAAGTGAAAGAACCCATATCATTTGAAGAATACATGCCAATATATCTTTGCAACTTAGTTTATATAATTTTTACAAAGACCATGGCCATGAGATTGGCTACAATTATTCCAAGCCTCATCTTAGAAGAATAAGAAGGCTTTGTCCCCAAAAGAGAAATAGCTGAAGGGGCCATAGTTACCGATGAATTAGTTCACTCCATTCAAGCCAAAAGCATCCTTTCAATGGTAGTCATACTAGACATGGAAAAAGCATATGACAGATGTCCTTTCTAAGTTTGGTTTCTCCAATTAGTGGTGCAAATGGGTTTCAACCTGTATATCAGGCACATCCTTCATGGTCTTGGTCAATGCGGATCAAGCGGGGGTTTTTGAGGCATCAATAGGTCTATGTCAAGGGGACCCAATCTCCCCATACCTATTTATTGTAATGGTGAAAGCCTTCACTTGAGCAATAAAAGAAGCTAATTCCAAGAAATTATAGAGAGGTATATGGATTGGAGGTGTAGAAGACCCCTTTACGCATGCATTCTTTGCAGATGATACTATGCTTTTCAAAATAGACACAATGGACAAAGCTAGAGCCATAAAAATTACTATCATCTTGTATTGTGAAGCAACAGGCTAGGAAATTAACCCATCCAAGTCAAAGGTCTTCCTATTCCATACAGAATTAGAGGTACAAAAATGTATTGTCAAATTTCTAAATTATAATGTGGAATCGCTGCTAATCAACTACTTATGAGTTCCATTGTTCAAGGATACAAACAAATTAATTTTGTGGACTGAAACTATTCAAATTATTTAGAACAAGATTTTGATGTAAAGGGAAGTGGTTAACACTGGCATGAAGATTAATCATGTTAAAGGTAGTATTAGTAGCCATACCAATATACATGCTTTTAGCCATCAAAGTGCCTAAAGGAACGTAATTCAAAGTATGGAAAAATCCTTTAGATAATTCTTATGGCAAGAGAGTTTAGACAGAAAGAAGATACATCTTATGGCTTGGGAGAAAATTTGCAAGCCAGAAGGTATGGGTAGAGAAAGCATCCTTAATCTAAGACTTGAAAATCAAGCTTTGGGAGCCAAGTTGGCTTGGCACATGTACACAAAACTAAATGCAAGATGGTTCAAATTGATGCAAGCTAAATATCTAGACTCCAGAGATAGGGAGAGAATGTTTATAGTGAAAGACCCACAAAAAGGCTAGAGTATGTGGAATTTTATCATAAAAACCTGGAACTTAATAGGATCGCAACTCTTCTAGATTATCCATAATGGTAAGAAGGTGGATTTTTGAGAGGATCCATGGAATGGGTGGCCAAAACTATCCATAAAGGATGGATCTCAATGAATAAAACGTCTTCCTTAAACAACATTGGGTGTAATGGCTAGTGAGAATTGGTCTCAGAAGAAAGGACTTTTTCATGGTGAGATAGAATGGAGGAGCCTTGGGAACTACAACTTTCTAAAGAGAATCCTAAAAGACATACTTTCCAATAATTCTGTGTTCTATGGAGAGCAAGAGGAGGACATAAACCACCTTCTTCTTCAATGTCTGTTTACTATCAAGTGTTGGAACTGGTGTAAGGAAAACCTAGATTGGAGTTCTCTCCACCATAGATTCTTATTGGACCTATTCAAGAGCTGGCCAACATTGAACCAGGAAGCCAACTTCATGTGTTTATGGGAGGTCTGCCCTTCAATGATAATATGAGGGGGCATGCAAGGAAAGGAATTTCTGTATCTCTAGAAAGGCCAAGTGCTCAATAGACAAGGTGATGCAGAAGCATCTGGGATCACAATCAATTTTACATCAACCAAAAAAAAAAAATTCTTTTACCATTTTGTTTGTCTTACAAGTTTATAATCAACATCATACACCAACTTTGGAGGAAATAAAATAAATATTTTAATTATGTAATACTCCAAGGAAAAGACAAGGCAAGATGTATTTGGACAAAATCCTAGTCACCAACATGCTAGAAAACAAAAATTGGACAATGAAGAGTTTTCAAGCATCCAAGTCATGAAGGAAAGAAACAAAAAAATTCCAAGATTCACATTTCTCCAAGTTGGATGCCACCAAGCAAGAAGAGGGATACCAAGAGTCATTGGAGCCCAAATGAGGAAGATGAAACTTGGAAAAGGAGATATTATAAATAGATGGAAGTTTGGCTCCAAAGAAGTATTGAAAAACAAGAGAAGAGCCCAAGTTTATTTATCATTTTTTGTAGGTCATCAAGAGGACATCCATAGGTGACATTGAAGAGAATTCTCCATGAGAAATACATCTATTTTTATGAGGCAAAGAAAGTGAACGTCCATGGTAACTTGTAAGGTGAAAAAATTCTGAATTTGTATGTTTGTGGAGGTGGATAGTTGGAAAGTTTGATAGAGATGTTTCATAGTTGGATTTGTGGAGGTTATGTATGTGTGTTGCTACCTTGATGGGTTGCATAAAAAAACATTTTGGTTGTAAGTATTTGTTGTTCATGTTTTATTAAATTTTCAAGATATAAGGTTACTTCATAGCTGAAATTGTTGTTACAACATTCACAAATTATATTCTCTTAAGGGCTACAAGTTTAAGACATTAGTCTACATTTATTTTTTTGTAACTAAAGGAATCAAAGAGACAAATAACAATCCTTAAGGGATGGAATTTATAAAAGTTAATTTGCATCTAAGAGGAGTGGAAAAATCTTGACAAACAATAATCTTAAGGCTGAAATTTAACAAGGATATGTTGGCACATACAACTTGTTACAATATTTGAAGTTTTGAGAACATGATTATAAAAATTTAAAGACATTAATATTGTTGTTATCACAATGCACATAAGTGAAGTTGATTGGGCTACATGATGGGACAATCCCTCATTGGATTCTCTTGTCATGACTACATCAAATGGCATCTGAATGGGTAGTTATTTTTGGGAGGTTTGTAAGGGTGAGTTGCATGAGATGGTATAACTCTAATATTTTGTTGTAGGTATGATGGAAATTTCTGTAACTACAAAGAGCTAGTATTTGAGATTGTAGTTTAATTTATATTTTTGTACTTGAATAGAAATAAAGCAGGGTAGTGTTGGCAACATAAGCATGATGATGAAGAGAATGGTGAGTATGGGAGTAAGTAGTGTTGTCATTGATGGAAACAAAGGGTAAAGACATAGTTGTATTAGTCTGCAGAGGTTTAGTAAGGTATACAAGTATAGTTATGTTGATCTAGTTAAGTATGGTATTGTAAGTATTGATCCAGAGAAGTCATTAAGTACAACAAGATGAAAAATACACCTAAGAATGATATTCCTTCATTTTGGTGCTCCACAGTTAGGTACAACTTGCTGAAGATTTTCCTAAGGCATTAACTAAACAAAAACTATGACAAGGCCACAGTTCTTCAGTTTGCATTTCTTTTCTATAAAGAGTTTTTCTCTATGGTTGTAAGGTAATGATGACGCATACCAAAGGAGTCTAAATCCAAAGATTCAAGCTTTGAAATTGTCTAGAGTAAAAGATAGATATGACAGAGTGCTAGACTCTATAATAACATTGTAATTCCATTCATGGATTGGAATGAACAACATTCCCCTGTAAATGAATATCTTGCCATTTCTATTTGAAGAAGAGGTTATGGATGTCAGAGGTGTGTATGATTAAAATGGTAATAATTTTGGTGGTCCAAACATTTAATTATGAACTAAAAGTTAGTTTGAATGCTGTTGTTGCTTCACCAGTTAAGCCGACCTAAAGGTTTGAGATTGTATAGTCTTGAGGCATGTTTGGAATAGAGTCATGGGATGAACTATAGATCATGACAACCTATCTCAATGTGTTACATGTGTTTATTCTCTCTATAAAGTGAATTGAATTGTGTTTTTGGCTAACAAGTTAAGGAATCATATGATGCATATCCTTGTCGACATAATTGATGGTTTACTTGAAAGTTGTATATATACAAGATTGATTTCTTGTGTGAGGGATTGTGTGTATGAGTGTGGTGTGCAAAAAAAGAAAGTGTCTATGGTTTAGTAGAATTTGATGAGAAAGGGAAATAGATAAGTTTGTGGTGAAGATGAAGAATGTCAAGTCAGTATTTTGAGCTTCAGTGGAACTGCATCTTTAGCATGAGTCAGATGCACTACTAACAATTCATATTTGGTAGTGAGCCACCTTTTCTTCAATCTCTTTCTATTCAAGATAGTGAGTCCTTTGGCAGTGAGCCACTTGCAGTGAGCATTCTCTATTATGGATAGTGAGTCCTTTTGGCAGTGAGCCTAATTGTATTTAGTATTTTTATTCATATATATGTGAGCTAATCCTCACCATATTTTTTCCCTTTTTAGGTTTTCCACGTAAAAGTCTAGTGTTCATGTGTTATGATTTGTGATAGTTGATTTCATGCTTTCCTTTCTTACTACAAATTATATATGTTATGTGGAATGAATGTTTAAATGCTTAAGTGGTTTTAGAGAATACTAATTCACCCCCTCTCTCAGTATTCGAGGTGTTCAACAATTGGTATCAGATCCAAGTTCCTTGGAAGATACTTAATTTCTTGAGGAAGATCTTGAAGTGTGAACACATGACACCTAGGAGATATCCTATTCCTCCAGAAGAAATTCCTCTTGTTGAATTTACTGAGGAAGACTGCAATGTTGACATGAATGGAGAACTTGAATTAGTGCTTGAAGATCTTGAAAAAGTTCAATGTAAGAACAAAGATCTAGAAGAAAATATTAAGGGGGGTAATAAATGTATCAAAAAGTTGAGGGAGAAAAACAAGAAATTCAAAGAAAGATGCAAGGAAGTAAATGAATAGATTAATCAATCAAATGAAATAATCACCACTTTAAAAATACAAATTGAGGAAGGAAAATGAATTGAAGAATGCCTACATGAAAAACTAAAAGGCAAATATGGAGAATGCTCAAGGCTTGGTAATTTCCAATATCAAACCAACATGGGCTAGGTAATTGCCTGCCTACCACATGAATTCCTTAACTATAAATTCAAGAAATGATAGAATAACAAAGCATAGAGAATTCTTATACTAAAACCTAAAGTGATTAAGGATAGAAAATTATATGAGGAGGGAGTTGTACATCTACCTTCAAGGGTTATATACTTGAATATAGCAACAACAACTTTGTTATAGGGTTTCTTTATAGATTTAACAACATATCTAGATTGATAGCATTTTAGGGACTCACTTTTCTAAGAAAAACTATTTTAGCCTCTCCCCATATCTTATAGTCTTTGAAGATTTTCCTATCCTTGATTTTTATCCCAATCACTTCCACTATAACCTCCTCCATAATGACCATATCCACACTCATCATTTTAACATCCCCACTCTACCATTTTCTAGAAAACTTGATACAACTTATGTTAGATCATACAAATTAATATGTTCAATGAATGTAGTGAGATGACCAACCTCCATAATATACTATAATATATTTTTTTCATTGAAGTTGTCATAGGAGATGAGATCCATTCTATTTCTATCACCACCATATTTGAATATGGATTTGGGCCCCTCCAATTTCCTATCTATTGTAAAATGCCAACAATCGACACACTCTTTGTGATAGTTGCTTTCCAACAAATCAAAATTTCAAATGGAATGAGAGGAAGATCCAATTATAATCATACCAACATCCCTCCTCATAGAATCCATCATAATTATCTTTTCTTGTGATGGTATCCTTCCATCAAACTAAGGTCTAAAAAAAGGGGTATAACCTTTGATGATTATGTGAACAGTCATCACAAGACACCAAGTAATGAAAAGGTTCATCATAGATGTCATGTATGGCTAATAATAAAGCTTCAAGTGGTAAACTACCCCCACTCATATAGTCCCACCCTTTACAAACACACCCTTGTTCGCTAACATATCTGCAACACTGTTAGCCTCCCTGAAGATTTGTTGAATCTCACCTTGATGGAGAGAGTTAATTATGTTGACAGGATCTTGAACCAAATTATCTACTTTTCCAACTAGGCTTCTCTTTCTTTCTTAGATTATTTATGATCTTAAGAGAATCTCCTTCAATAATTCAATTTTGAATTTTCATTTCTTTGACAAATTTTATCCCATTATAGGTTGATGTAACTTTTGTAAATTGGTTCATTTTCTTCCCTAAGTTATTGGCATAGGCTCCCCTTATGTTACCCCCCAATCATGGATCATCGCCTCTAGAAGGCCCAAGATTACTTTTTTAAGCCCCATTAAAGCTTAATTTGAACCAATTGGGAGTGAGAGGATTCTATTTCACATCCTTTCTTTCTTTTTTTCTACCCTTAAATATAACGAGATATCAAGATTCAAATCCGAAGACTTAATAATTCTTTCTTCAAAATTTAGAATATGAAGTTTACCATATTTGGATGATTTGGCTTGAAATGATTCTAATTGAGTTGGTAATTTAGATTATCTTTACTTTATTTGGAGGATTTGTTTGTTGGATAAGAAAATGACAACCTATAATCATGTTGTCCACCATAGAAGTAGAGTACATGGTTGCAACACATTCTTGTTTGGCTTTCAATGTAGATACGTTAGAATTGGACATGACAATTGGAGTGTCATCTAATTGGCTAAAAACCCATTGTATCATGCCTGCATGAAGCATACTGATGCCAAGTATCACTTTGTTTGGAAAATTATTAAGTGTGGTAGAGTTTTGTTATAGAAATTTGACACTTTAGAGAATGTTGCAGATTCTCTAACTAGGCCAAAAAACAAAAATAAGTTCAATTAGTGTATGGAGGCCATGGGCCTCATATCCACTATATATAGATTTGATATTTCTATTATATTTTAGTGTTGAAGGTTCCCTTTTGCTCTTCCAAGGTGTTCGATAAGTGGGAGAATGTTGGTAAAGGGTTTCTCAACCTTGCATTCTTGATATTCATATTTAGTAACTTGTTTCTATTTACTATTTCATCTTTAGTTCTTTTGTCTTCACTTGGGAAAGTTGATGTCCCATTTCAGCCTGGCATTATTTTTCCTTTAGTACTTTTTTCCTCACATTAGAAAGTTGGCATCCCATTTTTAGGTGGCATTGTAGTGCCCCTCAACTTGTCATCTATTAGATGGATGTTTGCTTAGTAGTATTAGACTTTATGAAAGTATTTTAGATCGTAAATGATGGATCTCTTGTTATTTTGCTAATTCATTATGAACCTGATTGTTATGATAACAGTTGTTGATGTTGGATTCTATTATTTTATGTTTTAGAATTTGATAAATTAACTAGATGTTACAGATGTTTTGATGTAAATTGTGATATTGGATTGTAGGAGGACTGAATGTTTTATGTTGTTGACTAGTAATCAGAAATCTTGCTCAAACTAGTTACATGTTTATACATAAACGTGAATGGAACAGTGTTGTATTACTCGCTCTCGAGTACCCTACACCACTGCGATTTCCATTCACTATAGGACTGTATGTGGATATATATCTTTAATGTTTAACCGTGTGTTGTTGTAGGAATGCAGGTACTAGGCACCGACTCCACCTGATGTACCAGGTCTGAGCGTGCCTTCACCAATGGATTAGTTGTTTGGAGTTAACGTGAGGTCCCATGTCAGTGTGGTCTGGTTGTCAGTTTATCCTTTTGGTCATTGTCTGTCATTCGATCATGACTTGCAAACAGGTAATATTGCACCTTGGAATCTAACTAGGTTAGAAAGTGTCTAAGTGTGTAAGGAATCGTTGTGCATTAAATAGAATTATATTATGGAACGTACAATGTTGATAATTAAATATATTTATAAAAGATAATATTGAGTATTAGGTCGATAGTTGTTAATTATTGTTGTAAATAAATTATTATTTTATTAGAAGTATAGTTGTTAAATAAAGATTGTAAGAAATTTTGTATTATTTAATATAATATTATTTGCAATAAATATTTAAATAAATAAAATAGTTGTAAGTTATGTTGTAATTAGTGATTTACAACTAAATTAATAAAATAAATTAATATATAGTTGTACAATTATAGATTGTTGTAATGTTATAACTTTATTAAATACAATATGGTTGGTCAGCTATAAAGTAATTAAATGTTGTCAGAATTGTGTGTTAATATTTAAAAAAGAGTAACCTCTTGGGATTATTAAATTAAATAAAAGTATATCTTGAGGAGGGAGATGCACGAGATCACGTGCCGAGTTCCTTGGAACATGGAAGGGACTGTGTTATAAAAGAAAAGTAGTAGAGGCAAAGAGGGGGGAATTTGGCAGGAAGAAGAGGGATCAAGTTTTCTGCAACTGAAGAATTGAATTCTGCATTGAATCTAAGCTACGGATACAGGTTCTAATGTCTTCCTTATTCTATCCTTGTTTTCTTAGAATGAATGACGGGAATCTGGTTTTACTTCTCCAATTCGCATTGCTTGAAAGTTCTAGAGTCTCTTTGATAATCCATTTTATACTTATTCCATAACCATTACATTTCAAACAATTTTCTGTTATGATTTAATTATTGATCTGCCATTTCTACATAAATATTTGAGAAGAGAAAATGGGCCATTCCAACAATTTCGTTTTGTATGCTACCGGTAACCAATTCACTCCAAATGATTTATGCCTGAGGCATCGATCTCATGCCATTTGTTGACCATAACTCTACGTTTTCTGTGAGATCTTGCCTAATCAAGCATCATTTACTTTAGAACCTGACAGAACCCTACTATTCTTCAGGCTACGATGTTGGTCTTTACCTGTTCCATATCTCCTCCGACACAGACTGAAATGGGCGCTGGCAAAGATTGTGATCTGGCTTTGTTTCACTTGTCAACCACCAAAACCTAGCGTCTAGAAAGAGAACAGTTATAGACTTTCAACAGGCAATCGCATTGGTCTGATTGATACCTTTTTGGAGCGGCAGGAACAAACAAATAGGCAGGTCAATTAAAAGGGTTACATGTTTCGCTTGCTTCTGCCGATTTGCACTTGTTTAAAAGTTTCTAAAGCCTTTTAACGAATATATTCTATGCATATCTGTTCCAGTCATCTTATGTTTGAATTATGTCTGTGATTGTTGTGGTTTTTAATGTGAGATGCTTTGGCATCAAGCATGCATTTCTTTCCATTTCTTTCTGAAATTAAGAGAACTCTTCTCTGAATTAGTGAAGGGAAGAAAAAGGAAACAAGAGGAACATGAATCGTACAAGAATGATTTTAAAAATTGACGAACAGCCACAAGTGTATTGAAAGATTACACAGAAAGGAGATATGGCTTAACTAATACTATATCACCCTTCTACATCCATTTTCTTTCATTTTACCCAAAATCATTGTTTCAAATAACTTTCTGAGTTTTCCCCACCAACCCTTGGTTTCTGGTATACCACTCGCTGGAAGTACTTTCAGCATATGATCCGTGTTGTAGTACTTGGACTAACATGCCTGTTTACGAGTGGTGTGTGCTGGATTCGCATCAGATCCTATTGATGGCCTCCGCGGGGGGGGGGGCTTACTTTGTTTTAGGAATCAAAATGCAGAATACCCAACCCTAATTGTCTACAACCCCCTCACAAAAACCCACAAGGTATTGCCAGAAATGCTCCAAATTCGTTATATTGATATCGTGGGCAAGGTGGCTAACAAAACCACAAATTCTTACAAAATCCTTGTAACTGGGACCTCCGAGTCATCCACTAATGAGAGCATAACCGAGGTTTATGATTTACAGCTGTGGGCAATACAATGGCCAATCATGTCCGAAATGGGTATGAAGCAATTCGGACTGCATGGTCTCATTTCCCCGCTTCAGAAGAGGAGACAGAGCAAGAGCCCGCGACGACGAAGACTGGATCCTTGTTGTTTAATATTTACAAATCTAATTGATATGCTATCAGGACTATCGGGGCTATATTGAGTCCACTAAATAACTGAAAAATGCTTGAAATTCGACCTCGAAACTGAAGGAATTTTATAGGTGACTGGTGAGAATTGAGCGTTAACATTTTCATTTTTGACCCTTTGTAATAATTAGTCGTGTATTCAAAAATTGTTTGGATTTTATGATTTCTACATTGTGAGTCAGGTTTGGGCTGTTTATGATTCTAGGCTTGGAAGATGGATTTATCATTGCAATTCCAAGCAAGAGTTTCTGCAGTTCTGGTACGAGGTCCATGCAATTTGGTTCGAAGGGTTCTTCTACTGCCTTGCAATGCCAGTGACTGTGGCGCAGGGATACCACCTGCTGAGATATAGTATGGAAGCAAGGTAGTGGGATGACCTTGATGTGAAGATGCCATCACGTGATGTCAGGTGCCCATCCTTGATCATCTGCAGGGGGCGGTTGCTTCTTGCTGCCAAGATCGTGGAGGATTATTCCATCAGGAGCATCTATATCTGGGAGCTTTTAAGTAGGTGTATACACAAATATGGATTTGTGGAACAAACTTTAGAAAACCTAAAATCAAATGCAACTGGCAGATGTAAATCCAGACTCTAGAATCAAAATGTGGAAGTATAGACAAAGGCATGAGCTATGTTACAGCCGCCTGAAAGAAATGAAGTCTCATGGGCCTGCTAAGCTTGCATAATATGCAAATTGGGTTCATTGGCAAGGGACTTTATAAACTTTCAAGCGAATGCAGTTTATAGGTTTAAGACTAGTCTACAACCATCTTGATAGGTAGCATGTATTTTGTCAGTATGCATAATAACTGTGCAGTATCTGATGCACTTCACTGAGAAGAAGTCACATTTTGGAGGCAGAAACAGAGTTTTCTTATTTACTTTCCGTGCATTAAGATTTATCGTTTCAATTCTAGTCTGCGGAAACCCATCATTGTTAATCTAGGTTAGTTGTGCTTTCTTGTATGCATTTCATTTGATTGGCTTAGATTAACCCTAAGGAATGTTTATTTTCTTTACAATGTGTTTGAATACATGTGTGTATTAATAGTAGTACTATTGATATCCATGTTATTATTAGTATCATTATTATAATTATAAGTATTATTATTATCATTATTGTTATTATTACAATAATAATAATAATAATTATTTTTACTATTCTTATTATTAAGTGAAAACGGAAAGATGATGGCCAAATACCTAATTTTATAATAATGTTATTTGCAATTCCATTGTAGGAACGATTAGGTTTTATGGTAGGATAATTTGTTGTAAATAAATATTTTGTATTATTGCTTTCTAGAGCCAATTCAAAGGAAAGGGTTTATCGAGAATTTAGTGAGCAACATGATTTGGGAGTTATGAATAATTAATTCATAATGTTCTTGATTAGTGCAATAATACTTTTAATGCTTCAGCCGTATAATTGATCCATAATCCTTTTAAGTCTAGCTATTAGTATAGCATTCACTATAAGTTCAATTTCTTATAACCTTGAAACTTTAGAAATCATTGGAGGATAAGATAACCGAGTGCATGAGTACTAGGGAACTATGGAGAAATGATATAGGATACTTCAATTATTTTTATGTTTTGAGTTTTTATACTATAGAAGGATTTGTATAATCTAATGAGCTGTTTTAATAGATGGATTTGTTTAATTTAAATATTTATTGGTGATGAATCAATTGATGAATGTTTTTGAAGTTATTTTAAAGAATTGATTTGATCATTATTGTTTCAATTCTGGTTTAGGATCTTGATATAGAAGGAACTTACTATTGGTTGCGAAAAATAGTTATAAACTGGGATGGTAATTGTTCAGATCATTGATATATTTATATTTTGAAGAGGAATTGAATCAGATAATTAGTTGATATACTATTATTATTATTATCATTATTAATATTATTATTATTATTTGAAAAGTATAGTTGATTGTTAAAAAGCCAAATAAAATTGGGAATTTAGAATAATGTTCCCATTATTTATTTGATTAAAAGAAAATCGTTGTGATTATATATATTATGGTTAATGAAATTAAGAATTCTTGTTGTCGTAATATGATAAATTGCTAGTGGTAAAAATTCCAGAGGCATAGTATATCGTGTCTGAGTACAACCAACATGTGGATAGGTGTTCTAGTGTTGTGTTGTCTTAAACATGTGATTCTAATTGAGTATGAAGTACAATCTATCATGAATGAAGAATTGTCGAAAGTTGTTAATGTATTTTGTGGATATAATATTCCCAGGTAAGATATTTTATTTAGTTGTGACTGTCTTGTACCCATTTTGTCGTAATGGTCATATGGAGAGACCTGGAATCTGTAAAAGAGTAAAAGCATTGTAATGTGATAGGAAATGGATTACAATTAGTGTTTGATTCTATTTGTAATGCAAGAGGAATTATACCTTGCAGTGAATATGTATGAGTAATGTTATAATGCATTGTATGGTGGTTAGGGTTTACTAGGTGTTAGGAAGGAGAGTGGCTTTCAACGTGGGGCCGGCGCCCAAAGTGGCAGTCAGGATAACCCGTTGGAAGTAGATTAATCAAGTGATAACCTAAAATAAACTAGGGGGTAAGGGTAGTTTTCACATTAAACAAGATTAATGGATTCCTCTCCCATGGCCTGTAGTGCTTGTATAGACTAAGGATGGGTAGAGAAGGCCTGGTTGGCATGATTGATTTCCTTGTCCTCACGAAAGGAAGGTCGATTCCGCATGTGTCACCCTATGGGGCCAGCACCTAGTGAGAGGCTGTCAGGATAACCATAGATGGGGGCCGGTGCCTAGTGAGAGGCTGTTAGGATAACCCATGCTAGGACCGTACGATGACACTCTCCCTACTACAACCTAGCATTCCTTGTTTGGTCTCTCCACTTACGTTATGTTTCACCTCTGGAAGTTAAGTTGTGTTGTGTTATTGCCATGTGTTGTATTGGTGTTTGGTCATCCTTTGTTCATGTTAGTCTTGGTCAACCTGACTGTTATTGTTTGGGACCTCATGTTAACTCCTAGCTTGGGGGCTGGACCTTAGGGTTCCACATGGTTGGGTGGAAGAGCTTTATTATCCATTGGTTATTCCTTGTCAAGTTCATATGCAGAAAAGATTTATTCTAGATAATTGTACTTGTACCAGTTGATGAAGATGTATGTGTATAATCTTGTACCAGATTTGTGTAACAGATCAATCATAATGTATGTGATTCTAATGTAGTCTAAAAATGGCAATGTAATGATGTACTTATGAGTAAGGAAAGCATTTCAGTTATGTATTTAATCATGCAGATTCTATTATTGGATGATATGCAATGAATATGAATAAGTTATTTAATTCAGCATGGATTTAGATCAGTTACTGACGTATGTTAAATTATGTTAGTTGGTTTGTAAAGTAATGTAGCCTTGAATCCTTAGAGAATAGGTCTTAATCATTCTAAAAAAAAAAATTCCTGTTTCAAATAGCATAAATGTGAATTTCTTTAAGGTGTTCAAGGCGGGGTGTTATAGGCATGTTTGGCCATGTGTTAGCATCTTGGAAGGTGTGTAACATTTTGACTCATCATGATGTGAGTTACTTATAATAGATTATTTTGATGCATAAGAGCATGTAATAGGGAAGTTACATTAGAATCTTCACTAGCATTATGATAGGTTTAAACACTTGTCACAGAGCATCTTTGAATAGGTTGTATGAAGACAAATTGGGGTGCCCAAGTTTGGGTGGTCAAATATTCTATTTTATCACATATGACATGTAAGGGATATGCTAAAAATAGATTAGAAGATCAAAACCAATGGGGTCATTGGGAGTTGTGCCTTGACCATTTGGGCACCATTCCTCTCTTGGGCTTGCTCATGGTTTTTGGAAACCATTTGATGGTTACTAGTTTGTTCTTCTCCTATAAATCCGTGCTTGAAGTTAGATGATGAAATGGTTGTTTTGCAAATTATATGAGTATTGTTATGCTACTAGAATTAATAGGAATAAGATGATGTATTAATGTAACTATTTTTTAAATTAATACAAGCTTGTGTCTCTTTGGGTGTGGAGTTTTTTTCTCGCAAGTTTTTCTCCACGTAAATATTGTGTTATGGTTTGCATTTTCATTCCTGGTTTATTTTCATTTACATATGATATATCATTGTTAATGAATTTGGATTGATTAATGTTCAACATATCTTGTTGTATTGTTTGACTCTATTTTGAACAATATATGTGTTTTGTAACATCAAGCTTTCTCCAAATCTGAATCTAGTAAATTTTTGGAAAGCAAGATTGAGCTTAAATATCATTCTTTTTCATGTGTATTAATTGTGATCTCCTATTTTATCAATCAACCCCTAACATGTACTGAAAAATATTTTATTACAATTAGTTTAGGCCTTACTATTTGATTGGGGTTGCATGCAAAGTGAATTCTGATGTAGGAACTTCTAGAAGTCATAACTTTTGACCCAGAGGTCCGTTGGAGCTGAAATTTGGTGGGCAAATGCGTCTTGAAGAGTTTAATAAAATACCAACCGAATTGGTAAATTCAGTAGGTCACCATTTTGACACTTTTTTGAGACCTTATCCAATCATCTAGGGCCTCAAAATGAGGTTTTAATGTTTTTTTCAGGATTTTCCAAGTTGTTTTTTCTAATTTATTCTCAAACTTTACTTGCAATTAGATTAGACAGTTGACGATTAGTCATCTTTTAGTAAGTTTCAAATATTTGGAAACTTACATGGTCATACAGACAACGATGCAAAGTTACCAAAAATGGCAATTTTAGAAAGTTGTTAAAACCTACCAAAAATGGTAATTTTTGTTTTGTATAAACTTGGTATTTATTTTCAATTGTAGGAGGATGGAATGGAATAAGAAGGAATTGAAAAATAGTTCTAATTTTTGTGGGTATTCTTTTGCAATAATAGTTTTAAATTTTATATTCTGAAATTTGGTTACATCAAATTCTCACATCTCTTCACTATACTATTGTTTGGTTTCCTCAATTTAAATATTGCAAAGTGAGTTTAACTGCAAATTTAAAGTAGAACATAATTATTACTATTGTATGCACTTAGAAAACAATTTATAAGTTTAGAACAAATATAGGCTTGAGTAGCTTGGGGGCTGGACCTTAGGGTTCCACATGGTTGGGTGGAAGAGCTTTATTATCCATTGGTTATTCCTTGTCAAGTTCATATGCAGAAAAGATTTATTCTAGATAATTGTACTTGTACCAGTTGATGAAGATGTATGTGTATAATCTTGTACCAGATTTGTGTAACAGATCAATCATAATGTATGTGATTCTAATGTAGTCTGAAAATGGCAATGTAATGATGTACTTATGAGTAAGGAAAGCATTTCAGTTATGTATTTAATCATGCAGATTCTGTTATTGGATGATATGCAATGAATATGAATAAGTTATTTAATTCAGCATGGATTTGGATCAGTTACTGACATATGTTAAATTATGTTAGTTGGTTTGTAAAGTAATGCAGCCTTGAATCCTTAGAGAATAGGTCTTAATCATTCTAAAAAAAAAAATTTCCTGTTTCAAATAGCATAAATGTGAATTTCTTTAACGTGTTCAAGGCGGGGTGTTATAGGCATGTTTGGCCATGTGTTAGCATCTTGGAAGGTGTGTAACATTTTGACTCATCATGATGTGAGTTACTTATAATAGATTATTTTGATGCATAAGAGCATGTAATAGGGAAGTTACATTAGAAACTTCACTAGCATTATGATAGGTTTAAACACTTGTAACAGAGCATCTTTGAATAGGTTGTATGAAGACAAATTGGGGTGCCCAAGTTTGGGTGGTCAAATATTCTATTTTATCACATATGACATGTAAGGGATATGCTAAAAATAGATTAGAAGATCAAAACCAATGGGGTCATTGGGAGTTGTGCCTTGACCATTTGGGCACCATTCCTCTCTTGGACTTGCTCATGGTTTTTGGAAACCATTTGATGGTTACTAGTTTGTTCTTCTCCTATAAATCCGTGCTTGAAGTTAGATGATGAAATGGTTGTTTTGCAAATTATATGAGTATTGTTATGCTACTAGAATTAATAGGAATAAGATGATGTATTAATGTAACTATTTTTTAAATTAATACAAGCTTGTGTCTCTTTGGGTGTGGAGTTTTTTTCTCGCAAGTTTTTCTCCACGTAAATATTGTGTTATGGTTTGCATTTTAATTCCTGGTTTATTTTCATTTACATATGATATATCATTGTTAATGAATTTGGATTGATTAATGTTCAACATATCTTGTTGTATTGTTTGACTCTATTTTGAACAATATATGTGTTTTGTAACATCAAGCTTTCTCCAAATCTGAATCTAGTAGATTTTTGGAAAGCAAGATTGAGCTTAAATATCATTCTTCTTCATGTGTATTAATTGTGATCTCCTATTTTATCAATCAACCCCTAACATGTAGTGAAAAATATTTTATTACAATTAGTTTAGGCCTTAATATTTGATTGGGGTTGCATGCAAAGTGAATTCTGATGTAGGAACTTCTAGAAGTCATAACTTTTGACCCAGAGGTCCGTTGGAGCTGAAATTTGGTGGGCAAATGCGTCTTGAAGAGTTTAATAAAATACCAACCAAATTGGTAAATTCAGTAGGTCACCATTTTGACACTTTTTTGAGACCTTATCCAATCATCTAGGGCCTCAAAATGAGGTTTTAATGTTTTTTTCAGGATTTTCCAAGTTGTTTTTTCTAATTTATTCTCAAACTTTACTTGCAATTAGATTAGACAGTTGACGATTAGTCATCTTTTAGTAAGTTTCAAATATTTGGAAACTTACATGGTCATACAGACAACGATGCAAAGTTACCAAAAATGGCAATTTTAGAAAGTTGTTAAAACCTACCAAAAATGGTAATTTTTGTTTTGTATAAACTTGGTATTTATTTTCAATTGTAGGAGGATGGAATGGAATAAGAAGGAATTGAAAAATAGTTCTAATTTTTGTGGGTATTCTTTTGCAATAATAGTGTTAAATTTTCTATTCTGAAATTTGGTTACATCAAATTCTCACATCTCTTCACTATACTATTGTTTGGTTTCCTCAATTTAAATATTGCAAAGTGAGTTTAACTGCAAATTTAAAGTAGAACATAATTATTACTATTGTATGCACTTAGAAACCAATTTATAAGTTTAGAACAAATATAGGCTTCAGTACACTTCAACCATCACATATGATGGTAAATAATTATGTTTTATGAATTACTTGTTGTCTTCAGGGCCTAATTTGGAGTTGTAAAACTTTGTTTTAAAATATAAATAGCATATATATATTATTGATTGTATATTCCAAAATAATATGCAACTTAATGAGAACTATGATTTTCAATGCTAGAAGGATTTATAGCCCTATACATATCAAGGGTTTCACATAATTATAGATTTTTCTTCTTGTAATTGACTCATTAACTCATCTGTTAATTTGATTCTTGATTATTGTACGGACATTTAGTTAGATATAAAAATAGGCATGGGTGCTACTAATACATAACTAGCTTGGGAAGGATCTTTAGTTAAACAAATAAGATTATCAACAATCTCTATTGCATTTTGAGTGTAAGAAGATAAGGTAACTAATACCTATGTAGTAATAACCATCTCATGACAATGGGAAATTCACCCCTATCTCAAAAAATGCTTGGTTAGTAGTCAAGAGAATGTAGTTTATTTTCATAGGTGGAATGTTAGTAGTAACTAACTTATAAATGGTGTAGTAATTAGCATGTCAAAGTAAAATTACATTTCACATAAAATTCATTGCTAACAAGTGATCTCATGGAACGATGAGAAGAAAAGAGAGAATTATATATCATATATTATTATAATAAGAAATAACTAATTTATATCAATAATAGTAGATATAGTTTAATATTTTAAAAGTTTATTTATGGTGACCCTTTAGCTCTACCTACAACATATCAAATGCATGTACAACAAGAAATATAAATATTTTCTACAATATAATTTTATAAAAACAATAATTATCCATGTAATGATTTGCATGGAATTTTATTGTAATTGAATTCTTAGGATCAAAAGAAAATTAAAATGCAAATCTCTAGTGGGCTTAAAGAGTAAAATACAAGCATCATACCTATAATGGAAGAAGTAAAGACCAATCTCAATCATTTACAAAATATTCATCAAGAAGTGCATACAAATATATATTGAAGAACAATATTGTAAATCTAATGCACTTATTTTTAGATGTTATTCTATGTAAATAAAATAAAATCTCTTCTAATCCGTTCCACAATTTGTACTCTATAACATTTTATTTAACATGTAATTTGTTATTAGTGTATCCATTACGTCTTCTTTAGCTGCATCTGTTAGTATTATCTACAACTAATTTTAAATTTTATACTATATCAATTATTAAAGCTAACCTCTATCAATTTACTTGAAAATATTATTATTTCCTAATTAGTAATTGAAAGTTTGATACTATAATGCCCAATTACTCAATAATATATTCGTAACTTACTTTAAAATCTATCATTTTCTTCATTCAAAATATTTTTTTTTAATTAAAAAGGGTAAAAATAGATTTGAATGGACCCTAGAAACTCTTTACAATCACAAAATGTTAGCAAAACCCCTAAACAATAGACTAAAATATAAAATAGAAATAAACAACACATAGAGCACATTACAAGTCCTTAAAGGTGTCAACTTCTTCAAGATCATCCAATTCCTCCTCTAGGTTATAAAACTCTTAAGCCTTTTTGTTCCCATCACTATGTTGTTTCTTTGTGCTCCTAGTTCTAGTACTGGGACCTGTAGTTTCAATATCCTTCTTCTCCTTTGTATCCTTGGAATTGTCCTTGTTGATCTTGTGACTTCAATTTTTCATTTCCTTTGCATCCACCTTCATAAACATATTGAAGTTCTCTTTCAATTTTTTGAGCTCCTATTCCAAGGCCACAATTCTTTCCTCTTTCTCACCCCCACTTTTGATCATTTCCTCCTCCAGAATTGCCATTTTTATTTTTGGTTGGATAGTTCATTTTGTAAGTCATTGACAAAGGCGATTGCTTCCTACTTTTGAAATATTTCCTTTCTTCTTCGAAAAGAACTTGGCTTTCCCTAGTAATCTTCTTAGTGATGATTTCCATTTTAATGTTGATCCTACTGATCTTATTATAGAACCATTTCATTAACTTATGATATATGCCAAAGGTTTGGTGAAGAATCACTATGTTCTTACTCAAATCATGGATATAGTCATTCACTTCTTTAAAGGTCAATGGGGCAATGTAAGGAATGCTAGTCTCAATAGTGACCTGCAATGATCATCAACACTTAGGAAGGAATCCCCATAACAGGTTTGGGAAAAGATTTATGTTTTCCTATAGGATAGGGGGTCTCTTTCCTCACCTGGGTGGTAGTTTCCCCTCCTCTTTTCCTTTTACTAGTTTTGGGACTAACTCACCCTTCGTCAACATCATTGAGGTCCCAAGGATTCTAGTTGGAAGGCTCTAAATCAGATTCAGAGCTAGTCTTGTTCTAATTACTAGATCTTCTTCCTTAGTCTCTTCTAAGGAAGAGATGGAATAATCCACTATCTACTTTTTTCTCTTCCCTTTCTTGAGAATTGATTGGGGAACAGATGGATTAAGCTTATCAATGTGGCTTACCACTAGTAGCATAAGCCCTCAAGGTGTAAAGGGACAACCATTGGGGCTTTCCTGTTGTCCTTCATAGACCCTTCCATGGATAAAAGCAAATAATACAAAAAAGAAACATCTCTCTCTCTCTCTCTCAAGTAAAATGATTTAATAGGATAAAGTGGTAAGAGTAGATAGATTTGAAGCAGCCCTCCAAGGTAACATACCTCATTAGACATAGAGCAACCTCATACCATGGATATTTGAGCGTGCTCCTGGCATGGCTAGAAAAAAAATTATTAGGCTAAAAAATGTAGCCATGGTTGCATCTCCCATGTTTCTATCCTTAAAAACCTTAGATCCCTTGTGGAGAGGCCCATAACAATGGCTATCAAATCTTTAGATATCTCAAATTTTAATTCTCTAATGTCGACTCTCCTATTGTTCCAACTCTTGACAAACTCTACCTTTAGATTTGGGTCATGTCCCTTAAGTCTCTCCATAAAGGTTGAAAGCCCACTTTTCAATAGAATACCCCAGACCCTAGCATCTCTCTATCATTTTACATAGCTCACCAACTTAGTTATGTTTATATCACCTCCCATGGAACTTAATTCCTATGATTGCTATCCCTTTTACTTTTGAATAGATTGCGACCCCACAAATCCCAACAATGTTTTTCTCCTTTCACAAATTCTTCTTGGCAGGGGAAAAATATTTACAACCTTTCAAGTGTATGATGCATACCCTTTCATCATTGCTAGTATCTGAGACATGCCTTCTCATGATGCTAGTGGTGATCCATTTGTTATGACCTTTGTTGTCTATTATTAGCATGTACTATCTACCCCTCTTTCATAGTTCCCCTATTCCTAATGACATCATAAACACATAAGGTTTCAACATCCTTAGGAAAAATTGGTGTTGACAACACATAAGAGTTTTTCCTAGTCACAGCCTAGTTGGCAAGATAGTGAACCACCCCATTTGCCTCATGGAAATCATGTTTGATCTAGACTAATTCAAATTTTTAATAATGTCCTAAGAATCATTGATAAGGTTATTAATAGATCAACTAGGGACATCTTCAATAAGAAGTATTTTATAATGTTGAGTGAATCCCCCTCAATAATAAGGTTTTAAACTTGAAGTTTAAGGGACATCTTAAGACCATTATAGGTTGCCACAACTTTAGCATAGTGACTGGTTTGGACCCCCAAGTTCACTGTGCTAAAAATAATTAGCTTACCCTTCTCATCTCTTAACACACCACCTCCACTTGCAGGGCATGGATTACCTTTAGCATCCTTGTTAAAGTTGAGTTTCACCTAGCTAGACAAAGGGGGGGACCAAAAAATATTAAGCATGGGAAAAAAATTTCCCCTGGGTGTCGTGGAAATATCAACTTCCAAATTCAAAGCTTTGGAAATATTAAGCTTAATGTCATAAACAAAGGTTTTAGTAGAAGAAGATTAGCTTGGATCTAGCCCACACAAGGAAATTCTCTTTAATGTTAGAGAAACATCTTAACAACACCCTATCTAATGAGGACTTTAAATCTCTAAAGATTTGATTATTGCATTCTTTCCAAATACATGAACAAACATGGTGCATAACTAATTTCCACAAAGCAAGCAAGACAAGGTTCGTAAATGAAAAATATCACTAACTAATAATGGTGATGGTATCACTAGGGAAAACCCACATCAGGTAGAAAAGGGAGTTGATATAACTCTAGAAATCCCAAGAGAAAGAGCACCCAATCAACAAATGGGTAGATGACTCCTCCATGCACTCACACAAGAAACACCTATTGGGAAGGACGAAACCTCTCCTAACTAGGTTGTCAACAATGAGGATTTTTTTGGGAAAACAATGAAAAAAAAAATAGTAACTTTAGGGACAAGGTGAGGTAGTCATAAAAAGGCCCAATAAGGGGGTGCTCCGAAGGCCAAGAGAAGATTAAAGCTAGATGAGATGGTAAAGGAACCATAAGGGGAGGTAGTCCAAATTAATTCATCTTTGTAGGGTGCTTGATGAACGTGGGTGCACTGCAACATGGACACCAATTTGGATAGGGGTTCAAACAAGTGATGCAACATAGTAGTCAAGTTCCTCCAAGTCTTAATACCATCAACCCTTACAATGTAATCACTTACCTTGTGACCAAAGGTGTTTTGGCATAAGTTGACATTCTTGTTGGTCCATTTAAGATATTTTAAGAACCACATCTCCAACATATATATCTTCCTAGAATGTCATTTATAACTAATCTCCAAATTTTATATTGAAAATCCAATAATTTAAAGTGGGGCTCCCATGTTGAAAAACTTGACAAGGTTTATTACTAGGCCCCCAAGGGTTTTTTTTCAAGGATTTCATAATCTTGAGTATAATTTCAAATACAAGGTATATTTTGCAATTGGTTTTTTCAAGGTGATTCAATAAATACATATAAAATGTTGAAGCCTATATTTATAAGGCCTAGTCCTTTGGGATAGGGCCATTTCTTTTTCGAAAACAACAAGTAAAGTTCAGTTGAATTACCATCATGCCTCTTACTTTCAATTACTTTGGTCCTCACATCCTTTCACAAGTATACCTCTCAAAAACATAATTGAATGCATTAACTGTCACAACTAGAGAGAAGAAATAGTTGCATAGGCTTGTGCATTTTTCCATGTGAGATTATATTAAAAACAAGTAGTAGATATTGTGTGTAAGTCAATTGTTATTATGTCAGCATATCCATTTAAATCAAATTGGTAATTCACTTCATACACTTAAAGTAGAATTTTATCATTGATTAAAAAGATTGAATTCTGTAAGAATGAAATAAAAATATCATAAATAAAATAATTGTATTGTATAAATAATTTTGACTAATTAAATAAATTGAATCACTAAGTACAATTTAACTTAGATTAATTTAGAGCTAGGTTGATCGATGAATAATGCCGAATAAGATTATTAATTGAAGGATTGGAGTAATTATGTCTTAAATTCGTCATAGAGAAATGATCCTAATGATGTGCACAATTGATTTTCTATCTCTAGAAATTTAATGGCCTTGGTATGATAGCAATCTAAAAATCAAAATAGACATAGAGAACCTATTGATTCAATCCTACATCCCTCAAATTCATTTGATTATGATCTGCGTACATTTTATTCGGTGTACAAAATTGAACTGTCAGGCAAAAGAGATCCAACATAATGTTTCTTCAATAGATTGATTCACCTCCACATTTTGTCTAGATGAATGTGGTCAAAGAAGTTTTAATGAACACCTTTAGGAGATTGCTAACTTGATAGGCAATGTGTTCTCCTAGTTATGTCAAGTTAATGAGAAGGAGTAATATCAAAGACAACATACACAAGTTGGCATATGGCCTATACATAAATGTCATTCTTTGTGCATTAGTAAATCAAAATGTCCCCTAGATGTTGTTTTAATTCCCAAAATAAAATACGAATTCATGTCATATTGAATATCTTTAATTACGACAACATAACATGTCACATAAATGTGCATCAAGTTGGCTCGTAATGACTAAAAGAAAGAGCTGCGAAAGCTAAAAAATTGAATTTAAATATTTCAATTTCAAGTTCATCAATGTAGAGTGCTGCAAAATTGAACCTTAGAATAAAATGTAAATATGAGGCATGGGGTGAATGTATTGAAATGTGTATGAATAGAGGTGGATAAATGACTAATAGATGACAAATATATGGTAGTAAGGATAAAAATAGATAGTGGATATGGATAAAAATTGAATCATAAACCAAAACTAATACAAAAATATGTCACTTATAAATATATAATTTCATTAAAATGTTTTCATATAAATAAACCTAAAATTAAATGAGAAATAACACAATGAGTACATATTTCACGATTAAAATTATATTAATAAAAAATGCTACAAATAAAGTTTGAATGAACAACAAATTGCATAATATGATTTATATTGTTGAAAATAAAACCAAAAATCCTACTTGAATTTACATTATCACACTTATTAAAGATACCATCCTTCATCCATTAAAAGAGTGTAATTATCAGATTTGATGTTTTACATTATCAGGCTTATTAAAGATACCATCCTTTGTCCATTAGAGGAGTGTAATTATCATATTTGATGTTGCAACAAACCTAACTGAGATAAACATAATAAGTTTTGACTAACTTTTCAAAATTCAAGACATTTAACAGTTCCAAATGTCGGTTTATAATGACGATTTTAAATTAAACTTTAAAAGTCAAAAAGTTTGGCCCCAACTATTTTGGAGTGCTTCTGCAAAGTCTAATTTGAAGGGAAACAACATTTCTTCTGCTTCTTCTATACCAGCTAATGCTTTCAATCAGTGGGATGACAATTTTGTGCAATCTATGGAAATGCCATATCGGGTACTTACATATGCACAGCTTAACTTCTTAGATATTATTTTTGTTCCCATCAAAAGTTTTTTTTTAGTTCGTTCTGGTAATCTTCTTCATTTTTTTTTAAACCAGAAAAAGGTGTAGGAGCACCCATAGATAGAGATAACTTAAAAATATTATAAAAGGTTGTGGCCGAAGCCAAGTCCAGAATTAAACAAAATAGCAGTAAAAACTTAGTAGTCTTAATCCATAGAAATTAACTAAAAAGTAGGAAAATAGAGAAACCGTCACCCAGGCAAATACTGTTAATAGGCCACAAGCCACACAGCAAAAGACCACCTCTGAACAAAATAGCACCCCCTACCACCAACACGACAGCCACAGACACACCAACACCAGCAGCCACCCTCCCCGGACGCCAAAAACTCGGGCCGACTTCACACCATCACACCGCTGACGGAGCTGTCAGAAGATTCTGTTCGTTTAGCTCCACGGGTGCAGATGACTGAGCTCCTTTATCGGGGTCCTCCAGTGCATACCGAGGCATACCTGGAGCTAGATCAGAGGCATGAATCCTTAGGAATCGGATGGCCATGAACACATCCTTGATTCTCTCAGCTTTTTTCTTGGTAAACATAAAACAGTGAGACCACAGCACTTCATTTATTTCACCGCTACTCAAAGATTTGAGACAGCCTTGCAAGGCCCTATAGATAGCTTTCTATGGGGGAGAGGTACGCATAGCCACAAGATTAAAAAGCCCACCAATTAGGGTATCTGCCTGGTCCATTCTGTAAGTAGACACCGCCGCTTCCCACCTCTCAACAGTGTAAATGTTTTTGAAGAACAATCCTGCTGCTAAGGCATGCACATATTCTCCATCCATTACCAGGTCCATAATACCACATTGCTGATCTTTTATTTTTCAGACATCTGAATACCACGATCGTGCTGAAACATTGGTTAAAGAAATCAAAATCTTGTTAAAAGAAATGCAAACTGGAGATGACGATCTAATCGAGCGGCTTGAAATGGTTGACGCATTGCAATGTTTGGGAATAGATCGAAATTTTGACGCTGAAATAAAAATAGCACTTGATTATGTATACCGGTCTGTTAAATCTCTTTGAACAACTGTTAAAATTTATATTGTAATTTGTTCAACGCACAGAAAAAAAATTAGAAAGAATGCTTTGAAGAAACTGTGGTAGATATTGATAAAAAAATTATATAGAAATTTCTTCATTGCTGATCTTTTATTTTTCAGACATCTGAATACCACGATCGTGCTGAAACACTGGTTAAAGAAGTCAAAATCTTGTTAAAAGAAATCCAAACTAGAGATGACGATCTAATCGAGCGGCTTGAAATGGTTGACGCATTGCAATGTTTGCGAATAGATCGATATTTCGACGCTGAAATAAAAATAGCACTTGATTATATATACCGGTCTGTTAAATCTCTTTGAACAACTGTTAAAATTTATATTGTAATTTGTTCAATGCACAGAAAAAAAAATTAGAAAGAATGCTTTGAAGAAACTGTAGTAGATATTGACAAAAAATGATCCTATTGTCTATGTTAAAATTTATATACAGGTTCTAAAGATCTTAACATGGACCTAAAATTGAGATTACACATCTTGGTTGTCTTAGAATTCTCAAGATCAACTGAATGAATGCAAATATCAAATTGAAGTAAATTAGAAGTAAAAAAGACAAGTACATATAGCCTTCGTAGAAAGTGAGAGACGCTGTAAAACAGACAGTAGAACAACAGTTTGCATGAATGGCAGGAGTTTCACCATAGCTAACTGTTGTTTACTAGTTGTATTACTTAGCTTAATGAATAGATCTCCTGCTATTTACGGGGTTGAAACTAACACTAACAGGTTGTGATACAAATAGTTTTAGGTAACAATTAGTATGTTTTTTCAATTTACAATGGACTGTAAAAGCTTCGAAAAATTTAAAAAAAAAATTTAATTTATGTATATAGATCTTGGGATGGAAGTATGGGGATAGGATTGGGATGCGAATGTTTTACCATGAATTTGAATGCTACAGCTTTAGGACTCAGAGTTCTTCGACTGCATCATTATGATGTATATGCAGGTACATAAATACTCAATGTACTTCCAAGATGTTTCTCCATCCCTATTAGGTATATATGTGAAGCTACCAAACAATATATTTTTAAAATGTCTTGATTTTTATGATATATTTGCATGTGTCAAATAACTCAATATACTTTTCACGTACCTTTTATTTCCATATCTAGAAGCAATTATTTATTTATTTATATGTAATGTATGTTGAGCAGATGTGTTGGAGAATTTCAAGGACAATATGGGGTAGTTCATTCTCTGTGGTGTGAATAATGATAACAATGAGAACAATATTGCGGAAGAGCATGTGATGAGAAGTATGCTCAACCTTTTAAGAGCTTCAAGTGTGGCATATTATGAAGAAACGGTTATGGAAGATGCTAACGCATTTGGTGTTGCATACTTTAACAAATTATTAAAAAAATTTGGAGATATACATAAAAGAAGTTTTCTCAAAGAGGTAATAAATCTTAAAGATTTATTTTTTTTAAGTTTATTTTATTAGATCTATGGAAGTCATTAATGCAGATAACAAAAAAATAGAAACTAAAATATTAACTTTTAGATTGATTATTTTTTAATTTTGATTCTGTAGGTGGAGTACACCCTCCTACATGAATGGCCTCATACATTTAATAGATGGGAGGCACGAAATTTCAAAGAAATATATGAGCTAGATAATTTGAGGTAGACATCTTATAGCATTGTTGTTTTATCAAGAGATTGTAAACCTTCTTAAGTTAACTATGAAAATTCCTTCTTTGTTTATGTTGAAAGACAAGAAGATTTTAGAGCTGGCAAAATTGGAGTTTAATATATTGCAATTTGAGTACAAGTTGGGGATGAAAAATCTCTCAAGGTAATTGATCAAGTAAACAAAAAGATACTTAAAGAGCTTTAAAAGAATTAACCAAGAGAAGTCATAAATACTTTTGTTGTGATTCACTATTTGATCAAGATTTCCCTATGATGGTGTAGAATATAATGATATAATTATTGCTTGATTTATGACAAGTTTTTAACTAGTTTTATAACATATTTATCTATAGATATAAAGTAATAGTTTAAAATAAATGGATGAATACTTCTTTAATATTTTTTCTCAACACTATAATTTATAAATACTAATTTGATTCTTAAAATATAATTTATATTTGAATATAATTAGTGTTTTAGTATTCTACATTAATTTTTTAAACGATTAATAGATACTCAATTATATGGACCTATATTTTATAAGTATTGATTAGATAAAAATGAATCTAAAAAGGTAATTGAATCTCCATAAATTATCACATAATATAACATACATTGATTGAAATTCATTTTAATTTTTCAATTTTCTTATAAATCTTAATTTGTATGGTAGTTGGTGGGTAGATTCTGACCTCTCCAAGTTAGTTGCAATGAGAGAGTGATCTATTAAATATCTCTTTTGGGTAGTTACTGCGGCAGATGAGGTGGAGCTCTGTGATAGCAGAATTGCTATTGCCAAAATCACAACCGTTATCACAATCATGGATGACCTTTTTGATGACTATGGAACATTTGAACAACTAAAGTGTATTACAGATGCCATTGTTCAAGGTTGGGAGGTTTCTATTGTGAAAAATATTCTAGTCAACCTCAAGGCATGCCTTGAATTTGTTTTCAAAATAGTTCATGAATTGGCAAGTGAGGCTACTAAAAAGTAAGGCTGTGACATTATGCCTTTTATTACAAAAGCAGTATGTATACTTCTTCAAGACATTTTAAACTTACTTTTAAGCATAAACTTTACATTATATATAGAAAATTAAATATCAGATAAAAAATTTGATTCTATGTGTAATTAAAGTGAGAATTTAAGGCTATTAGAGAAAATAAATTAAGGGTTGAGTAATGGATAGTGGATATTTCCTAGCTCTTATTTCTCTATTTTGTTATTAGATGTTTCTACAAAGCTAGGACTCTCTCCTTAATTTAGATGCTTAATTTAGATGTTTAATAGATGTTGAAATGATTAATTGAGAGTCAAAACATAACTATTGTATTATATCGCTCTATTATATTCATGTTAATGTGTGTTGATTGCATATTTGTCAGAAAAAAGTAACTATGCATGTACTACTATTTAATGTGTTTCTATCCATGAATTGAATTTTTTAACACATCTTTATAACTTATTTTGTTTATATTCAACAATAATATATTATTACCAATTGATAAAAATGCTTTGTTATCTTTAAGCGCAACTAAAGACCTAGGTTGTAGGCTCTAATGATAGATATATTAATATTAACGCTTATACTTCAAATCTATGAAGAAATTCCTTTTGATCATATTTAAAATAGAACCAAATATATAGATCATTGAATGCAATTATAAAATGGATTTAACATGTAAAATGTATTGTGTTTTAGTGGGCAGATTATACGAAAGCTTGTTTCGAGCAGGCACGATGGAAAACAAGTGGATATCTCCCAATCTATAATAAGTACATAAAGATCGCTAAAATGAGTGTAGCCTTTGGACCAATATTGTTGCATGCTATCCTATTAGCAGCCCCAATTTTATGCAATGGTGATATCGAGAAGATATTCCTTCATAAATCTAGATTCTATGAAATTATGCGGCTGTGTATGCGCTTAATTGATGATACACATGATTTTGAGGTTTTTATATTTTTCCTTTTTATACAAACATTAGATATAGAAATAAATATGATGATACATGTAATATTAACATATTTATAATCTTAATGAAGGATGAGAAGCTCCACATAAAGATTGGATCAGCCATCTCTTGTTATATGAGGGACAATCCTAATTGTTTAGAAGGAGAGGCATTAAATGACATCACCAAACTCAATGGAGAATTGCTAAAGGAAATGATGAGTGAATATCTAAAACCAAATAATTTTTTGCTTGATTGGGAGAAGATATGCCTGAATAGTAATAGAGGAGTACAATTTTTTTATATATTTGGAGATGGCTTCACATATTGTCACAAGGAGGTCAAGCATCAAGTGTTTAAATTTTTTGTTGATCTAGTAGACATATAAAAGGGAAAAGAGTTTTGATTAACTAAAAATGAAATTCTCATTTCAATTGAGACTTCTAGTAAGTCATAAACTTAATGGTACTACTATTTTTATTCTATTGTAATATTTTCTTTGTTAATATAGTTGATCTACTCTTCTTTAGATTGAATTGCAACTTATCCTTAGATACAGTTGGGATGTTATATGGTTTTTATATATATGTTATATGGATTCTATATATAAAAGAGTTGTTTTATATATCTATTTTTAATGTACAATTTGATTAGTGAAGTAAATTATTTGATTAGTGTTGTTATTTTAAGTTTACTTTCACAATATTATAACCTTCTTGAAATATGTTTTTCTTCCTACATGTTGCAATGCTTAGTAGCCACCTATAGCTTGTTATTGTATATTGTTTAGTTTGTGAAATCTTTATTGATTCGGGGTTTGGTGATATAGTCTAAAATACAGTGTCTTCTTTAATATTGTAGTTTAAGAGGGTTGATGCATGTTCTAAGGACTCAAAATCATGATAATTACAATGTTAATGCTCCATTTCTAGTTGAAACATTAAATGTTGATGTTGATGGTATTTGTGCTCCTACATAAATAATTTATAGCTTTAATGACCATTAATTTATTGAAACTCTAAATGTGACTGATGATTGTATTAGTTCTCTTACTTAGATATCCTATAACTTAAAACACTATTCATTAAAAAATCATGTAGTCTTTGAAAAAGGACAAATCACATTGGAAGTGAAATATAGAATTTATCTTCTATCTTACATTGTATATGAAAAAATTAAACTCATTTAATTATAAATGTAAAGTGCAAATTTATTAATAATTAAATAAGAATCCCTACATTTAAGTGAAGTCTAATTACTTCAATGTGTACTAAGAAATTTGTCCTATATCTTACATTAAAAAATACAATAAATAATGTATTCAAAAATATTAAATCAATAAGCTACATATATTGAGTGTACATTTACAACTCAAATTAAATAAACACTATAAGGAAATATAATTACTAAAATTGACTAGAAAATAAAATGCAATAGTGTTTGAAAAATGAAGAGTCATGTAAATCATTAGTAATGAACTTAAATTGTTTTTGGTGAGTTATATAATTTACAATGGGAACTAGAACTTATTCTTTTTAATTATGATGCTAATATGCTTTGTATAAGTAAATGGAGACAAAATTTGTAGTTATATATAGAGTACTAGGTTGTTTCATGGAACGAAAATTTATAATGTTTACCAAGAAAATGTTCATACTTATATGTTACTTAAGAATTTTGTATTTTTTTAAAAGTACCCTATTAAAATTAAATATATTTAGTCTCTATTTTCTCCTAATTAATTATGGTTGAGAGTACATTATTTTATTGAATATTAGCATATATATTGTAATGTTCTAACTTAAATTAAAAACATGATCTCTAAGGACTTACTATTAGAATGTATGTTTGGATCTTCTTAAATATAATATTACACTTCATTTTAAGATTAAACATGTTAGGTAATTTTGAGTATTAAAATTTATTTTGTTATGGAAGATTTAGACTAGTTTTTAAGGGGATATTATTTTTTCTAGTAGTTTAGTTTTAAGAGACTACAACTATCAATGGGGGACACATTTTAAAATATTTGCAACTGACTATGGCCACAATACGTCAATCCTAATGAATGCAAATATTTTCAATATAAAATATTCTTGAGATTTGCCTTGATTTGGCATACAATAGTTTTTAAAACATTTGTTTATAAGATCGCCAATATTTTATGTTTATATAAAGGATGTGTATTCTTAAAATTTCTCATGTTTAAACATAGCATCCACTATTTCTAGCATTCATGTCAAAGAATTGAATGTGATGTGAGTTTTTGGATATCTCAAAGGCCATCATCTTTATTAGGTCTTTGTTGTTGTGATATACTATAGCATCTACATATTCATTAAATTGTGATCAATTGTGAGGCATGTTAATAACACATTTTTATTGTTAATTTGTATTTTGGTGTTTTAAAAGGGTAAGTTGTATGTTTTTGTGATGAAATATTACTAATAGATCTTTTTTCATGTTGATTAGATTTCTATTTTTTTTGTTCGGTAAGGATGCATAGCATCATAATATTATATTAATATAAAACATTTTTACAAAGATTTCACAAAAGAGGGGTCCATAGAACAAGATTTAACAAAGTCAAGCATCTCAAAAAGGCTCATGATTTTACATATATATTGCAGAGCCAATCAACAAAAAATTGCAAAGCAAAACATGGCAAAATTATGGATTCATAACATTTAAATCTATGAATTTGAAGCCATGAAAACCCACAGAATCATCTTCACCAACATTAAGATTATCATCATTTGGAGCAAAAGGAGCAGGAGGTTGGGAATGCAGAAGGAAACTCTAGGCATTATAGACATCATCAATCTTCTCCTTTTAGGCATTACCAATTTGCTTTTTATGCACTTGCAAAGAACACTCAAGTGAATCATAACTATTATTTTGTAGACTAAGAATAAAGGCTTGATATAAACACAATTAGCAAAGGGTTTTTCCATGATTTCTAAATGACTAAAAAGACCTCAAATATCCATTGATCCCAAATGAAAATCACAAGTAGTGAAACCTATATGAAGTTTATGGGTAGACACAAGTAAATCATGAATGAAAATGGAAGAAATTCCTTTAACTAGATCAACATCTTGAATAAGATCCATGCCATTTGACAAGAAACAAGATGCTATATATGAGGCATAACATACTTTAGAAAGAAAAAGAAATTCTTTGCCACAGACCTCAATTAGGGCTTCTTCCACATCTGCATTATGGAGTTTGAATGCTCTTGAGAGGCTGCCAACATCAATACGACCATTAAATGGTTGTTCCCACAACTAAACCGACAAAAGAAGCCCAGAGTTTCTAGGAATAAATGTCATCATCCCAATAAAAAAGCTAACAAAGAATGCTCGACCCATCAGCAAAAATAGGTATAAAAGCTAAGCATACACAAGTCATCATCAATATAGCAATCCTTGAAGTAATCCTTGCAGCCAAGGAAGAGTAAATATCTTCATAGAAAACAAAGAACCGCTACCAGAAAGATGAAAAAACTATCTTTCCACATGCATGAAATAATGAAACCTAAAGTGAGATGAAATGAGTGCCATCATCATTAGTTTCAAATGAGATCCCAAAGATGAGCCATGTGGGAGAGTGACATCATCCATGTACTAGACTGTACAAGACACCAAAAGATAGGTAAAAAGGAAAATTATCACAATACATACAAAGCAAATGTCAAGAAGACAAATAAACATGTTAGGAATTTCTCTCAAAAAGAAAGAAATTAAACTTTTTATTCATCTTTGAAAAGTTCCAAAAACAATGGCAAGTGTGAATAAGTATCTTGCTCTATGTGAATACAACCTCTTGTTATAGAGTAGGCTAAGTTTGCAAGACAACCCACAACTTTATTTACTTCTCTAAAAGTATGAAGGATTTGAAAATCTTCAATCTTCTCCATTAATCTCCAAGCTTGCTGCAATATATAACTAAATTTCCAATTGTTATCATTTTTCTTTTGAAAAACTTGAATGATGACTTTAGAATCTCCTTCCACTATTAACTTTTTGATTCCCATAGAAATTGTTGTTCTTATACCTAGCAAAAGAGCATGTGCTTCTGGTGCATTGTTAGTGCCATCTATAATTCTCTCACCTTTAGCACATAGAAGTTTGCCTAAGTTATCTCTTATGACACATGCAATACTTGAGACACCTGAGTTACCTTTAGAGGCACCATCAAAATTAACTTTAAACCAGTTGGGAGAACGGGGGATTTAGTGCATTGATTTATGATCATTGTGTAAAGCAGAAGGAGATCTTTTGACAAGTGTCATGAGTTGATTATCTTAATCTTTTTCCATTCAGATACATTAAATCATCCCACTAAGTGAACACTTACCATTTTGTTTGAAACATTACTATTTCAAAAATAGATCTTTCAATTATGAATAAGACATCATCCAAATGAAGAGATTATTTTCTAAATATATGCCTATTTCTTTCTAGCCATATATTCCAAATCAAAATTGAAGGAGATATAACCCAAAGATCTGATAACATGGCATTTTTTGTAGAGGAGAGGCCAGCTTAAATTTAAATTGAAGAGGGAATCAAGAAGAGGAGATTAGATTTCTATTTTGCTTTGTAGTCATCTTCCCAATTTTAAAATATAATAAAAATATTTTTTACCAAGTGTCCCTAGATGGATTAAAATTAGTGGGGCCCTTAACTATGAAAATTATTATATTTATATGTAACACTCTTTACTTCATACATCTTTGACACATTACATAGAAAAACTTCAAGGTTGTAATACATGACAATATTTCGTATAGCCAACACAACCATCCACATTATATGGTGCATGTTGTGAACATGGTATTGTATTTATCTTTCCTTTTGCTAAGCATTTTACATACACTAAGGAGTGTTGGCTCTCAAACATATATTTCTAGAAATTCTAAACATTAACTCTAAAAACAAATGTCAGGGATTGTTGGCAAGAGACACTGCTCTAATGAATAATTGAGTGTTGTCATTGATGGAAACAAGGCAAAGAGACTTTACCCTAGTAGATGAAATTGATGTGGCATCAAGACATACAAGGATCCTTGTCTGAAAGGCTAAAATGACTAAGTATGGGTAGTATACAGAGCAAGTGACAGAGATCAGGTCAGTATGTCTCCGTAGTAGAAGATCATTAGATGTGGTTCAAGTATGTTGCATGTAGTTGCTTGAAGGTGTGATATCCAAGTTTGTAAGTTTTGAAGATCTCCTGAAGATATACCATGATTTACCTAAGTCAGGGATAGTGTACAGTAGTAAAGAGAAAGGGTCTACATTCCTCCGCAGGTGCATACCTTGTCTTGCAGTTTTGGATTAGAAAAGATACATATCTTGGCTACCTAAATCGAAAGTTGTAGCTTCTGAAGTTCTTTTGGTTTCGTTCTCGAAGATGCTCTTTATAGGTTTGCAGTCCGACAGTATTTCCCAGTGACAGGGCAACATTTCTAAGATTTGCATTTCTTAGTAGTTAATTATTATGTTCTATGGTTATGAAGGTATGCTAAGAGATAAATGATGAATGTTGAATATGATTTTTAGAGTCTAAATTGATCTGTAGTGGAAGTTATGTTGTGATAGTTGAATTGATCAAGTGTGTTCATGAAGAACAAGCCAACAGGCATGGTAGATCTATATGCGAAGAAGTTATATTGTTTGAACAATCAATCTAAGTGATTAAATGATTGATTCCGACCCATATGAAGACTATTGATGATTGTTTGAGTCCACATTGTTGTGTGTGCTTAAGTTTGGGCCGACTAGGTGAAACACTATGCTATACATGTCATGTTTGGGTGGCTAGCGTATTTGTATGGTGAATCTAGTTTCATATATTTATTCTCAATGGATTTTTGGCATTACAAAAGTATAGAGTGTATTGGGTTGTGATAAGTGTGGAAATTCAATCTAAGCCAACCTTGTGATTTGAAGAAGACAGTGGGGCAAAAAAATAGAGCATATGTGAAGTAGAGCAAGAGATAGCAAAACAAGCATTATGAATACTTTTGAGTCTATTTACTAAGCTTAAGGGAACTGTACCTCAGCATTCTTAGATGTATTTGTAGTAGTCATCTCTTGGCAGTGAGCCAATTCCTCCTCTATCTTCTTTTCTCTTGGTAGTGAGCCTTTGTGCAATGAGCACCTCTTCATAGGGTAGTGAGCCCTAAGGCAGTGAGCTTTCTTGTAATATGGTATTATGCTATAATAATATATTGTTAGCTAACACTCACCATGGTTTTTCCCTTTTGGGTTTTCCACATAAAAATCTTGTTGTCTATGTGTTATGTCGTTATGGTTGTTGTTCTTATGCTTATTCTTCTTTCATGTTATTAATTTTGGAGATTGGATTAATAAACAAGTTAACAAGTGGTTTTGCAGAATACTAATTCACCACCCCTCTCAATATTCCTTGCTGTCAACAAGGATAATGTCAGCAAAGGTAATGAGAAAGACTTATGATTAGATAGTGGCCTGAATGAGTAAATATATGAGATTGAGTAATATCTCCATTAGTTTAGGCTTGGATAGACCTTAGAGGATGTTCCTAGGGGCATCCTTAATAGGATGATTAAATCATAATGATAGAATGATATTGAAATAATCAATGATTATATTGAGTATTGGATGGGCCCCAAAGCTTGTCACTTAGCTTATTTCAGATTAGTTACTCATAAAACCTCTTCTTAATCTAATGATAATGTTCATTCTTAGATACATGAACCCAAAGATAACAATAGTATGTATATTCCTATGAATGCATTTCCCTTAAGCCAATCTTACACATATAATAGAATGATAACATACTTATAAGTTCCTCGAATGGTCTATGAATTTATCTTGCATGAAATGTTGCATCGATTATATCAATGTAACATATGTGCATAATGGATCCTAATAGTCAACATAGAAGGATGAGGAAAAAGGTTATTAAGATGAGACTATGTTTGATCATTCATAATTTAGGACTAGTGCCTACTTCCATGGGTAACAAAGTCACAACCTAGAAGGAAGAAATGTGTATACATAGAACTCGTAGTTGGAAGTAGAGTTGAATAGACAAATAAATGATAAAGAATTTTATTCTAACTAATCATTATTAGTAATCCATATAAAATCTACAATAATCCACATAAAATGAAAGGAATACCATTACAATGGCTTGCAATACTTTATAAAATTGTCACACATTCATCTAAATCTCAATACATTCACACTAGCAAATGCGACAATAGAAAATCCATAACCAGGTTCAAAGGTTCCTTTGATTTATTATAGTTTTCCATGGGGACATTCATTTACATTGAGAGATTCATTTGAAATGTTTTTCATAATTTAAAACATATGATCTTGTCACTTACATACTATAATTGTAAATATTGAAACCCTGGATTGAATTAAGAGACTTGCAATCAAGAATAATGTAGAATGGCCAACCATTGTTAGATATGTCATCCTTGTATTTATAGAATTTCAATTGCATTGCATTATACTTATCTTAATGGGGTTTGCAAGGGTCACATATGTAAGAAATAGAGGCAAGCCACAATAATATGGAAATGTAAAATTAAACTATAAATCTGATTTGTAATATATAAAATTCCAAATGGAGAAGAAAGAATGTAAAAGCAACAAGGAAATTAAAAAAACTCAAGAGACTTAGATATAACATAAAGATTTAAATGGAGAAAACCCTTTCTGGTAAAAGATTCACTAGGAAAAGAGTCCAACTTTGTATTATCATTAATAGAGATTACAATACAATCACTTCCTTTAATCCTACTATATCCACTATGACAACTTATGTGTACCTATGCAAAACACTATATGTTCTACCTTCTCAAGATCTCAAGTTATAGAAATTACATGGTATTTGGGAATACATGAGGTGAGGTGCCTAAAAACAATCTAGTGCCCGACATAATGGGTAGAGTATCTTGGATGCCCACTTTGTTGTAGCTAGATAATAATAATAGATTCTTTATAGCATACCATAGCAACCCATTAATAGTAATTTGGAGAATAGTCTCCACTAACTTTTGTGTTTCGTTTATATTAATGCCCATATTTAAAATCCCAATGCATAAGATGCATTAATACCGTTAAATAGTAAATAGTTTAAACCAATAAATAATTAGTTACTATTGTCAATAAATAATTAATTATTGTACCATTAAAAATTAAATTACCTCTGTCAGTGATTCTTCCATCCCTTATGAATGCATTTAAAAAAAAAATTTAGAATAATTAAATAACATAGGATTTACAAGGTTGATGGCACCTTAGTCCTAACATTCTCCCACTTAACATCATACATTCTAAATACATCCATCTAAAAACATAAATCAACTAAATACAAGATATGAAGTAAACCTTTTTGTTCCTACAATGTTGGTAAAATAATCTACAACATTCTCTTGAGTGTTAACCTTCCTTAACTAAATCTAACCATTCACAATAATTTCCCAAAAAAATGTGCTATTGAACATGTACATGCTTAGTCTAATCATGATATATGGGATTCTTAGCTAAATAGATAAAACTCTAGCTATCACAACTAATCTAAATTATCTTACAATCAAAACCAATACCTACACACAATCTCTATAACCATACTGCCTCCTTGGAGGCATGGGTAGTAACCATATACTCTACTTCAGTGGTGGAAAAAGAAACCCTGGGATTCCTTTTACACATCTAACTCATAGCTCCTCCAAATGAATTAAATACATACCCACTAGTGGACCTTCGACTATCCAAGTGACCTTGCCAATTTGCATCAACAAAACTCTATATGTCCAATGTCTCATTGTTACTGTTAGTACCAAAATTAACCAAACAATAATCATAAGTACGAAATAAATACTCTCACTACTTGGGTAATATATTGCCTAGTACAAACCATTACATACATTAAAATTCCTACTGCAGTACTTAGCATAATGGCACATAAGACATATCCTTGAAATAATCTTCACACTTGGGACACATATCTAAAGTAACCTTAGTGCCATATGGTAAGGGAATTCTAACTGGCTTACATTCATGCATATTAAATATTTGTCAAATAGTATTCAGATACTTACTTTGCGATAACCAAATCTTTCTATTACCCTGATCTCTCTTGATTTCTATTCCCAATATATACATTGTTGCTCCCAGATATTTCATCTTAGATGCACCTAAAATTTTAGCTTTCATCTTACTAATCATACCCTTGGTGTTATTGAAAAACAATATGTCATCCACATATAAATCAACAATTAGTATATTATCATCAATACATCTAATGTAAACATAGTGATACTCTTCACTACATATAAAACCCAATTTTAGGATAAAAGAATCATTTTTTTATGCCACATCCAAGGTGATTGTTTCAAACCATAAAGAGATAATTTTAATTTGCAAACCAAGTGTTCTTTCCCTTTTACTTCAAAATGTTTAATTTGTTGCATATAAATTTCTTCTTTCAGATATCCATGCGTAAATATAGTCTTAACGTCCATTTTCTCAATTTCAAAATCATAAGCAATATATGTGGGTAAAAGATAATTTAACAAGATGATAGAATATTTCACTAGAACCAAGTTCTTCTCTCTGAGAGTAGCCCTTGGCTACCAATCTAGCCTTGTATTTCTCTAATGAACCATCTACTCAAAATTTCTTCTTGTATATCCACTTGCATCCAATGACCTTCCTTTCTTTGGGAAAATGAAGAAGATCCTAGGTGTCACAAGAGTCTAAACCCATCATCTCCTCCTATAGGGCTTTCTTCCAAGCCTCACTATCATCTACAAGAAAAGATTTCCTACATGATCCAATTTTATTGCCAGTACTTAACAAAGCAAATACATAATGGAAACTTGGAGGGCTACATATCAGTTGGATTCCATAGTCAAGTATGGGTTTTATCAAGGGTGGAGTAAGCAATTCTTCCTCTTGTTCTTCTACCTGATCAACCTCTTCAATAATCTTAGAGTCATCCTACTTAGAACTCCCACTTGAACTCTCTTCTTCCTCTCTGGATCCTCTTATCCATCATTTTGTTCTTGCTTGTGTCTATCTTCTTGATTGAATTTAAAATGTGCTATCTTTTCCCCTTATTTATCTTTTGGATGTTTAGGATAAAAAATAACTGTAAGTTTCGTGAAAATCACATCTTTAGAATAGACAACTTAATTGGTTAGAGGATTCTAAAGCTTATAACCTTTAGCATTTTCGTGATATCCAATGAAGATGAATCTATGTGCTTTTCAATCCAACTTAGAACTCTTTTCTTTAGGCACATGAAAAAAAACCTCAATGCCAAAAACCCCTTAAATGTGAAACAAAAGGTTTCTTACCTATCCACACTTCATAAGGTGTTGAATTAAAAGCATTGTTAACAGATCTATTAATCAAATAAACAATAGTACTCACATCTTCTATCCAAAAGAATCTTTTCAATTGTACACCACTTACATACTTCTAGTTGTTTCCATTATAATTTAGTTCATCCTTTCTACAACCCCATTATGATGAGGTGTTTAAGGAGTAGTGTTTTTTTTATACTTGCATGCTTACAAAACTAATCAAATTCCTTAGAACAATATTCTTGTCCATTATTAGATCTCAAAACCTTTATCTTAAATTCTAATTGATTCTCTACTAAGACATTAATTCCCTAAACTTAGTGAAAACTTCAAGTTTATATCTCATAAAATAAATCTAGGTAAACCTTGAAACATCATCAATGAAGGACACAAAATACTGAGATTTTCCAATAGAATAAATATCCACAAGACCAAACACATATGTATGCATAAATTCTACTTTAGTAATTTATTTATTATTCCCTAAATGAAATGATGCTTTTTTTGTTTTCCAAATACACAATGCTCACAAATATCAAAATACTCATCAAATAGGAAAAATTGTCAAGTAATATTTGTTCATAATGGGGTTTAAACCCTTTTCACTTATGTGGCCCAATGTATGGTTGTACAACATACATGTATTTTTAGATTTTTTAGTAACATTCGTGGATATACACAAAGTAGTCACATTTGACCTAAATAGAGTTCCCAGTCTTGTCCCACTTGCTACCACCAAGCTACCTCTCATTAATCTGCAACTATGCTTATCAAATGTTACATGCACTCTTGAATCATTCAACTTAGATACAAAAATTAAATTTATATCTAATACAAGAATATGTAAAACAACAAGGAGGGTTTTTATCCTCCCATCATTGAAACACAACTATAACTAGCCCCATCCAACTATTGGATATGAACTGTTAACCCCAATATAGACTTCACCTCTATCATACTATTCATATGTCAAAAACTACTTATTTGGAGTCATATGATATTATCATCCTAAGTCAATAAACTAGTGTTTGTTTGAAATAATATTACATGAAGAAAGAAAGAATTCATCACATAATTCTAAGGATATTTTTGTAGAGGAATCCCAATGTTTCTTCTTGTCTTTACACTCCTTAACATGTCCCCTCTTTCTGTAATTCCAACACTTCACTCTATTTTGTTGGTGTAAAATCATATGTACACATTAGCATAAGTTAATTAGGAAAGAATTTTCCTTTATTAGTTGTCAATCTTATCACATAGGATAAGATTGCTTTCTAATTTTTTGCTTTTTCTTTTTTTGACAAATGAAAATGTATATATATGTATTATTCCTTTGTGAATAATTAATGCACTTGCAATTATTCATTGCAAATTTGATCTCTCATTTTTGGGTTTTTATTTTTGAAGCAATCCTCTTTGTAGAAGAAATAATACATATGATTTTGGGAATCTAACTGTAAGATTCAATGAGAATCTAATTACACAAGTGTGAATCTAGGTATAAGAAGAAAGTTACAATAGCTATAAGCACAAAAAAAATAATATAATATGCAATAATACAAGCTATTCCAAAATAGAGGAAATGAATTAATCAACCAAATCAACCATCAAATGAATGGATGAAGTACATATAAATAAGCTCATGTATGCACAAGTCAATATGACAAATTTCTTTGAGGAGAGCAGTGAAATAGAGACTAACTCAATTGCATGAGTAGAGAAGTCTAGTGAACTCATCTTGATGTGGGAGATATTGCATGTGCTCCCTTGATCAAGGATATTAAATGTGGTCTTATTTCTTATTTTACTCAAGTAAATAAATAATAATTACCTAAGTAAACTTAATAAAACATGCAATTAATTAATTGCACCAACACCCCCTTTAAGTGCAACTTAGGGAGAACTGTGAAAAGAGAAATGGGTCCCAATAACTAGGTTTGATCAAGCACCCATGTACAATGAAAATATATCACATAATAGAGAAAAGGAGAAAACCCAATGGGAAAAACTCCTCTTCAAAAGAGAGAAAGATGAATGAATCTAGAAGCTGCTGGTGTACCTCAATGTCGATGCTAAACTATGACTAAAACTGATCCATAGGAGAAAGTACCATGAAGATCTAGGAACATTAACCCTAATGAATGGTTATCAAACTAAGATGCGATCCAATGTGAATCAATTATATGATTTAGGTTCATTTACCATAGGCTCTCAGTCTGAGATGTGAACTCATGTGAATTAGATGCAACATTTAGGATCATTTATCATAGGCTCTCAATTTGAGATGTGAACTAATGTGAATTAAAATGTTTAAAGTCATAAGAATGATGTGATAAAGAGAGAGCTAGAGAATCCAGATGCAACTCAATGTGATCTTTCATCAAAAAGAAGGTAGGATCATAGTGCATGTCATTCGACTACACTCACATCCCTTATTATGTCTTACTGTGTGAAAACACCTGAGGCCTATGCTTGAAGCCCAACAAAAGACAAGTATATGATATGATGGCACTTTATAAATTGAGTGTATTTACATAAATATCACCCCAAAATAGATCAATTTAGAAACCCTTGGCATATTATAATTATCGGTACTTTATAGATGAGTGTGACTACAAGAAATAGTTGATTTTCTAGAGTTTTATGATACTCAATATGGATGAATAAGATAAAAGTACAACCAATTAACATATTTAGAACAAATATATAGCACCATGATATAGTTATCATAAAAACACCCACTTTTAAAAAAATAGCACACAAATCCAAGTTCTTTTGTTAAAGTGACGAGTCTTTAAAGTCCAAAAAATTGTGACTGTACAACAAATTCTAAGAGAAAATTGAATTATGGAAGAATATAGGAATCATGAGCAGAAAATTATTACATCAGTGTGAATAGGATGGAAAAATAGCCTATCTCAAAAAAAATTGTTCAGGAAAAGGCCTCTGTATGACCAAGATATGGCCTTTCAAAGTTGCCCTCCAAAACTAAAACCTGTAGCGAGAGGGGGGTATGTACCTAGTGGCTATTGGGTGGAAATTATTTATTTTTTACTTTAAAAAAACTACAAAAAAAATTATTGTATTTTTGGATTTAGAAAACCATTAAAAAAGTCATATGGGGCACGACCCAAGGCACCCGCCACCACCCATATGGGTGGTGCAAGGCCCAAAGGCACCCACTACCCACCCATATGGGTGGGAGCAGAGCCCATGGCTCTCACCACTCCCTTCAAAATGGAAGTTGAAGAAGGTTGTACCCCTGTCATGTCAGGGGTATTGTGATACCCCTACCATGGCAGGGGTACAAGGGTACAATGCCCCCGAGGCCCATTTTTTTTTGGTAAAAAAAACACTTTTGACAAAGCGTGTAGCACTTAGATTGTTTTATTTTTGTTTTTTGAAATAAAAGAAATTACACAGTATAGGAAAAAATGTATATTTTTAATCAAACGTGTACAATGCTCAGGGAGGTCCTATGATCTCTTTGGGTAAAAAAATTGCCCTTTCTTCAACTTTGTCCAAAATGGACAAACTTTATATGGATCTATAGGTTTTTAGTCACTACAGATGCAATGGAATAGTCTGGTTTGTTCCAGAAACTCCAAAAATGAGCTCCCTATAGAATCTAAACCAAAAAGCACCAGAATATATGCAACCAAAAACTTGAATAAAATAACTTCTGGGTGTCCAATTTAGACGAAACGAAAGGTAAACATTTATTTCTCATCTGGCATAGAAATGATCATGGGCGCTGATCTAATAGAAGAATCACCAATGTGAATATTTTGATTATGAAGCTCTAAATGAAACCCTTATTTCGTCAATCGACATGAACAAACTTCAAACACCAACAATGCTCTGATACCATGTAATATTCAACGAGAATCTAATTACACAAGCCTGAATCTAGGTGCAAGAAGAAATTTACAATAGCTATAAGCACAAAACAAATAATGTAATCTGAAATAATACAAGCTATTCCAAAATAGAGGAAATGAATTACTCAACCAAATCAACCATTAAATGAATGGATGAAGTACATATAAATAAGCTCAAGGATGCACAAGTCAATGTGACAAGTGTCCTTGACGAGAGCAGTGAACTAGAGACTAACTCAATTGCATGAGTAGAGATGTCTAGTGAACTCATCTTGATGTGGGAGATATTGCTTGAGATATTGCATGTACTCCCATCAATCAATGATATTACATGTGCTTCTATTTCTTATTTTACTCAAGCAAATAAATAATAATTACCTAAGTAAACTTAATAAAAGATGCAATTAATTAATTACAGAAACACTATCATGGTATCAAATGTCTAGATATGTCATCTTCTTCTCAAATCTAAGAGGCTTTTAGCCATGAGGTCATGATTGGTGCTTTTTCGTGTTAAACAAACCTCACCATTGCATTCATAAGTTGTCAAAACCTTAAGATCTCTTGTACAAATATTGAAATTGGACACAGGAAAATTTTGGGCATTTTTAAGGGGTCTAAATTTTTGTGCAATCAAAAATCCATATGATCATATGGATGCATACTATCAATGACCAGATCAATTATTGTGACATCATTTTTTGAATTTGTCTTGAGTTTTGAGCTATCTTGATTTTCATGCAAACTCAAATTTGTTGCTAGCTCGATTTGTGTGTTGTTTCCATTTCCATGCATAGAAGGTATAGCTAAATATTTAATTAATTTTTAATCTTAAAACAAAGTTTTTTGTTTGGGCAATAGCCCCCAAAGACTCATCCCCTAGTCACATGGGCAACCCGTACCTTTTGTTAATACTATTCATTGCCTAAATTAATAGTTTTACGGAAACAACTACATCTTGGGCATATATGTTATCAACATTTCACAAAAAAATAGGTGTTAGAAAGATGGTTTCATGATCTATCTAGTGGCTCTAGTTGTTTTCCAGATTATGTTTCTAGTCAATTATATTGCAGGTTGAAGTCCAACTTCTTTTCTAGCTTCTGAGCTCATCCTTTTTACCTAGTGTCTCTATTATTTGACATTGAATAGGCATTGAAATGGTATTTAAGAGATACAACCATCCATGCACCTTTTCTAGATTCAACCATAGTTTTATTTTATTTAGTTTTTTAGTTTTTTGCACTTTGGTTGATAACTTGGAGATATTGGCACCTAGAGAATCTTTGTTTTTTGGGTGGGCTTCTTCTATTCATCTTATTTTATACATTTAATTTTTCTATTTTAATCAATGTCTCCATGTGTTTATTATGGATGAAAAAGACATACTATAGATGAATGCATGTTGAAGCAACTTAATGAATTAAAACTACTCTATGAGCTTCATTAGTTAAGTGACATTGCATTGCCAATGGTGTCATTTTGCCAAATTATTCTAACCATAAAGTTATAAAACAATCATCATCTCCTACTACTTCATCCAAATATGGTGTTGCTTCAATGATTCCTTGCAGTAGGTTCATATGAGTCTTCCAAATCTACCATCTCATTGGGATTCCTATCTACCAAACATCTCATTATTGTTTCTAGAGTCTCACATTTTTTATGTGGATGATAACCATCTCATGACAATGGAAAATTCACCCATATCTCAATAAATGCCTGGTCAATAGTCAAGAGAATGTAGTTTATTTCATAGGTGGAATGTTAGTAGTAATTACCTTATAAATGATGTAGTAATTAGCATGTAAAAGTAACATTACATTTCACTTAAATGTCATTGCTAACAAGTGATCTCTTGAAACAAAGTGAAGAAAAGAGAGAATTATACATCATACATTATTATAATAAGCAATAACTAATACATATAAGTAATAGTAGATATAATTTAATATTTTAAAAGATTATTTATGGTGACCTTATAGCTCTACCTACAACATATCAAATGCATGCACAAGAAACAATATAATTATTTTCTACAATATAATTTTAGAAAAACAATAATATCCATGTAATGATTTGCATGGAATTTCATTCTAATTGAATTCTTAGGATCAAAATAAAATTTAAATGCAAATCTCTAGTGGGATTAAAGAGTAAAATACAAGCATCATACCTATAATGGAAGAAGTAAAGACCAATCTCAATCATTTATAAAATAATCATCATGAAGTGGATACAAATATGTATTGGAGAACAATATTGTAAATCTAATGCACTTATTTTTAGATGTTATTCTATGTAAATAAAACAAAATATCTTCTAATCCATTCCACAATTTGTAATCTATAACATTTTACATAATAGGTAATTTGTTATTCTAATGTATCCATTACATCCCCTTTAGTTGCAAGTCTTAGTATTATCTACAACTAATTTTAAATTTTATACTATATCAATTATTAAAGCTAACCTCTATCAATTTATTTGAAAATATTTTATTATTGCCCAATTAGTAATTGAAAGTTTGATACTATAATGCCTAATTACTCAGTAATATATTCCTAACTCACTTTAAAATCTATCATTTTCTTCATTGAAAATAATTCATTTTTTATTAAAAGGGGTATAAATAAGTTTTGAAGGAACCCTAGAAACTCTTTACAATCACAAAATATTAGCAAAACCCCCAAACAATAGACTAAAGTATAAAATAGAAAGAAACAACACATAGAGCACATTATAGGTCCTTCAAGGTGTCAACTTCTTCAAGATCATCCAATTCCTCCTCCAAGCTATGGAGCTCTTAATCCTTTTTGTTCCCATCATTGTGTTGTTTGTTTGTGCTCCTAGTTCTAGTATTGGGACCTGTAGTTTCAATATCCTTCTCCTTTGTATCCTTGGACTTGTCCTTGTTGATCTTGTCACTTAAATTTTTCATTGCCTTTGCATTCACATTCATAAATCTATTGAAGTTCTCTTTCAATTTTATTAGTTGCTATTGCAAGGCCACAATTCTTTCCTCTTGCTCACCCTAACCTTTGATCATTTCCTCCTCCCCTAGGATTGCCATTTTTATTGTTGGTTGGATAGGTCATTTTACAGGTCATTGACAAAGGGGATTGTTTCCTAGTTTTGAAAGATTTTATTTCTTCTTCCAAAAGAAATTGGCTTTCCCTAGTACTCTTCTTAGTGATGATTTCCATTTTAATGTTGATCCTATTGATCTTATTATAGAACCATTTCATTAACCTAAGATAGATGTCAAAGGTTTGGTGTAGATTTGATATGTCCTTGCTCAAATCATGGATATCATCATTCACTTCTTTAAAGGTTAATTGGGCAATGTAAGGAATGCTAGTCTCAGTAGTGACCTTGTAGAAAGGATCATCAACACTTAGGAAGGACTCCCCATAGCGGGTTTGGGAAATTAAAGATTTAGGTTTTCCTATAGAATAGGGGGTCTCTTTCATTACTTGGGTGGTAGTTTCCCCTCCTCTTTTTCTTTTACTAGTTTTGGGACTAACCCTCCCTTTGTCAACATCATTGAGGTCCCAAGGATTCTAGTTGCAAAGCTCTGAATAAAATTCAGAGCTAGTCTTATTCTAGTTACTAAATCCTCTTCCTCAGTATCTTCTAAGGAAGAGATGGAATAATCCACTATCTATTTTTTCTCTTCCCTTTCTTGAGAATTTATCTGGGAATAGATGGATTAATCTTATTAGTGTGTCTTACCACTAGTAGCATAAGCCCTCAAGGTGTAAAGGGACAACAAATGGGGCTTTCTTGCTATCCTTCATGGAACCTTCCATGGAAAAAAGAAAATAATACAAAAAAGAAACAAGTCTCTCTCTGAAGTAAAATAATTTAATAGGATAAAGTGGTAAGAGTAGATATATTGAAGTAGCCCTTCAAGGAAGCATACCTCATCAGACATAGAGCAACCTCATACCATGGATATTTGAGCATGCTCTTGGCATGGCTAGAATACAATTTTTTAGGCTCCTTGATTGTGTAAAAAAATGTAGCCACGGTTGCATCTCCATTGCTTCTATCCTTAAAAATGTTAGATCCCTTTGTGGAGAGGCCCATAACAATGGCTATCAAATATTTGGTTATCTCAAATTTTACTTCTTGTAACAACCCCATGTTCACATTTTGGTTGTTTCTTTTCCTTGATGGATTCCGATACTATTATGATGTTGACATGATTAGTTATTATGTTGGATTACATGCTTATATGTTTATATACTATTATCATTGCTTTTGTATGATGATGGACAAGAAAGGGATGATGTCGTAACACTCATATCTAAGAGGCTTACAATGTCATGACCCTCTTCCTGATGTCCATTGATGCTTCGACTATTATATGATATATATATGTAGATATTTGTAATATGATTCAGAGTGATGAAGGTACTAGGTATTGGCTCCACTTAGATTCACAGGCCTGAGCATACTCTTATTCCTTGATGGTGGTTACTGGAGATAGGTACAGGCCAAATGTTCCCTAGCCTAGCCCACTGCACACGGTTAGTGTGCTGATTCCGTGATATGTGTTTACCTTTTGGTCACCCTGCAGTAACGTTTGGATTGCCCATCTGGTCTTATGTGGTTTGCCAGTATTGGTTGTTGAGGTATCCCGTTATGGGTTGTTGATGTTTTAATATCGTTTGACATTAATTTGTTATGTTGTTTATTTTGGTATGTCATATCGGTGATTTGAATGATTATATTTGCATGGTTTTCTGACTGTGGGTTTTATATGATTTTAAATAAATCAGTTTGAGAACTCTACTAAGTTAATTAGATTATTGACATTTTAAGTATTTGTGCCAATTGGTATTTTATGTGTATTAAGGGAACTTGATATATTTAGTAATTTTATTTAGAGTATGGAATGTTATATTTCATAAAGTGATTTCAAGTATTTAAAATTGGTTTTACGTTAGTGATTTTAATAAATCATTTTTGTGATCTTTGATAATTGTTTACTTTAATTTAAGTTCCATTTTAAAATCTAAGTTGGGGAGTTTGTTCACTAAGCAACTAGGTTGTGGCATTATAAGGAATGTTAGGGTTTTGGAAAGAAGGGAAACCTTTAATAAAGAAGCTAAATCAAATTCCAAAAACCTAACCCTAACCACTGGTCATAGTGATTCGAACTGTATATATATATATATTTGTTAGGCAAGTGCCATCATGGGGATGGCTCACTTTTTGTATAGAAAGAAACTGAAAAAAGTATATTTATTTATTGGCTAACACCATGATGGGTATGCCATACATAACTAATGGCTATCAGTGCCTCCTACCTCAATACTAATACTAAACTATTACATAATTTCATGCATTATCATCATAATACCTTTTGTGACCTCCAGCAGCCTTCCCACTTGCCCATCTGTAAACTCTTCTTTGTTCTCCTGCAATAATTTATGAAAAGTTTCTAGATTTTTGTTCTCTATTCCTTCCTTGTATGCGGTGAGAATAGCACTGGCCTTTTTTTATCCGATCTTCCTTGTGTATGCTACCTTCAACGTTTCCTCTACTCAATCAACACCAACAGCATCAGTCTCCCCCATAACTACTGCGTGGTTGGATTGAGTGACCAGTCGAGCTCCCCAGGTGACTTGATAAAACAAACCTCCCATGATCAGTGAAATGTTGGCAAAAAATAACTAATAAACATGACCATCATGTACATGACCTCCAATCCACGATCCTCCTCCAATCACTTGCAGAATCACCTCCCTCAAAATTTCCTCCTTTAGCTTAAACAAACACCCCACCTGCTGCTCCTTTCCTTCCTCTAGGCACAGACATTTAACACCCACGATCTTTGCCATCATTTCAAGATGGAAATAACTTACTTCACTCATCTATTAATAGAAAAGCTTTCGGCAAACAATCTACTCCATACTCCATCTTAAAATCCAATCTGAGATGCAGATCCTTTAAATTTTCCATATCTGCAAATTTCACATCGTGTGTGTGTGTGTGTGTGTGTGTGTATATATATATATATATATATATATATATATATATATATATATATATATATATATATATATATATATATATATATATATAGAGAGAGAGAGAGAGAGAGAGAGAGAAAGAGAGAAGAAAGGGGGGAATTTGGAGAGCATTACTATGGGGACGGTAATGAGAGTCTTGGCTCTGTGTGAAGAGAGGGAAACCCTCATGCTAGAAGACTGAGCAAATTGGTGAGGAGTGTTGGAGGATCCAAGACAAATTTGATGGGCAAAGATTTGTGTTTTACAAATTATCATTTCCCCTTGACGTTTAAATTTCATTCTTGATTGCTCATGTGGACAAAGCTTGTCTCTACTTCTAGTTTTGGAAAAGTTTGGAGGTATTTATTTGTTATTCTTTGAAATGTTTGAGTTATTGTCCATGTATGTGCTTAAATTGGTTGTGAATAATGGTTGCTATGTAGCTTCCTTATGATTAGATAAGCACTTGTATTTCTTCTTCACTTTCATGAATTTCATAAAAAAAACTTGGGGTAAAACATCTTTTCTTAAACCAGCATTGTAACCCTTTCACAAACAAAATTATGACCTTATTTTCCAACTTGAAACAACATAATCGAAATTGGGTCGATGGCAGATTTGGTTTAAAGTGGCTCTTATAGTTTGCATCTTCCAGTTGTTAAATTTGGGAGCAGAGAAACATTTTTAAACCTAGTCCTCAAACTCCTTTCACAAACTTGAAACCAAATATGAAATTCAACTAGAAGCACTGAAATCTCAACTAGGTTGGAGTCAAAAATGAATTCTGGACACTTCCATTTTTGGTCAAAACTTGTCCCATCCTGGTAAAACACATTTTTTTAATCCAGTACCTTAACTACCTATCACAAACATCAAAACACCCATATCTCAACTAGGTCGAACTCAAAATTCAATTTTGGGTACTTTAATTTTTGGGAAAAATCTACCCAGCTGGGTACCCTATCACCCCATATAATCTCGTTTCTTTATTTTATTTCTCAAATTTCTTGAGAAATTTGTATAGATAGTGGTTTAAATAAGTTTGAAATTTGTTTAATTGCACTCTCTTTATCTCCAATTTAGTTTTTGATTTCCTCTTTTAAGCTTGGTAAAATTTATTTGTAATTTGGGGCAAAACAGAGCATTTCCTTACCAACTTGAAAACCCATGTCTTAAACTTAATTTTAAAATTGGTATTCAACTAGAAACACCAAAATATGAACTGGGTTGTGGTTTGATTTCAGATCTAGGCACTTTTTATTTTGAGCATGTTTATGCTGCGAGAACCCTGTCATCATCATTGTTATTTATTAGGAGCTATCATTTATATGCTTGTGCACTATCTTAGTACCCTATAGGTAGTGATAGGAAGATGAATCTCTTATTACAGTAGTGGAGTAGTTTTAATGAATTTTAATGATGAAATATGGATTGTTTTAATTATTATTAAAAGATGGAATTTGTTCTTGGTTGGCTAATTTGAATATTTAAAAAGCAGTTTTTACTTGATGGATTTAATTGATGTTATCATGGATTGTTACTAATTATGAAATTGTTTTAATTTGGTTTTATATAGCTCGTTTGGTTAAACAAGATGAGATTAGGTCTAGGATATTGAATCCCCGTGCATGGCCTTGAGCACTTGTCAAGGCTAAGGATGCACATGAGAAGGCATATCCATCTGTAGGGCATTGAGTTATCCATTTGGAGGGCATTGATTTGGGCATGATTGAGTCCCCCTTGTCTATATGAGAAGTGTACTTGATTTCATGTGGTGTCATCCCTTCGAGCATGCATGATGACACTCCATCCGATCTACATCCTAGTGTTTAGTCCCTTAGCAGTCGTGAGTAGTACCCAACATGCTATTGGATGATCATCTCTTTGTTGTGACATTGGGTTTATGGATTGTGTGTCGTGTCTGCTCCGTGACTGATGTGAGTGTTGGGCATTATATTATTTGTCCTTATTCTCTTGTTTGGGCCTTGTGACTACCTTCGAGCATGGTGGGGTGGTCTCTTATGAGTCCACATGGTTAAGAGGCATTGTCATTGCCATTTGGGACCGGTGTACAGATTATTGGAGCACTAGTTGGAGATGTTCCCACTTGTACTTATTTTATCAATTATTGTATCTTATCCATGGCTATACCTTTGTACTTATGTATATTATTTTATATAATTTGTACTCTTGAGAGAGACGATGTAAATTATATTAATGAGAAGAAATGAGATGTTTTATATTTGGCTTACAGTTTTCTGGTGTTGGTATCAGACCCACTTGTTCTATGATGATCATTATGGCTTTATGTTTATAAGGGGAAATGGGTAGTAGGAACATTTGAATTTGGTGTTTAAAATGAATGTAGTTTTAATGATGTTTCCAAGGAGGGTTATTTAGTCCTCTCCTTTGGGTTGTACATTCAACCATACTTGGCCATGAATTTTTCTGATCTATCGAGTTGACAACCATATTATGTGTATGTTATCACTTTATATTAATATATATTCTTGCCCTCTTTTCGCTCTTACCCTTCGGGGTTACGTTGTAGGACATTACACTTCTCTAACCTTGACTCTCCTATTGTTCCAACTCTTGATAAACTCTACCTTTAGAGTCAAGTCATGTCCCTTGAGTCTCTCCATAAAGGTTGAAGGCACACATTTCTATAGCATACCCCAAACCCTAGCATCTCCCTACCATTTTACATAGCTCACTTTCTCATTTATGTTTCTATCACCTTCCATGTAACCTAATTCCTATGATTGCTATCCCTTCTAGTATTGACTAGCTTACGACCCCACAAATACCAACAATGTTTGACTCCTTTCAGAAATTCTTCTTGGTAGGGGAAAAATATTTGCAACCTTTTGAGTGTATGATGCATACCTTTTCATCATTGCTAGTTTCTAAGACATGCCTTCTCATGATGCCAATGGTGCTCCATCTGTTATGACCTTTGTTTTTCATTATTAACATGTATTGTCTACCCCTCTTTCATAGTTTGCCTATGCCTAATGACATCGTAAACACATAAGGTTTCAACCTCCTTTGGAAAAATTGGTGTTGAGCACACAGAAGAGTTTTTCCTAGTCATAGCCTAGTTGGCATGATAGTCAACCACCCCATTTGCCTCATGGAAAACATGTTTGATATAGACTAATTCAACTTTTTAATGATGTCCAAAGAATCATTGAGTAGGTTATTAATAGATCAACTAGGGCTATCTTCAATATGAGGTAGTTTATAATGTTGAGTGAATCCCCCTCGACAATAAGGTTTTAAACTTGAAGTTGAAGGGACATCTTAAGGCCATTATAGGTTGCCACAACTTCATCATAGTGACTGGTTTGAACCCCCAAGTTCACAGTGCACAAAATAATTAGCTTACCCTCCTCATCTCTTAACACACCACCTCCACCTGCAAGGCTTGGATTACCTTTAGCGTTCTTGTCAAAGTTGAGTTTCACCTAGGTAGACAAGGGGGGGACCACAAAATATTAAGCATGGGATAAATTTTTTCCCTGGGTGTCATGGAAATATCAACTTCCAAATTCAAAGCTTTGGCAATCATAAGCTTTATGTAAGAAACAAAGGTTTTAGTAGAAGAAGATAGCTTGGATCTAGCCCACACAAGGAAATTCTCTTTAATGGTAGAGCAACATCTTAACAACACCCTATGTGAAGAGGACTTTAGTTCTCTAAAGATGTGATTATTGCGTTCTTTCCAAATACATGAACACACATGGGACATAACCAATTGCCACAAAGCGAGCAAGACAGGGTTCCAAAATGAAAAATACCACTAAGTAAGAAAGGTGAAAGTATCACTAGGGAAAACCCACATCAGGGAGAAAAGGGAGTTGATACAACTCTAGAATTCCCAAGAGAAAGAGCACCCAATCGACAAATGGGTAGATGACTCCTCCATGCACTCACACAAGAAACACCTATTAGGAATGGAAAAACCTCTCCTAACTAGGTTGTTAATGATGAGGACCTTTTTTGGGAATACAATGAAAATAAAATAGTAACCTTAGGGACAAGGTGAGGTAGTCATACAAAGGCCCTTAATAAGGGGGTGGTCCAAAGGCCAAGAGAAGATTAAATCCAGATGAGAAGGTAAAGGAACCATAAGGGGAGGTAGTCCAAACCACTTCATCTTTGTAGGGGGCTTGAGGAACATGGCTGCACTGCAACATGGACGCCAATTTGGATAGGGGTTTGAAAAAGTGATGAAACATAGTAGTCAAGTTCGTCCAAGTCTTAATACCATCAACCCTTTGAATGTAATCAATTACCTTGTGACCAAAGGTGTTTTGGCATAAGTTGATGATGTTGTTTGTGTTATCAATCAAGTATGCACCCTGCTAAGTTCATAGAAGACTTAGCTACCTATTAAAACATGGAAACCCTCCTAGATTGTGGGTGATCTATTTTGAGAGGGAATCTCCAGAGTGAGCTAGTTCTCCTTATGATTTTTCCTAATCTAATGACTTATCTGGGAAAATGGATGAGAGAGGTTAACTGAAGTAAATAACTACAATAATCTCTAAGGCAAAGCACCAATACTAAAATCCTATCAGATCTTACTCACAATCAAACCATAGAAAATTAATCTTTACAACACTTTGATTTTACCCAATTCATAAATATTTCACATGAAGGTTTGATCAAACATGACATATGACTTGAATTAAGCAAAAGGGTGCATAACCTATCAAAAACCAAGACAAAGATAGAGGATAAATTTGTATCATAGTATAATATCAAATAAGTTTTGCAAAAAGTGAGGCAAAAATGAAGGAAAAATTGATGATCTATATTTGAAGGAGTAATGAGTACATGGACTGAATACAACTCTCTTGATGTGAGACGAAGACTCTAGTATCTCTACACTCTAATTTTCTACTCTATGCTATAAAACTCTAACTAGAACTACTAAAAAAGAAATGAATCTATAACATATATCCTCTTAAATCAATCTCTCCCTAAAAGCTAGAAAAAAGCTCCTAAAAATAGACCTCCAAGGCATTTTTGAGCTCCTTAGAAAAGCCAAATTAAAAGCACTCAAAATGAGTCCAAGCTGTGAAAACTAGATGCCAAAAGATTCCCTGATGTGGCCCCACCAAAAAATTACCTTTCTTTGCCTATGATATCTCATTTTTTGTCCTTATCTGCCTCCAAAATAAAACAAATCGAGAAGGAATATTTGATTTATTTTTATTAGTCTAACTGCCTAAAAATAGTTTAAGTTTTAAAGAAATTTATAAATGATTGCTTTAAAACTAACTTTACAACACTTGTAGTTTTAATCTATCTCTATTCAATTTGATTTAAAAAAAACAATTCTTCATGGCTTATAATTTCTCCATTTGCAATTACAATGTTTGATTTTTCTAAAAAAAATCATAAAAATATAGAGGCATGAGATATAGTTTTTGCAAAAAATAAAAAGTCTTGATGAGCCATCTGCATATGACTTGGCAATCCATGTGGCATGTGGACTTGTGTCATACCAAAAATGAAAGGTTGTGCATATCACTCCTAAGGCATGAAATTCATCCCTATCTCCAAGGGGTAAGACATGGAATATCACAAATTGAGTTAAGTAGATTTAAGGCATTGAATATTTTGAGGGAGTCATAGGCTCGACCTCTCACTAAGTCATTGACTTAGGAATCATGTTTTAATGTCTTAACATCGTCAAGGTATTAATTTTGTGCCACAAAAAGATATAGATGTGATAAAAATGCCACTATTCAATTAGGGCAAAAGGAAACCCTAATAACAAAACAAAGCTTGCCCTTTCTTTTCGGGCTCATTTTGCCTTTGGCATCTTTTGGAAATGGGCTCTATGGCTGACAATGAAACGCTAGGGTTTCAAGCTCAAAAACTAGATTTCTCTAGTATTTTTGTGCTCTACCCCCATGGATTTTTGTAGAGAAAGAAGGTAAAAAGGTTTATCTAATATATATTTTGCTACACCCTTAATATTGGTGTACATAGGGTTATGAATAGTCTGCTTGTGGCTATCTTAACTCCTAATTAAGTCATATTATCATTATTATATTGTTATTTAGTTGTTTAGGTCGGCCTGAGGCTTCTATAGGGCTATCTAAGTCAGCCTGGGTGATATCCTAGGCATAAATAGGTATATATAGGAGGTAGTGGGTCTCATTTCACATCATATTAAATATTGTGTTCTTACTAAAGACTATTGGAGGTATCCCCCTCGAAGAGGATTAGGAGGTTGCCCCCTCGAAGTGGCATATTATTATCTAGTATTTGCAGCATATTTACTATTATATTCAGATATTGTGCAAGTTGTTTCATTACAAGTGGTATCAGAGCATGATCTTGGCACCGTAGAGGCAAGATTTTTTCTCAACATTGGAGGTGATTTTGGGAAGAGCATAACTTTCATATTTTAGTGAATTTTTTAAAGAGTTTTAAAGGGTTTTTGAAGACCATATTAAAGAAGATACAGTCTATATTTTAGAGGAATTGATGCAAAAATAAGCGAGTTATTGCAAAATTAGGGTTTCCAACAAATTCGCTCTCAAGGCAGCAAATTTGCTAATTTTTTGGATTTGTTTCTGGGTAAGTGGTATCTTCGCCTTAGTAAGTTACAGTAAAAATTTGAAAAAATTTACATTTCATTTGTGTGATTTATTTCAAAAATATTGGTTTCCATCATGACAGGGCCTGCAACAAGAGGCAAAAAGAATGCTGCCACACCGGGGAAATCCTCTGATAAGGATGAGGAAATAATAGAGGATAGTAATCCCAATGAGGAAATAAGTAAGTTCAAGGAAGAGGTTAAGAGGCATATGTGTGACCTAAGAGGAGATATATCAAATATACGAAGCATGTTAAGCACCTATATGAATGAACCAAGGAGTTCTCAAGCAACGAAGGTGAAACCTTCAAGTCGGCTAATAATGACACAAATTTTAATACTCCTATAAGATCTAGGAAGTTTTTTCCAAAGGTGGATATGCGCAAGTTCGATGGTAAGGATCATCTAACATGGATAAACCAAATGGAGAATTTTTTGAAGTACATCAAATCCCATATGGACAAAAGGTCACGATGGCTTCCCTATATCTAGAACCAGATCAATTCATTTGGTATCATTGGCTTTATACTCATCAAAGAAAAAAGGGTCTCACCGTCTCATGTCAATTTTTATAGAAGAACTCCAAGCACAATATAGCAATAGTGTGACAAACAACTTCTTCAACCAGCTTGCTAAAATTCAACAAATAGGATCAGTTAAGGATTATATTCAAAAATTCCAAAATCTATCCTTAAGAGTGGATACAATTACAGAGGAGAACTTGAATGATTTATTCTTGGGTGGTCTCAAGGATCACATTCAACATGAGGTACGCATGTTTAGTCCTAGCTCAGTAAATGAGTCTTTTTTCTTGGCACGTAGGGTAGAGGAGAAGTATTTGATTCCTAGAAAGCAAGGGGCTAATATGACAAGAGAGAAAGGATATTCAACAACTTCTCTTCCTCAACCTACTAGGTTGACTCCATAGCAAATTGAGGAGAAAAGAGCAAAAGGGTTGTGTTTCAATTGTGATAGCAAATATAGTCAAGGACATAAATGTAGTGAAAAGAAATTGTTCTATATTGAAGGTCCAAGTGAGGAAGAAGAGGAGGAACCCATATTAGAGGATGATAGGGAGTCAAGTGAGGAATCACATGATTCTCAACCAATCATTTCTTGTCATGCACTCTCAGGTTTCAGTGCACCACAAACTCTCAAGGTAGTGGGTTTCTTAAAGAAGCAGAAAGTAACAGTGTTGATCGACTCAAGTAGTACTCATAATTTCATCAACAAAATGTTGGCAACTCATCTAAATTGTTTTATATATCCAGCCCCAGAGTTTCAGGTTTTGATTGCAGATGGGGGTACAGTTAGTTGTTCGAGGAAGTGTCATAGCATTAAATTATCCATGGGAGATTATCAACTTGATACCCTAATGTATACAATATCCATGGGTGCAGTAAATATTGTTTTGGGAGTACAATGGCTTACTACATTGGGAACAATTGAGATGAACTTCCAAGAACTATTCATGAGATTTCAATCAGAAGGAAAGGTAGTGGAGCTAAGGGGGTTGAAGGCAAAATCCCCATAGATGGTAAGCTCTGATCAAATGCAAAAGTTGCTTAAGAAAGGAGTGGATGGATTTGTGGCCCAGCTATGTTCATTAGAAGTCTCTCAATCTAATGCTCCTACTCATCCAGATTTACAAGCAATAATTGATCGTCACTCAGTGGTTCTTGGAGATATGCCTAAAGAACTTCCTCCTAAGAGGGATCATGACCATGCCATACAACTAGTTCTAGGTAGCCAACCACCAAACATCAGGCCTTATAGGTACCCACACATACAAAAAAGAAAGATAGAAAAAATTGTTGAGGAGATGATAGAGGCAGGAATTATTAGGCATAGCCAAAGTGCTTACTCCTCGCCTGTGGTGATGGTGCGTAAGAAGGATGAAACTTGGCGCATGTGTCCAGATTATAGAGTGCTCAACATGTACACCATTAAAGATAAGTTTCCTATTCCAGTCATTGATGATTTGCTAGATGAATTGAATGGAGCTATGTATTTTACCAATTTAGATCTTAGATCTGGTTATCACCAAATTTGGATTAAGGAGGAAGATATTTGTAAGACAGCATTCCAAACTCATGAGGGTCATTATGAATTTTTGGTGATGCCATTTGGCCTTACCAATGCACCATTTACATTCCAAAGTTTGATGAATTCTATTTTTAAAAAGTTCTTGAGAAAGTTTGTGTTAGTGTTCTTTGATGATATATTGATTTATAGCAAGACTTGGGAAGAACACTTGCAGCATGTAGATCAAGCATTACAATTACTCAAAGATCATCAACTCTATGCTAAGCCATCCAAGTGTGCTTTTGGTCTTAAGGAGGTGGAGTATTTGGGACACATAGTTTCACATGAAGGCGTAAAGGTGGACCCTAACAAAATTAAGGCTATCATGGAATGGCCTATTCCAAAAACCATTAAGAAACTGAGGAGTTTCTTGGGATTGACAGGGTACTATAGAAGGTTTGTGAAGAATTATGGTTGTATAGTAACACCCCTCACCACTCTCTTGAAGAAGGATTCTTTTCATTGGAATGAGTCTGCTAATGTAGCATTTGAGCAATTGAAGGAGGCTATGTGTACAACTCCAGTGCTTGCCACTCCGGACTTCACCAAGGAATTCATTATGGAATGTGATGCTTCTAGAAATGGGATAGGAGTAGTTCTCATGCAAGAAGGTGGACCAATTGCTTTTGAGAGTTGTCAATTATAGGGTAAAAATCAGCTCAAACCTATTTATGAGAAGGAAATGCTAGCAATCCTTCACGCAGTTAAATAATGGAGGCCTTATTTAATGGGCCGACACTTCAAGGTTAAGACAGATAATGATAGCATAAAATATTTTTTGGAACAAAGACTATCCTCTGAAGAGCAACAAAAATGGGTCACTAAGATGTTGGGATATGACTTTGAGATTGTATATAAGAAAGGGAAGGAAAATATTGTGGCTGATGCACTTTCTAGGAAGGATGAGAAAGATGAAGCCTTATTGTGTGCCCTTTCAATATTACAAGCAAATTGGGTGGAAGAACCCAAAGCAAAGTGGCAAAATGATGTTGCAACAAGTAATCTCATCCAACAATTAAAAAGTGATCCTTGTAGTTTAGATAAGTTTTGTTTGAAGGGAGATATTCTTTGGTATAAAGAGTGCTTGTATCTTTGCAAGAATTCCACTCTTAAACAAAAGATTCTCACAGAGCTACATGAGTCCCCAATTGGCGGTCATTCAGGATTTTTGAAGACATATCATTGGGTCAAGCAAGATTTTTTTTGGGAAGGGCTAAAAGGTGAGGTGCAAAAATTTGTGGCTGAATGTTTGGTTTGTCAAATAAATAAGGGGGAGATAATTAAGACACTAGGTCTCTTGCAGCCCTTATCTATTCCTAGCCAACGTTGGGAAGAGGTATCCATGGACTTCATCATAGGGCTTCCCAAATCTAAAGGTCATAATGTCATCATGGTAGTAGTTGATCGCCTCACTAAATATGCACATTTCATTGCATTATCACATCCTTTTATAGCAAGTGCAGTGAAAAAAGTTTTCTTGGAGAATATCCAAAAGCTACATGGTACACCTAAGGTTATTGTAAGTGATCGTGATCCTATCTTTACTAGTCACTTTTGGAAAGATTTATTCTCATGTTTGGGTACTCAGTTGGCTCATAGTTCTTCATACCATCCCCAATCAGATGGGCAAACTGTGGTTGTTAATAAATGTTTGGAAGGATATCTACGTTGTTTCACTTCAAAGAAACAATCTCAATGGATAGATTGGCTACCACTAGCAGAATGGTGGTATAACACTTCTTTTCATAGCTCATCAAAAATGTCTCCATTTTTGGCACTTTATGGATATCATCCTCCTTCCATCACATCATCATTAAAGGTGTCACCAAGAGTTCAGGCAGTAGAGGACCACTTGCTTCATCAACAACAGGTACTTTCAAGACTCAAGGAGAATTTAGCTATGGCACAAAATCAAATGAAACAACATGCAGACCAACATCGTAGTGAAAGAAATTTTGAAGTTGGGGATTGGGTCTTCTTGAGATTGTAGCCTTATAAACAAATCTCAATGAAGCAACAAAAAAAGAATAATAAGTTGTCTCCAAGATATTATGGGCCATACCAAATCATGCAAAAGATTGGTAGTGTTGCCTACAAGCTAGAGTTGCCATCAACAACAAAGATACATCCAGTTTTTCATGTTTCTTGTTTGAAGAAGGTAATTGGGTAGAATATTCCTACTCAAACAGTACTACCACAGCTCAATGAAGAAGGAAGAATAATTTTGGAACCAGAAGGCATTCTTCAAACACGCATGGAGAAGCTGAGGAATAGAACCCTCACTCAGTATCTCATCCAATGGAAGAATTTACTAGTTGAAGAGGCCACATGGGAGGATGAGGAGTTCATTCAAAAGAATCCACACTTGGTTAGCATTGAGGATGATGCTTCTTTGAAGAGGGGGGGCATGCTACACCCTTAATATTGGTGTACATATGGTTATGAATAGTCAGCTTGTGGCTATCTTAACTCCTAATTAAGTCATATTATCATTATTATATTGTTATTTAGTTGTTTAGGTCAGCCTAAGGCTTCTATAGGGCTATCTAAGTTAGACTGGGTGATATCCTAGGCATAAATAGGTATATATAGGAGGTAGTGAGCCTCATTTCACATCATATTAAGTATTGTGTTCTTACTAAAGACTATTGGAGGTATCCCCCTCAAAGAGGATTAGGAGGTTGCCCCCTTGAAGTGGCATTTATTATCCAGTATTTGTAGCATATTTACTATTATATTCAAATATTGTGCAAGTTGTTTCATTACATATTTGACCCTTTCCCTTTAATTCCTTTCAGTTTTCTTTGAATTTCAGAGGTCAAAATAGCTTCTATAGCTGTGACCTATATGTTATCACTAATGAATTTATTTACCTTTGTTCACTATCACTTCTTACCTCTGTATATGGCCACCATTACTGCATTTTTGAGAGAGGAAAATGAAGCAAAATGAAAGAATATTGGCTCTGTAACACTATGCATATATCCATACATAGGTAACTTTCATATCTATCACTGTATCTTTCATTTTTCCTAACATTCTATGTATTTTGGGATTTAAAATTCGCGGCCATATTCTTTTATTTTGATGTTGATGACCTTACCATTCCTCTCTGCATATTGAAAATGGGTATCGAACCTTATAGAAAATAAGGGAAACCTGGCCATGACTAGCATAGTGTCTGAGTTTTGCATTCTTCCTCCTTCTCTATATATGAGCTCACACAAATGTAAAATGAAAAAGGTTTTTAGTCTTTGATGAGAATAATGAACATTCAGTCTTGATTGTAGCTAAGCATTTTGTGCATTCTTTTCTTTTTTATGGCTTGAAAGCCGTAATGTAGTTATGCATCTATGATTGTGTGCGTGACTGTATCTATTCATTTGAGTATCTCTTGTGAACACTTAAATCCACAATAAAGAACAAGTTCTTCATTTGACTCTAGCTCAAAATGCTGAGAGAGTTTTGAAACTATGACCCCTAGTAGCAGCCATCTGTGGGAAATGCACTTTACTTTTGTATGTATCTCCTTAGAGGCCACGGCTGGCTGTATCTTTGAATCTTATCTCTGAGCTTTACACATCTAGAAGGCTTTACTTTTAAAACCTGCATATTTGTTTGGGAGCCTCCAAATGGGTATTGTCTTTATGTGTAAAAATGCATTTCATTACCATATGTGACATTTGCATCAAGCACATAATCTTTCTTTCTATATTTGTCATTTCAAGAGGTCGCATGGTATTATTTATCTCTAAAACATTTTAGCTGAAAGTTTGAAACCCTAGGGTTACCTTGTCATGAAAGAAACATATGCTTCACCTTCTCAAACCATGACTATAGCTGGATCTTCATGGCTTAAATTCTTCATTTCTCTTTTACACTGCATGACTAACATGGTCATCTCTAATTGTTGACTGTGATTTTTGCATTGGTTATGACTATTTCTTACTTGAAATTTGCTCATTTATTTGCATTTAGAACCTGAATTAAATAAAAGACATGTCCCCCCATTTGTCATTTTCTAGTAGATGCTTGTTATCTAACATAGTTACTATATGGTAAGAGCTCACCCTGATGACTACACAGTTACAAATGCAATGCTCCACCTTCCAGATGTAATTCTCTACTTCTTTCACTTACTTGATCTATTGTTGATGCACATGGAAATTAAAACCTTACATTGTACTTTATGATCTTTCATCTATTCCTCTCATTTGATTATGGCATTTCTATCTATCTACCTTGCATTTCTAAGCTGAGATATACATTCTGTATTAACAAAAGAGTATTGTCTTGTACTTGTAAACACTCCATACCATTTGTTGCTCCCTTCTTGACAATTTTGATCAATATACCAATTATGATCATAAGATATCATTGCCACTCACTACTCATTATGTAGGGAGGATTAGTTAAATAAGGCAACATATGTTATCCTCATAATGTTGTTCCATGAACTCTCACAATATGTGATGTTTATTGCTGTTTGTTTTATCATTTCTTCTCTATGTCTAATGGCTACATGCACTTCGACCTCCATTTTGTCAAGATATGGTATTGTTATTGCATTAATATGACTGATATGGCAGTCATGATGATGGCTGATTCTAGATCATTTATGGTTGTCCGTGCATTTGATCGATAATTTGATATTGTACTCATAGCATTAATCACTATAGCTGCACCTTGAACTCTAATCTTATGTACTCATGGTTGGTTATCCACATTATGTGTATGACAACATAATGGCTATTCTAATTATAATCTTTATAATTCATTCACAACTAAAGTGATAATTGGCTGTCCCACTTTTGTACTAGACAGGTCAATGACTGCATTTTATATTTGAATCTGCTGCTCTCTACTATATGAATCATTGTTGTCATCACCATACTCTTATTGTTCTAGTTGAGAAAATATTCCATCACTTATGATCGTGATATCTATCACCTCACCATTATATGTGATGGAATATTTTCTTAATGCTTATTCTCTCTCAATATTATATCATGAGTTCAGGGTAGCCTCGAATGAGTTCACTATCATGTTTGAGATGGTAATCATGAATGATAAATGGTCTTGAGGCTCTTACAAACACTTCTATGAACTACTCTTTTAGTCAAAATTTTCTTGTTTGCATAGTATGAACAAGTACTCTTATCCTATTCCCCTTGAAGCTCAGGGGTATCATGCTGAGCTCTACCCTCCTGGTAGCCCATTATGCACCACATGCTTTTATTTTAGATCAATAACATAATTTTACCTATTCCTACACATGAAACAAACAAGTTAATTAAAAAAATGAAGTAAAATGATTGTTTCTTTCTTTATTGCTCTTGCATGTGAATGATGTTCATTGATCAATGCATTGTAGGCAAAGTGTTAGGCCTCTTCTGATAGGACATAGAGATCTCATAATCGGAGCTCTAACGGGACCTTCCCACATTTTGTAGGTTCTCTTCAGAGATCAGGAGTAGGGATAGGATGGCAACCTCGAAGATCAAAGACTGTAAGAAGTCAATGATGGCTATGACCTTCTCTCCTTATCTTTAGATGCATAGCATTTTTCCTATTTTGCATTTGTTTAGCTATTCCCATGGATTGTGTGGGACATTTGGATCTATCATTATTTCCTTCAATGCAATGTTTATCCTTTTATGTATTTCAATTTGTAAATGAATAATCATTGTGGTGAATGAAATACCTATCTCTCCTATGTATGTTCTACAATGCAATGAATGAACTAAATCTTTCTTCTGTTAAACATCTGAACTGCAAACTAGATACCTTCCCTTTCGAAACACATTGTACTAAACAACTAAACCTTTCATAATTATGCAAGGCAGAAATGAATTAAAATATTTCACCTTTAAATGAACAATCTACCAGCTCTGCCAATTTTTGAGCCATGGTGAAAAAATGATAACAGTTGGTTCATTTAAGATCTTTAAGAACTACATCTCCAAGATAGATATCTTCTTGGAATTTGTTATTTATAACTAAGGTCCAAATTTTATATTGAAAATCCAATAATTTAAAGTGGAGCTCCCATGTTGAAAAACTTGACAAGGTTTGTTCCTAGGCCCCCAAGGGTTTTTTTTCAAGGATTTGATAATCTTGAGTATAATTTCAAATACAAGGTATATTTTGCAATTGGTTTTTTTCAAGGTGATTCATTAAATACATATAAAATGTTGAATCCTATATTTATAGGGCCTAGTCCTTCGGGGTAGGGCCATATCTTTTCCAAAAGCAATGACTAAAGTTCAATTGAATTACCATCATGCCTCTTACTTTCACATACTTTGGTCCTCACACCCTTTCACAAGTATACCTCTCAAAAACATAATTGAAGGCATTACCTGTCACAACTAGAGAGAAGAAAGAGTTCCATAGGCTTGTGCATTTTTACATGTGAGATTTGTTGTCCTCAGTTGTTGTCGTTGATGTCAAAGACATAATCTCTCTTGATTGGATATGGTTGGCTATGGTACCTTGACAGTGACTTGGCATTTGATGGTGACTTTGGTATATGTATAGTTGATATTCATGGTGACATTGATTTCCTAGCTTGTTCATATTCATATGATGGTTTGACATACATGAGCATACACTTGGCATCTTGTTTCAGTTCTATGGCATCACCTTGTTTCAGTTATGGTGACAAACTCATATGGTTCCTTTTGGATGACACATGATTTGTTAGCATATTCATGACACATAATTTGTTGGCTTAGTTGGTATTCATAGTGGTTGTCTTGTATCCAGGTTGAATCCATTCAGTTTGCATTATATTTGTTGGTAGTGATGTCAAACTTAGAGCCTTTGATTTTGATCAGTGTCTAGTTTAGTTGGTTTGGTTCGGTTGATATGCTTCATGCTTTGATCATCATGCTTGCATGCTTTGCTCAGTTGATATCATTAGTATTATACTATGGTGTTATGGCATAACATGTTTAGTTTGACATCTTTGATGATCATGTTTAGCATGATTCAGTTTGGTGCTTGGTTGGTTCAGTTAGCATGGTGTAATACTATTTTCAAATGCTAGCATGTTATTTTACAAAATATACCTAAGGCAGGAATTGTATAATTTGATAAGTTATCTTCAAGGTTGTTCTTGCAAGTTGAGCACATAATTTCCTAGCATTGCTCTTTACAAGGACCATGGTTACTTGTCTACACATAGTTAACATTTTTTAAGGGAAACATTTCTTTCATTTTGCTAAAGGATAAAGGTTCTTATGCAAAGTTGTTTTTAATATTATCATTGGGCACTTTTAAGTATATAACCTATTGAGAAAGTTTCGGTTTTTCTTTGGAAAGTCAAAAAGGTTTTAAGGTGGAATGATATGGTTGACCAATTTAGGGTTAATTGCCACCACCGGTTATGTGGATCAAAAAGCATTCAAAATTTTTCATTTGAGCACTTCTTTTCATCATTCTGTTGCTCAACTTCACATGTTAGCATTTGATTCTGTTATCATGGCATCTTGAGGTGTATCTTTTGAAGGTTTGATGGGTGAGCTGCTGAGGTGACAAAGCTGGAAGTGAACTTGAGGAGTGTGGCCATTGATAGTAAAGTCAATCTTTGTACTCAGGCAGTTATGGTGGTTCTCACAGTTTGAGGGCACAACATGGTTTGGTGATTCATTCATGAGTTTCAGGTGTTATCTCTCTTTAATAGTATTCTTGGTTATGGTTTATTTCTTTTGCTTAAGAAAGATCTTAAAGGTTTTGATTATCAAAGTTAATAATGAAGTTGTATTTTTGGTTGAGGGTTTTTGTTTCAAGTTATGGGTGCAGTTTGTAAATGGGTTAATAGTGTTTTTGTTAAGATTTACTATTGTTACATTTGTTTGACAATCACTAGTGAAATGATTAGTATTGTTTTAAACTTTGTTTGAGTAATCCTAGTGCCTATGTGGCACCTATTCAAACATTGAAAATATGGGTTAAGATTTGGTAAACATGAATAGTTTGATCATTCACTAATAAGGAAAGTTTGAATATTTATTGTTAATCATGGGTATGTGGTACACAAATGATAATGCTTTGAGGTAGAAGTGACACATTGTTTATTCTTTTAGATTACTTGACAGTGCTGACATTGGTTTATGCTTGTGTTAGTTTGACCCTAAACTATGGTTTAATATTTAGTTATTACCTGAAATAGTTTTATGGAAATGGCTATCTCTTCAAACTGTTTCATGAGAAGAGGAAGACATTGTGAAATGTATAAAAAGGGCTTTGAACAAAAATTGTGTTTGGTTGTGTATACACCTGATGTAATGTTGAGGATAGATGACTGAATGCATTATCATTGATATTAGATCAGAAATTGAGGATCAATGAAACAAAGTGTCCCTCTGTATTTGTTTTTCTTCATGATTGAAACATGTATTGAAAGGTCAAGTCAGTGAGACAAGAAATGACCTTTTCTAGTAAGGCTTTACCAGTGAGACCTGTAATCAGTGAGATTCATTAAATAAGCCAGTGAGGCATTTTTCGAGTGTTTTTATAACCTAGAGGGCTTTCCACTCAGGACAATCTCTGTGTTATGGTTACTTGTTCTGCTCATGAGTTTTTGTTCATTATTTCATTAACAGTTATATGATGCTCATAGTAAATCAATACAAATGCATAATACTTTGATACTTATCCCAGTCCAATAAAGTAACAATCAACCTCTATTGTTTGTCTTGATGAATTTTTCTAATGATTCTTCATAGTTCACAAATAGTTGTTCCATCTTTTCATCCCCACTAGTTGGTTTGATAGTTCATCTTGGTTCTTAAATGAATGTCTTGCTTTCACCATTCAAGTTTGAAGTTCACAATTGGTAAAAGTTAATTAGGTGTTGCCAAAAACAAGTTTGTTTTATAAGACACTGATTCATCCCCCCTCTCAGTGTCTTGTGTACTCCAACAAGACTATCTTGAAAACAAGTAGTAGATAATTTGTGTAAGTCAATTGTTATTATGTTAGCATATCCACATAAATCAAATTAGTAATTCACTTCATATGCTTAAAGTAGAATATTAGCATCGATTAAAAAAATGGAACTCTGTAAGAAAGAAATAAACATATCATAAACATAATATATACTTGATGTAATGTTGAGGATAGATTACTGAATGCATCATCATTGATAGTAGGTCATAGATTGAGGATCAGTGAAATAGAGTGTCCTTCTATATTTGTTTTTCTTCATGATTGAAACAAGTATTGAAAGGTCAAGTCAGTGAGACAAGAAATGACCTTTTCCAGTGAGTCATTTTGTGGCCAATGAGGCCTATAATCAATGAGATTCATTAAATAAACTAGTGAGGCGTTTTTCAAGTGGTTTTTATGCCCCAGAGGGTTTTTCACTCAGGACAATCTCTATGTTATGGTTACTTGTTCTGGTCATGAGTTTTTATTCATTATTTCATAATTTAATAGTTATATTCAATGCTCATAGTAAATCAGTACAAATGCATAATACTTTGATGCTTATCTCAGTCCAACGAAGTAACAATCTACCTCTATTGTTTGTCTTGATGAATTGTTCTAAAGATTCTTCATAGTTCAGAAAATAGTTGTTCTGTCTTTTCATTCTCACAAGTTGGTTTGATAGTTCATCTTGGTTCTTAAATGAATGTCTTGCTTTTACCATTCAAGGTTGATGTTCACAGTTGGTAAAAGTTAATTAGGTGTTGCCAAAAACAAGTCTATTTTATAAGACATTGATTCACCCCCCTTCTCAGTGTCTTGCGTACTCCAACAAGATTATCTTGAAAACAAGTAGTAGATATTCTGTGTAAGTCAATTGTTATTATGTTAGCATATCCATATAAATCAAATTGGTAATTCACTTCATACGCTTAAAGTAGAATATTAGCATTGATTAAAAGGATTGAACTCTGTAAGAAAGAAATAAAAATATCATAAATAAAATAATTGTATTGTATAAATAATTTTGACTAATTAAATAAATTTAATCACTACATACAATTTAACATGGATTAATTTAGAGCTAGGTTGATCGATGAATAATAATGAATAAGATAATTAATTAAAGGAATGGAGTACTTGTGTCTTAAATTCGTGATAGAGAAATGATCCTAATGATTTGCACAATTGATTTTGTATTTCTAGAAATTTAATGGCCTTGGTATGATAGCAATCTGAAAATTAGAATAGGCATATAGAACCCATTGATTCAATCCTACATCCCTCAAATTCATTTGATTATGATCTACATAGATTTTATTTAGTGTACAAAATTGATCTGTCAAGCAAAAGAGATCTAACATAGTGTTGCTTCACCTTCACCTTTTGTCTAGATGAATGTGGTCAAAGAAGTTTTATTGAACACCTTTAGGAGATTGCTAACTTGATAGGCAATGTGTTCTCCTAGTGATGTGAAGTTAATGAGTAGAGTGCTATCAAAGACAACATACACAAGTTGGCATATGGCCAATACATAGATGTCTTTCTTTGTGCATTAGTAAATCAAAATGTCCCCTAGATGTTCTTTTAATTCCCAAAATTAAATATGAATTCATGTCATATTGAATATCTTTTAATACGACAACATAACATGTCACACAAATGTGTGTCAAGTTGGTTCATAATGACTAAAAGAAAGAGGTGCGAAGCCTAAAAAATTGAATTTAAATATTTCAAGTTCAAGTTCAATCCTATGTGTCTTAGGATTGAACCAAGTCAATCTAGAGTGGTGCAAAAGTGAACCTTAGAGTAAAATGTAAAAATGAGGCATGGGGTGAATGTATTGAAATGTGTATGAATAGAGGTGGATAAATGACTAATAGATGACAAATGTATGGTAGTAAGCATAAAAATAGATAGTGGATATGGATAAAAATTGAATCATAAACCAGACTTAATACAAAAATATGTCACTTATAAATATATAATATCATTAAAATGCTTTAATATAAATAAACCCAAAATTAAATAAGAAATAACACAATGAGTAAATATTTCACAATTAAAAATATATTAATAAAAAACATTACAAATAAAGATTGAATGAACAAAAAATTGCATTATATGATTAATATTGTTGAAAATAAAGCCAAAAAAACCTCCCTGAATTTACATTATCACACTTGTTAAAGATACCATCCTCCGTCCATTAGAAAAGTGTAATTATCAGATTTGATGTTTTACATTATCACACTTATTAAAGATACCATCGTTTGTCCATTAGAGGACTGTAATGTAATTATCATATTTGATGTTGCAACAAACCTGACTGAGATAAACATAATAAGGTTGGAATAACTCTTCCAAATGCAAGACATTTAACACTTATAAATGTCGGTTTATAACGATGATTTTAAATTAAACTTTAAAAGTCAAAAAGTTTGGCGTTTGTCAGTAACTGTCAGAATCCGTTTAAGACTCTAAATTCACAATGACACGTGTTTTGAGACTTCGAAAATAACAAATAACGTGCAAACCTGAAACTTCGCATTGGCAGGATAAATAGCATTGTACTTGTAAACTTCAGCACAAGCATTAAACTTGTAAATTTCTATTGGCCTCAACTATTTTGGAGTGCTTCTGCAATGTCTAATTTGAAGGGAGACAACATTTCTTCTGCTTCTTCTATACCAGCTAAGGCTTTCAATCAGGGAGATGATAATTTTGTGCAATCTGTGGAAACGCCATACGGGGTACTTACATATGCACCGCTAAACTTCTTAGATACTATTTGTGTTCCCATCAAAAGTTTTTTTTTGTAGTTCGTTCTGGTAATCTTCTTCATTGCTGATCTTTTATTTTTCAGACATCTGAATACCACGAACGTGTTGAAACACTGGTTAAAGAAGTCAAAATCGTGTTAAAAGAAATGCAAACTGAAGATGACGATCTAATCGAGCGGCTTGAAATGGTTGACGCATTGCAATGTTTGGGAATAGATCGACATTTCGACGCTGAAATAAAAACAGCGCTTGATTATGTATACCGGTCTGTTAAATCTCTTTGAACAACTGTTAAAATTTATATTGTAATTTGTTCAACACAGAAAAAAAAATTAGAAAGAATGCTTTGAAGAAACTGTGGTAGATATTGATAAAAAATGATCCTATTGTCTATGTTAAAATTTATATACAGGTTATAAAGATCTTAACAAGGACCTAAAATTGAGATTACACATCTTGGTTGTGATACAAATAGTTTTAGGTAACAATTAGTATGTTTTCTCAATTTACAATGGACTGTAAAAGCTTCGAAAAATTAACCAAAAAAAATTTAATTTATGTATACAGATCTTAGGATGGAAGTATGGGGATAGGATTGGGATGCGAAAGTTTTACCGAGAAGTTGAATGCTACAGCTTTAGGACTCAGAGTACTTCAACTGCATCGTTATGATGTATCTGCAGGTACATAAATACTCAATGTGCTTCCAAGATGTTTTTCCATCCCAATTAGGTATATATGTGAAGCTACCAAACAATATATTTTAAAAATGTCTTCATTTTTATGATATATTTGCATGTGTCAAATAACTCAATATACTTTTTTCGTACCTTTAACAAAAAGGAGGGGTAAAAATTTATTAAAACACGAAGAAGTACAAAGCAAGAGAATTACATAGCCCTATCTAGCACCACCAAGTGATCCAACTGTTGAGACAGATCCAGGTGTAAACAACCTCTATCCATCAAATTCCAATCATGAATGTGTTCAGAAGCCCATTTAGCCAAACAATCAGCAACCCCATTCCATTCTCTAGGAATATGAGTAAAAGAAACAAACTCCAAAGAATCACAAAGGTTAAGAATTTGAGCAACAATCAAAGCCAAATGCTAGCTGACATCATCTAAATGCCACCTATTCAACAAATTCACCATAACCTGGGAATCAAATTCACATATGATCCTTCGCCGACCCAGTTGACTTCCACGCTCCACAGCCATTAAAATAGCCTAAGCCTACATAAGATTATTAGTATGAAGACCCTTGTAAACTGAAAAGATAAACTGAACATCTCAAGAGCTATCCCGACCAACACCACCAATTTTGGCATGACCAGGATTTCCTTGAGAAGAGCCATTCGTGTTGATTTTTAAGACACCTTGAGGAGGAGGAGACCATCTCCCCTCCTTCTATACCTTCGAGGTAGGATGTCTGCATCTGTTGCTCATGAGCTGACGTTGCTGAGGTGGCAGATGAAGACGATTACAACAACCAACCTCACAAGGATCCACTGATGCTGTAAGATCACACTTAGCCGCAACAGTTTCTCCCAAAGAATGCAAAAATTTCCCCCACAAGCAAGGGGCCACAACCATCTCCTCCTAAAAAATCCATTGATTTCTTTCCAACCAAAGGTTCCAGATAATAAAGGATAGGCCAATAGCCCAAGCTGCTTGAAGAAAGGAAGTAGAAATAGGAGCCCTGCCCCACCGATCCACAAAATCAGCCAGCGAGGAAACATGCCAACAGGGCTTATTCCACACCCTCCACCAAAAATGCCAAATCTCCCTAGCATAGGAACATTGGAAAAAGAGATGAGAGACACTTTCCTCATAATTACGACACAAAACACACATATAAGGGCCTTGGAAACCACGCTTACACAAATTATCCCAAGCGAGACACTGGTTTTGAGCAACTAACCACATGAAGAAAGTGCACTTGGGCCACGACAACTTGTGTCAAACATGCTTCCACCAAGGGACCTCATTATCCGCAAACAACTGCCTACCAAGCTGCTTATAACCAACAGACACATAGTACTTCCCGGTCAAATCAGAACCATCCCAAGATAAGACATCAGGTCCCCTCAAAGAATTACAAGCAAGGGAAGCTAGAAGATGAGCAAGCTCATGCCTATGTTCCTCAGACCCTCTAGGTGGCCACTCAGAAGGAAGCTTCCAATGAAAGCTTACAGCTGATTCACAATGATGTGCAAACTTATAATGCTCAACGGTATCCCAGCCAGCTGCAGAAAAAACATCAGAAAGTGATTGGAGGTGAGGAAGAGCAGAGAGAATAGGAGGGTGACCATCCCAAGAATCTAACCAAAAAAGAGCCTGTGACCTGGAATGACAAATCCAAAAAAGTGCACGCTTAATCAACTGAGCCCCACCTTTCAAAGTATTCCAAATCATAGAACCACTCCCCTCCAGAGGATAGTGAGGAACCTCAAAAGAAGCAACACCCCTAAGATATTTATGGTTGAGAATACGAGCCCATAACTGATGCTGATTATTATACAAATGCCAATAAAGCTTAGCAACAAGAACTTTCCCATTCAAAATAGCAGAGCGTAAACCAAGACCACCCTCCTGCTTTGGTTGACACACAGAATCCCACTTAACAAGGCCCCACTTAGTAGATAGCAAGTTACCACTCCAAAGAAATTGACGTGAGAGGGCATCGAATTCCCTAAGGAAATACAAAGGGGCCACTTAAACAAAGCATCTATAGATAGGAAGGGCCTGGATAACTGACTTGAGAAGAGTCACTCTAGCTACTGTAGACAACCACCAGTGAGTCCAATGAGTAACCTTCTACCTCAGCTTGTCAAGCAACAGCTGCCACGAGGACCTAGGTTGATGTCCAATAACAAGAGGAATACCCAAATAGATAAAGGGAAGAGACCTAATTTGAAATTGCAAAATAGCTGCAATCTGCCTTTGGATAGCCTGAGGTGTATTAAAAATGAAAATAGAAGACTTTTACTCATTGACTTTCTGACCTGAAGCAGCAAGGTAGATATCCAAACCTTGCCTAAAGGATTCAGCTTCTCGGATACGAGCCAACCCCATAAGAGAAGTATCATCCACAAATTGGAGATGAGAAATTGTTGGCAGACCCAAGCCCCACTGCCAACCATGAATCAGGCCTTGAGAAACCTAAAATTTAAGAAACTAACTCAGCACCTCTACCATAATAATAAACAGATAAGGAGAGAGAGGGTCCCCCTGACGAAGGCCCCTAGTAGCACCAAAAGGCTCTGAAGGTTCACCATTCACAATAACCGAAAAAGAGGAAGAAGTAACACAACTCAAAATCCAACTTACCCAATCTGAAGAAAAGCCAAAGGCCAACATAATCTTCTAAAGAAAACTCCATTTAACTCTATCATAAGCTTTGGCCATATCCAACTTGATGAACATAGACCACTCTGAAGAGGTCGCCATGGAATGTATGACCTCAAAGGCAATGACCACCACATCCAAGATTTGCTAACTTGCCACAAAGCCTCCTTGCTCTTCAGAAATGACAATGGCTAGGCAAGGTTTAAGCCTCTTAGCAATCAATTTAGTGATAATATTATATACCACATTACAGAGTGCAATAGGTCTAAAGAATTCAATCCTATTAGCACCTTCCTTTTTAGGAATAAGAACCAGAAAAGTAGCATTCAGGGCTCGTAGCATCTGCTTACTATGAAGAGACTCATGGACAACCTCCAACAAATCTAGCTTCACAATATCCCAACACTCCTGGAAAAATGCAACTGGAAAACCATCAAGGCCAGGAGCTTTCCCTTTATTCATCCCAAACACAACCTCCTCCACTTCAGCGAGGGAAATCAGATGGGTAAGAGAAGCATTCAAATCATTAGAAATTAGAAAAGGAATGCAAGCAAGGACCATATTATCATCAGCCTCAGTAGGAGGTGAGTCTTCAGTAAATAGAGCAGAATAAAACTGACAAGCCTCTCTAGACAAAGCCTCAGAGTTAACAAGAGAAGAGATATAACACTTATTCCAACGAGCTTGCATAGAATGATGGAAGAAAGCAATATAATTCCTATCGCCCTCTTGAAGACAGTCAATCCTTGCCTTTTGTTTCCAGAAAATCTCCTCTCAGAGCTCCCACTCTTCCACCAATTTAAGAGCCCGGGACTCAGCATGTCCCAGAGCCTCCGAAAATCCCAAATCACAAATTTGACGAGTAATACTAGCAAGGTGAGCCTGTGCTTCTCTTTTCTTAGCCTGAAGATTTCCAAAACATGACCTATTCACTCGCTTAAGATGATACTTGATATGTTACAACTTCTTAACAAGACAATACATAGTTGTACCATACGTAGGGGCCCCATCCTGCCACCACTGGGCAACAAGGTCATACAAGGACAGATCTCGAAGCCACATAAGCTGAAATTTGAAAGGAGGATTCTTTGGAGTAGGAAAAGAAGAAGCATAAAACTTGATTGGCCAATGATTAGAGCCACACCAATCAAGAATCTCAAAACAAGTGACCATGCTACCACCTATCCAAAAACTAGAAACAAGAAATCTATCTAGCCACTCAGATATCGCTTTTGGCCCACTCCTTCTATTATTCCAAGTGAAAATTCCATTAGAGGGTTTAACATCAACAAGAGCAAGAGAGTCCACATTTTCCCAAAAAAGATCTGAAGCAGGACCAAGCCTAGGTAACCCCCCTCTTTTCTTCTCCAAACATAGCACAGAATTGAAATCACCAGCTAAGATCTAAGGAAGAAAAAGAGCACAAGACCAAACAAACCTGATATGGGCCCAAAGTTGGATTTTACCATGGATGTCAATTGGAGCATAAATATTACTGACCAAAATAGTCTCCCCAGATTCTAAAACTGAAGCCACCACAGAAATAGAGGAATGGCTAGAAATCCACCAGTGAGGAACAACCTTTCATGGATCCCAGAAAAGAGCTAGACCTCTAGAGTTTTCCCTAGAACCAATACACTGACATTGACCAGAAGACCAAATATAGGGAACATACTGAAGCATGAAGTCCACTCGAAGCTTAGTCTCCTGAACACAAAACATATCCAGAGAATGAGCCACAATCAAATCTTGAATAGCCTTTTGATAGGGGGTGCTATTCAACCCCCTTGCATTCCATGAAAAAATAATCATGAGGAAGGTGGAGAGAAGAGGGCATCAATGGTCTTAACCAACCTAGATTCCACCAACAAATCCCCAGTGGACTTAATCTTGTCCACATCCTCTTTATGACCAACTTTAGGGGAAATATGAAGATGACCCCTCTGAAGAGGGTGTTACAACACCCCAGAACATGAGATAATCCTCGTGCCTTATTGGCAGGCAACACTTCCTGAGCTAAATCTACTAATACAATGTCATCCTGTGGATTGGCAAAGGCATCAGGAAGCCCAGAATTCCCCTGCTCCAAAGCCGAAGGAATATCCTTAACAACAATTGCCTACTCTAGCACTGCAACCATACCAGTAAACCCAGAAGGAAACTCAATAGGCATCCCCTCTTCCAAGGCCTGATTTTCCAAGACCTCAAAATGATTGAAACCTTGATCACTCTGTCTATCTTTATAGGCTCGTTTATGTCCCCTTCCTTTAGCCCTCGGCTTAAAAAATATGAAGCCATCCTTATTGGTCCCACCCTCAGCCACGAGCGAATTGCCTTTATCCCCCTTCTCCACCGAAGGCCCTGATGAAGGAGGAGAAGAAATCCCTTCAGGTTTGGGTGCCCGAGGACATTGGCGTTGAAGGTGTCCATACTCATGACAAAAGTGACATCGAAAAGGAAGGAACTCATAGTCTAACCTTTGAACCCACGAAGCAGAGCCAAGATAAATTTTCAAAGAATCTGGCAATGGATTATTTAAGTCAATTTCAACACAAATACGAGTAAAGGAAAAAACTTTTTTATCCAAAGTATTCTGGGCGATGGCATCCGACTTCCCCAGCAAAGCCACAATCTAGAGCAGAATATCCTCCCTCCAAAACTCCAACAGTAACCATGGTAGATAGACCCACATAGGAACCCATAAAGGCAAGTCCTCTGCCACATTAAAACCTCCATGCCAGGGCTTCATGAACAAGCCAACATGATTGTAAAAATACGGCCCTCCCGCCAAAAAGTGATTTCGATCTGAAATGTAAGAAAAATCAACCATGAAATAGCCATTCACAGCCACCAAAATATCGAAATCACCCTCAACCTGCCAAGACTGACAAATCCAGGACTCCAAGGCTGAGAGAGGGATACAACTACCCAGGAACTTACAAATCAGAACATGTTGGCTCTAGTAAGATATGTCCTCTTACATCGATTCAGGAGAGTTAACCAGGACCGGACGATGAAGACTCTACGACAAACAACCATTCACTTTCTTGAGCTTGGAGCTCTCACCTACAAAAGAGGAAGCCTCAAGCAAACCTTGAGACGGCTTCACACTAGCAAAACCCATGCCTTTTGAAGCCCCTGCCATTCCACCACAACACCAAGCCCTACATTCTGCCCTAACACCACTTCCAAACCTCCCCGCACCCTTCACCAAACCCACAACCACCCAATGGCAAACCCTCCGTCAAAATTCAGAAACAATAGCTAAACCAGAGAAAAAGAAAAGTAGAAACCCCACCCTAAAAGCATAAAAATGACCCCCAATAGAAAACAACCACCAAACACAGGCAACGAGTGCACATGCAGAAAGAAAAACAGACATGCGCGTGCCCTCACAGGCATCACGTAGCCCTCCTCTCGCTATATGTAATGTATGCTGAGCAGATGTGTTGGAGAATTTCAAGGACAATATTGAGCATTTCATTCTCTGTGGTGTGAATAATGATAACAATGAGAACAATATTGAGGAAGAGCATGTGATGAGAAGTATGCTCAACCTTTTAAGAGCTTCAAGTGTGGCATATCTTGGAGAAATGGTTATGGAAGAGGTTAATGCATTTAGTGTTGCATACCTTAAAAAATTATTAGAAAAACATAGAGATACACATAAAAGAAGTTTTCTCAAAGAGGTAATAAATCTTAACGATCTTTTTTTTTTAAACTTTAATATATTAGATCTATTGAAGTCATTAATCCATATAATAGAAAAGCACAAACTGAAATATTAACTTTTAGATTGATTATTTTTTAATTTTAATTTTGTAAGTGGAGTACGCCCTCCTATATGAATGGCCTCGTATGTTTACTAGATGGGAGGCACGAAATTTCATAGAAATATATGAGCTAGAGAATTTGAGGTAGATATCCTATAGCATTGTTGTTTTATCAAGAGATTGTAAACCTTCTTAAGTTAACTATGAAATTTTCTTGTTTGTTTAGGTTGAAAGACAAGAAGATTTTAGAGTTGGCAAAATTGGAGTTTAATATACTGCAATTTGAGTACAAGTTGGACATGAAAAAGCTTTCAAGATAATTGATCAAGTAAACAAAGAGATACTTAAAGAGATTTAAAAGAATTAACCAAGAGAAGTCATAAATGCTTATGTTGTGATTCACTATTTGATTAAGATTTCCCTATGATGGTGTAGAATATAATGATATAATTATTGCCTGATTTATGACAAGTTTTTAAGTCATTTTATAACATATTTATCTATAGATATAAAGTAATAGATTAAAATAAATGGATGAATACTTCTTTAATATTTCTTCTCGACACTATAATTTCTAGATACTGATTTGATTCTTAAATTATAATTTATATTTGAATATAATTATTTTTTCAGTATTCTACATTAATTTTTTAAATGATTAATAGATACTCAATTATATGAACCTATTTTTTATAAGTATTGATTAGATAAAAATGAATCTAAAAAAAGTAATTGAATCTCCATAAATTAACACATAATATAATATACATTGATTGAAATTCATTTTAATTTTTTAATTTTCTTATAAATCTAAACTTGTATGGTAGTTGGTGGGTAGATTCTGGCCTCTCCAAGATAGTTGCAATGAGGAAGCGATCAATTGAATATCTCTTCTAGGTAATTACTATGACAAATGAGGTGGAGCTCTATGATAGCATAATTGCTATGGCCAAAATCACAACTGTTATCACAATCATGGATGACCTTTTTGATGGCTATGGAACAATTGAACAAGTAAAGTGTATTACAGAGGCCATTGTTCAAGGTTGGGAGGTTTCTATTGTGAAAAATATTCTAGTCAACCTCAAGGCATGTCTTGAATTTGTTTTCAAAATAGCTCATGAATTGGCAAGTGAGGCTACTAAAAAGCAAGGCCATGACATGATGTCTTTTATTACAAAAAGAATATGTATAGTTCTTCAAGACATTTTTAACTTACTTTTAAGCATAAAATTTATATTATATATAAAAAATTAAATATCAGATAAAAATTTAGATTATATGTGAAATTAAAGTGAGAATTTAAGGACATTAGATAGCACCTAAGTTTTTTTCCTATAGACATTTGAAAATAATTAGATTTTCCACATGAAAGTAAAGAAAATAAATTAAGGGTTGAGTAATGGATAGGGGATATTTCTTACCTCTTATTTCTCAATTTTGTTATAAGAAGTTTCTACAAAGGTAAGAATCTCTCCTTAATTTAGATGCTCAATTTAGATGTTTGATAGATGTTGAAATGATTAATTGAGAGTCAAAACACAACTATTGTATTATATCATTATATTATATTCAAGTTAATCTGTGTTCATTGCATATTTGTCAAAAAAATAACCATACATGTACTTGTATTTAATGCATTTCTATCCATGAATTGAATTTTTTATCACATCTTTATAAATTATTTCATTTATATTCAACAATAATATATTATTACCAATCAACAAAAATGCTTTGTTATCTTTAAGGCCAACTCAAGACCTAGGTTGTAGGCTCTAATGACAGATATATTAATATTAATGTTTATTCTTAAAATCTATGTAGAAATTCCTTTTGATGATTTTTAAAATAGAACCAAATATATAGATCATGGAATGCAATTATGAAATGGACTTAACATGTATAATGTATTGTGTTTTAGTGGGCAGATTATACAGAAGCTTGCTTCGAGCAAGCACAATGGAAATCAAGTGGATATCTCCCAACCTATAATGAGTACATAAAGATCACTGAAATGAGTGTAGCCATTCAACCAATATTGCTGCATGTTGTCCTATTAGCAGCCCCAATTTTATGCAATGGTGATATCAAGAAGATATTCCTTCATAAATCTATACTCTATGAAATCATGTAGTTGTGTATGTGCTTAATTTATGATATACATGATTTTGAGGTTTTGATCTTTTTCCTTTTTATACAAACATTAGATATAGAAATAAATATGATGATACATGTAATATTAACATATTTATAATCTTAATGAAGGATGAGAAGCTCCATGGAAAGACTGCATCAACCATTTCTTGTTATATGAGGGATCATCCTAATTGTTCAGAAGGAGAGACATTAAATGACATCACCAAACTCAATGGAGAATTGCTAAAGGAAATGATGAGGGAATATCTAAAACCAAATAAATTTTTGGTTGATTGGGAGAAGATATCCCTCAACAGTACTAGAGGAGTACAATTTTTTTATATATTTGGAGATGGCTTCACATATTGTCACAAGGAGGTCAAGCATCAAGTGTTTAAAGCTTTTGTTGATCCAGTAGACATATAAAAGGGAAAAAAGTTTTAATTAACTAAAAATGAAATTCTCATTTCAATCTAGACTTCTAGTAAGTCATAAACTTAATGGTACTACTATTTTTTTCTATTGTAATATTTTCTTTGTTAATATAGTTGTTCTACTCTTCTTTAGATTGAATTGCAACTTATCCTTAGATAGAGTTACGATGTTATATATATATATATATATATATATTTAATGTACAATTTGATTAGTCAAGTAAATTATTTGATTAGTGCTGTTATTTTAAGTTTACTTTCACCATATTATAAACTTCTTGAAATATGTTTGCAATGCTTAGTATCCACCTATAGCTTGTTATTGTACATTGTTTAGTTTGTGAAATCTTTATTGATTTCAGGTTTGGTGATATAGTCTAAAATACAACGTCTTCATTAATATTGTAGTTTAAGAGGGTTGAAGCATTTTCTGAAGACTCAAAATCATGATAATTACAATGTTAATGCTCCAATTCAAGTTGAAACATTAAATATTGATGTTGATGGTATTTGTGCTCCTACATAAATAACTTATAGCTTTAATGAGTATTCATTTATTGAAACTCTGAATGTGGATGATGACTATAGTAGTGCTCTTACTTAGATAACCTATAGCTTAAAAGACTATTTATTAAAAAAACATGTAGTCTTTGAAAAATGACAAATCGCATTGGAAGTGAAATATAGAATCTATCTTCTATCTTACATAAAATTGTTATAAGTATATATGAAATATTTTAATTCATTTAATTATAAATGTAAATTGCAAATTTATTAATAATTAAATAAGAATCCCTACATTTAAGTGAAGTCTAGTTACTTCAATGTGTACTAAGAAATTTGTCCTCTATCTTACATTAAAAAATAGAATAAATAGTGTATGGAAAAATATTAAATCAATAAGCTACATATATTGAGTGTACATTCACAACTCAAATTAAACAAGGGTTGCGCTGTAGCTGGAGTCCCTGCCTAAAGCTACAACCTAATTGAAAGGGCATTGTTTTGAAAGCAATTTTGTTGGATTGAAAACTGCATCCATGTTGTCTTTGAGTGTTCTTCGCATAGTTCTTATAGGAGACAGGAGCACAGATTCAATTATCTACAAATTTGTTTTCAATGAATTGGGTCAACATTATGAAAATTAAATTTAATACAATAAATGAAAGTAATTGTGCACAGATTATTTGTAAAGTGGGACATACAGGCAATTAATTTTTTAATATAGGAATATAAATATTTCAAAAACAAACACATAGAGTCGAACTGAGGGACTTTGAAACAAAGACTAGTTTAAATCTAACGAAATTGACTAAAACATGTTCAATCAAGTTCAAAATAGTAATTAGATCAAATTTTGCCACTTGAAACTTTAAATATCTACCAGGTTAATGTAGCAGGTAGAAATTGATATGACTAATGCTGATGAGTTTGCCTAAAATTTTGTAGATTTAACTGAATAAATTGCTTATATATCAAAATTAGTATCAAGTACTCTAAGCATGAAGCAAATAAAAAATATGGGTTTGGATTGCAATTGAAACACTAAAATTTATCATATTGTTATGGACAAAAGAATAGATTTAATAGTTATATCTAAATTGTTCCTGGTTATTTAGAATTAGAAGTTAACGAATCTTACGTGTCATTATTCTTGGGCAAAACTTTGGAATTCCATACTGCCATTTGAACAGTTAACCAATATGCTTTTTAAAATAACAAACTCAAGCAGCTCACAACTTCTACTCCACTTATACCATACAAGTTTAAAGCATGATGTCAGTTCATCCTCAGCAGCAATCCTACTCTTTAATCAGTCAAGTGTGTTTCTAGCTTAGGCTTGTGATCTCAAAGGAAGTGTTACTTCTGTCTAGGTTTCTATGTCAATTGAAGGTCATAGACTTCTCTAAGGAAAAAATCTGATATCTAAATGTCATCAAATGTTTCTCTTCAACGAAACCCATGATAAGGACAAAGTATGGTAGCATTACTAGGCAAAAGAACAAGAGTAATCACAGACCAGGAATTTTCCCATGCAACTTTGATTTGCCACATAGCAGAGTAGTCAAACCCAGGAATTACCCGATCAGACCTGCATATAAAAGTAGTGCACATGCATACATATCTGCCTCTTATGGAAATGAATTTGTATTGGTTTAAAGTTTAAACCTAAAAAATACAGACCTGCAAATCTTGTTAGCTGGAATCCCAGGTGTTTGAGTCTTAACACAATGAATAATTACTTAAGGTCCAAAAACTGATGGCATGCCCAGCAAAATGCAAATGTATAATATAATGTAAAATGATATAATGCATAGCATGAAACAGATTAATACTGCCAGCCATTATCCATATTAACAACACGCTAAAAACATATGAGTTCAATTCAAAATTCTACATTCTCAAGTGCAATCTTAACCAAGATATATCAGGGGGGTCTTTATGCTCTGTTCATCATATTGGAAACCTATGATTTGGAAAGTACTATTAAGTTTTCAAAATGGCACTAAAGAATTTATATTAATGAACAATACAATTTTCAAAGGGGAATGAGAGTTCTACAATTTATGGCATGAGTTTTCCTGGTTGTCTGTAATTTCAGTTAGACAATTCTCAATCTCCTAGTAACTTGCCTTTTATCAGTCTTAAATTACATGTTATATTAATAAATACTAGCTTCTGCAATTATGGGTAGAGGCTAAATAAAGGCTGCCTTATAATATTCATTTAAAAACAAAATCATGGCCAATGCATTGGTTATGAAATAATGTTCTGCTCCATGTAGGTCCCCTAAGCATTTTTTGCCACTGAAGCTCTGTAATATGCATCATCCAATACCCTTTAAGAGAAAAACATAGGACCGTCTTCCATCCATTTTGCAATACTGAAAGCAATTAGGTGATCATCCACTTTGGCATCACAATATCAATGCAGCTCTCAAAAGAGAAATTTCAAATTTGTAATTTTTATCACAGTTTGAAAATGAAAGGAACAGAGTTAAGAAACTCACCTTCAAGTAGTGCATCACAGACTTCCTCTTTAGTTACACTTTGTGCCTGTAAAAGTATTGTTATATTTTGAGATTTTTTGGACTCAACAATATGTTGGTTCTGAGAAGGAGGAGTAGAACCCGTTCCCCTGCTCACTTCCGCTTTCACTGGAGTTGGGGTATTGTAAACAAAGAGAGTCTCAAACATCTCTTCATTTAATCTGTACATGCAAGTTGAAGAAATGAAAAATTGGAAAGAAAATAGGTCTCTTGGGGTATTGTTTAACTAGCCGATCAATCATACCCAGTAATAAGATCCTATTTTGAGTATATAAGTAAATTGCATAAAACATCCTTTTGCAAAGAGGCTAATCCTTACATATCCAACTTCATCCTAACCAGATTGGAGTAATTCTTACTTGAAAGATCCTGATTTTAGTTGGTCCCAGACCATTGCACAGTCAGGACTTGCTCGAACTTTATCCCAATGTAAAGGCTTCAGCTTAGGCTGCGGTGTTCCATCTGTACCTACTCCATTTGGATGCTCAGTAGCATTTTCAGACGATGAATGGACATAAGTAGGTGCAATAGGCTGCAAAGATTGACTAGTTCTTGAAGAATATAATGCTGAATTTGGCTGGAAGGCAGGACGTGACGACAGAGAAGGATGACTTTCTGGTGCGCTAGATTTGTTTTGAGTAGGCAGGGGGGGTGGAGGAGGGGGGCCCTTGGATGATGTTTGTGGAAGTTGTGACTGCCTTCCTAATCTGGAAGAAGACAAGAATGGCGGAGGAGGACGTGTTGGCAGGGGAGGGAGCGGTGAATATGAATTCTTGCTAGATGGTGGTGAAAGTGAGGGTGGAGGAGAAGCTGGCAATACCCTGTTAGGTTTTTCTCATGGTGATGATCTGGAATCACGTTTGCTCTTATGCCCTTCGCCAATGCATTTCTTAGCTATGCCAGAATGAGATTGTAAAACTCTTGTTTGTAATGCATTGATTGCAGGAAATGCTAGTTGTGGGAGATTTCGGAGGAGATCGGTGAACGGCATGGATCCATTGAATATAATCATGTAAAACAGAAGGGCTTAAAAATATTTCTTGATAGAACTTCTAACGTTCTACAAAGGATATATTCAAGCTGAATTGAATCAACCACGCGTCCATGCTGGAACTCATGAGGACATGTAAATCTCAAACTAGCCACGAGTTGAAATTGGATCACACGCCAAGACACAGCAAAAAGAAAGGAAACCCTATGCAAAGACAAGCTAAAATATTAAGAATCCAAAAACTATCTCAACTAAATTGCCAATGGGCAAAAAAATTACCAATGCTACTTAGGTTTAACTTTGATTATTGTCATTACACAGATATCAATGGGAAAATAATACCAAGGATAGACTAAAAAGCTTAGGCTAATTTGGATTATAACACTAGTTACCCTGCCAAGACAGGGACAAATAATAAACACTATAAGGAAATATAATTACTAAAATTGAATAGAAAATAAAGTGTAATAGTGTTTGGAAAATGAAGAGTCACGTAAATCTTTAGTAATGAACTTAAATTGTTTTTGGTGGGTTATGTAATAAACAATGGGAACTAGAATTTGTTCTTTTTAATCATGATTCTAATATGCTTCGTATAAGTAAATGGAGACAAAATTTGTAGTTATATATAGAGCACGAGGTTGTTTCATGGAATGAAAAATTATAATGTTTAACAAAAAAATATGCAAACTTATATGTTCCTTAAAGATTTTTTTTTAAAAAAAAACACCCTATTAAAATTAAATATATTTAGTCTCTATTTTCTTCTAATTAATTATGGTTGAAAGTACATTATTTTATTGAATATTAGCATATATATTGTAATGTTCTAACTTAAATTAAAAAATATGATCTCTAAGGACTTACTGTTAACATGTATGTTTGGATCTTCGTAAATATAATATTACATTTCATTTTAAGATTAAATATGTTAGTTAATTTTGAGTATTAAAATTTATTTTGTTATGGAAGATTTAGACTAGTTTTTAATGGGATATTATTTTTTCTGGTAATTTTGTTTTTAAGAGACTACACCTATCAATGGGGGACACTTTTTAATATAATTGCAACTGACTATGGCCACAATATGTCACTCCTAATGAATGAAAATATTTTCAATATAAAATATTCTTGAGATTTTCCTTGATTTGGCATACAATAGTTTTTAAAACATTTGTTTATAAGATCACTAATATTTTATGTTTATATAAAAGGATGTGTATTCTTAAAATATCTCATGCTTAAACATAGCATCCACTATTTCTAGCATTCATCTCAAAGAATTGAATGTGATATGAGTTTTTGGATCTCTCAAAGGCCATCATCTTTATTAGGTCTTTCTTGTTGCAAGATACTATAGCATCTACATATTTATTAAATTTCGATCAATTGTGAGGCATGCTAATAACACAGTTTTATTGTTAATTTGTATTTTGGTGTTTCAAAAGGGTAAGTTGTATGTTTTTGTGATGAAATATTACTGATAGATCTTTTTTCATGTTGATTAGATTTCTATTTTTTTTTGCTCAGTAAGGATGCATAGCATCATAATATTATATTAATATAAAAAACATTTTTACAAAGATTTTACAAAAGAGGGGTCCATACACCATGATTTAACAAAGTCAAGCATCTCAAAAAGGCTCATGATTTTATAGATATATTGCAGAGCCAATCAACAAAAAACCACAAAGCAGAACAAGAAAGAATTCTAGATTCATAACATTTAAATCTATGAATTTGAAGCCATGAAAACCCACAGAATCATGTTCACCAACATTAAGATTGTCATCATCTAGAGCAAAAGGAGTAGGAGGTTGGGAATGTAGAAGGAAACTCTAGGCATTAGAGACATCATCAATCTTCTCCTTTCAAGCATGACCAATTTGCTTTTTATGTGCTTGCAAAGAACACTCAAGTGAATCATAACTATTATTATGCAGACTAAGAATAAAGGCTTGATAAACACAATTAGCAAAGGGTTTTTCCATGATTTCTAAATGACTAAAAAGACCTCCAATATCAGCTAATCTCGAATGAAAATCATAAGCAGCAAAAACCATATGAAGTTTACGGGCAGACACAAGTAAATCATGAATGAAAATGGAAGAAAGTCCATTAACTAGATTGACATTTTGAATAAGATCCATGCCATTTGACAAGAAATGAGATGCTATATGTGAGGCATAACATACTTTAGAAAGAGAAAGAAATTATTTGCCACAGACCTGAATTAGGGCTTCTTCCACATCTGCATTATGGAGTTTGAATTCTCTTGAAAGGCTGCCAACATCAATATGACCATGAAATGGTTGTTTCCATAACTAAACTGACAAAAGAAGCCTGGAGTTTATAGGAATAACTATCATCATCCCAATCGAAAAGCTAACAATGAATGCTCAACCCATCAGCAAAAATAAGTATAAAAGATAAGTACACATGAGTCATCATCAAAATAGTAGTCCTTGAAGTAATCCTTGTAGACAGGGAAGAGTAAATATCTTCATAGAAAACCAATAACCACTACCAGAAAGATCAAGAAAACTATCTTTCCACATGCATGAAATAATGAAACCCAAAGTGGGATGAAATGAGTGCCATCATTATCAGTTTCAAATGAGATCCCAAAGATGAGCCATGTGGGAGAGTGACATCATCCATGTACTAGATTGCACAAGACACCAAAAGATAGCTAAAAAGAAAAAATATCACAATAGATACAAAGCACATGTTAAGAAGACAAATAAACATGTTACGAATTTCTCTCAAAAAGAGAGAGAAATTAATCTTTTTCTTCGTCTTTCAAAAGATCCAACAATAATGGGAAGTTGGAATAAGTATCTTGATCTATGTGAATATAACCTCTTGGTATAGAGTAGGCTAAGTTTGCAAGATAATCTGCAACTTTATTTCCTTCTCTAAAAGTATGAAGGATTTGAAAATTATCAATCTTCTCCATTAATCTCCAAGCCTGCTATAGTATATAACTAAATTTCCAATTGTTATCATTTTTCTTTTGAAAAACTTGAATGATGACTTTAGAATCTCCTTCCACTATTAATTTTTTTATTCCCATAGAAACTATTGTTCTTATAACCAATAGAAGAGCCTGTGCTTTTGTTGCATTGTTAGTGCCATCTACAATTCTCTCAACTTTAGCACATAGAAGTTTTCCTAAGTTATCTCTTATGACACATGGAATACCCAAGATGCCTGAGTTACCTTTAGAGGCACCATCAAAATTAACTTTAAACTAGTTGGGAGAAGGGGTGATCTAGTGCACTAATTTATGATCATTGTGTAAAGTAGAAGGAGATCTTTTTGACAAGTGTCATGAGTTGATTATCTTAATCTTTTTCCATTCAGATAACATTAAATCATCCCACTAGGTGAAAACTTACCCTTTTGTTTGAAACATTACTATTTATAAAATAGAGTTTTCAATTCTGAATAAGACATCATCCAAATGAAGAGATTATTTTCTAAATATATGCCTATTTCTTTCTAGCCATATATTCCAAATCAAAATTGAAGGAGATATAACCCATAGATATCACAACATGGCATTTTTGTAGAGGAGAGGCTAACTTAAAAACAAATTGAAGAGGGAATCAAGAAGAGGAGATTAGATTTCTATTTTTCTTTGTAGTCATCTTCCCAATTTTAAAATATAATAAAACTATTTTTTACCAAGTGTCCCTAAATGGATTAAAATTAGTGGGGCCCTTAACTATGACAATGATTATATTTATATATAACACTCTTTACTACATACATCTTTGACACATTACATAGAAAAACTTTAGGATTGTAATACATGATAATATTTTGTATAACCAACACAACCATCCACATCATATGGTGCATGTTGTGAACATGGTATTGTCTTTATCTTTCCTTTTGCTAATCATTTTACATAGACTAAGGAATGTTGGCTCTTAAACATATATTTCTAGAAATTCTAAACATTAACTCCAAAAACAAAAGTCAGGGATTGTTGGCAAGAGACACTGCTCTGATGAATAATTGAGTGTTGCAATTGATGGCAACAAGGCAAAGAGACTTTACTCTAGTAGATGAAATTGATGTGGCATCAAGACATAAAAGGATTCTGGTCTGAAAGGCTAAAATGACTAAGTATGGGTAGTATACAGAGCAAGTGATAGAGATCAAGTTATTATGTCTCTGCAATAGAAGATCATCAGATGCGATTCAAGTATCTTGCTTGCAATTGCTTGAAGGTGTGATATCCAAGTTTACAATTTCTGAAGATCTTTGGAAGACATACCATGATTTACCTAAGTCTGGTAAGTACACCTAAGTTAGGGACAATGTATAGTATGAAAGAGAAAGGGTCCACTTTCCTCTGTAGGTGCATACCTTGCCTTGTGGTTCTAGATTAGAAAAGATACATATCTTCACTGTCTAAATCCAGAGTTGTAGCTTCTAAAGTTCTTTTGGTTTCATTCTACAAGATGCTCTTTACAGGCTTGCAGTTGGAAAGTGTTTCCCAGTGACAGGGCAACAGTTCTGAGATCCGCATTTCTCAGTAGTTGATTATTATGTTTTGTGGTTCTGAAGGTATGCTAAGAGATCAATAATAAATGTTGAATATGATTTTTAGAGTGTCATTTGATCTATAGTGGAAGTTATGTTGTAATCGTTTAATCGATCAAGTGTGTTCATGAAGAACAAGATGACAGGAATGACAGATCTATATGTGAAGAAGTTATACTATTTAAACAATCAATCTAAGTGATTGAATGATTGATGCTAACCCATATGAAGACTAATGTATGATTGTTTAAGTCTGCATTATTGTTTGTGCTTAACTTCGGACCAACAAGGTGAAACACTTTGCTACATGTTTCATGTTTGGGTAGCCGACCTATTTGTATGGTGAATCTAGTTGCAGATATTTATACTCAATGGGTTTTTGGCATTGCAAATGTAGAGAGTGTATTGTGTTGTGATAAGTGTGGAAATTCAATCTAAGGTAGCCTTGTGATCTAAAGAAGATAGTGGAGCAGAAAAATAGAGCATATGTGAAGCAGAGAAAAAGATAGCATAACAAACATTATGAATACTTTTGAGTCTATTTACTAAGCTTAAGGGAACTACACCTCACCATTCTTAGATGCATTTGCAGCAGTCATCTCTTGGTAGTGAGCCAATTCCTCTTGTATCTTCTTTTCTCTTGGCAATGAGCCTTTGTGCAATGAGCAACTCTTCATAGGGCAGTGAACCTTGGGCGGTGAGCCCTAAGGTAGTGAGTCTTCTTGTAATCCGGTATTGTACTATAATAATATATTGTGAGCTAACACTCACTATGGTTTTTACCTTTTGTGTTTTCCACGTAAAAATCCTATTGTCTATGTTATGTCTTTATGGTTGTTCTTCTTATGCTTATTCTACTTTCATGTTATTAATTTTAGAGATTGAATTAATAAACAAGTTAACAAGTGGTTTTGTGGAAGACTAATTCACCCCCCCTCTCAGCATTCCTTACTTTCAATAGGGATAATGTCAGCAAAGGTAATGAGAAAGACTTATGATTAGATTGTTACCAATTTTTCACCTATAGCTCAAATTGGCTGAGATGGTACATTGTTCATTTTAAGGTGAAAGATTTCAATTTGTTTCTGGTTTCCTTAAACCTTGCACATATTGAATTTTATGAGGAAAATTCAGTTGTTTTAGTACAATGTGTTTCATGAAGGAAAGTATTTAGTTTGCAGTTTAGTTGTTTAACGGAGGAAAGATAATCAATTCATCATTCATTGTTTTGCAGATTTTCATGAGAGATAAGAGATATTTCACTTCATTACAATGATCATTCAATTTTACAAATGAGATACAAATGGAATAAACATTGCATTGAATGAAAACCTGATAGATCAAATGTCCCACACAAGCTATGGGAATAGTTGAACTACTACAAACATAGAGAATACACCATGCAACTAAAGATAATAAGTGAAAAGCATATCCATCATTGCCTATTTCGAGGTCTTGGTCTGATCTTCATTTGCAGCTAGCTCCTCCTCTCTCCCGATATCTGAGAGAACCTACAGGATTGGAAAAAGTTGTGTTAGAGCTCTATATATGGTTTCCTATGTACCTATCAACAGAAACATAATATATTGCCTATGATGTACTGAATCAGATAGATAAATCATCCATCTACAAGAGAAACTAGAAGAGAAACAGTCATTGAGCTTCAATGTTTTAGACTAACATGTTTGTTTCATGTGCAAGTATAGAAGAAGTTATGTTGCTATTTGAAGACCATTTTAGTATGTGGTAGAAAGTGGACTCCCACAAGGGTTGAGCTCAGCATGCTGCCCTTGAACCCCAAGGGGAATGAAGCAAGAATACTACATCAGGTCAGTGCATAAGATTCAAGCTCAATGCCCACCTATGATTGTTAGTTTAGTGTGATTTGAAGTGAGAACCATTGATGAGCATTGAGTTCCTTTCAAGACTGCCTAATGGTCAACTCTAGGAAATAGTTCAAACCAAATTCATGATAGAATATAGTCTCAATAAGTGCGTATATGTTAGGGCAGGTACATCATAAGAGGACAACAATCTGTTGTTGATCAAATAATAATGAATGCCCACATGAAGGTACTTTCAAGTAATATTTGAATATACGAGACAACATACAAATGTTTCATTCAAGTCCTCATCAAAAGAAATAGATGGACAACTATAAGAATAGGTACAAATGCAAATGCAAGTAATCAATGTCATGAAGGTACAAGTGCAAATGAGCAATATCATCTCATGATATATGGGTAAATGCACAAAGATGACTCCACTTAAGGTGGAAGTTTCGACCTTAGAAAAAAACCCAAAATCAGGTAAACCAAAAAGAGATCCCTTTTTTTATGAAATAGGATCTTGTTATGCTTCAGGATCTCGAGCCAAAAGTGGGATCACATTTTTCAGAAATGGGATCTCATTTCATAAAGGTTAAAATATTAACCTTTTATGAAATGGGATCATGTTTATAGAAGGGGATCCCATTTCATAAAATTTGAATTTTTGACCCCATTTTTGCTATGCGTTTTGGGTTGGTAAAAAGCCTTGGGAACCCGACCCTTGGCTTTGGACCTGGTTTGACCTACAAATTGAAGGACATGTCAATGTCAGAACAAAATAGTGACTTTAGGTATATGTCTTAAGGCCTTTTATGTAATATTTTTTGATGAAATTGAAACCCATTATAGATGAGACAGTGTAGATTCCAAATATGTAATTTTTTTTACAATTGTATTATTTTTCTATTTTTCAATTAATTTCTAATGAAACAGGTCCATAAACTTGAATTATCAAGGTTTTTTAATATTTTAATAACTTTTTATAAAAATAATTTTTTGTAAAAAAAATTGTATGAAAACGCACTTTAGACAATTCTTTTCAATTTGAAAAAAAAAATTCAAAAAATGATAAGTTTAAGTCATCTTATGCAAGATGTACACAACGATTTTTTAATACACAAAAAATGGCCAATAAAAAATTAACAAAAAATATATATTCAATAAAAAATTACAAAAAAATATGGAAGTGAGTTACAAATCTTTTCCCAAAAGGGTGTAGAAAAATATGATTATTTAGGTCAAAATATGGATGACGTACACATGCATGGTATAGTAAAAAAAATTACTTTTAAATAGTGGTTTTTAGAAATGCCTATTAAAAATCAATTTATATCATCTGGGTATTAAAAAAAATTGCATATTTGGAAACTAGGCTTTGAGTACTAGATTTCATATTTACTAACTTTTTTCAAGATTCCGCATTTAAGTGCTTCAAAATTTTAGGTCAAATGTGACAAATTCTGAAAATCAGGGAAAATGCTTCCACTTTTTGGCCAAAAAGTGGACTCAACTTCTTGTACACACCCATATATTGCAGCTGTCAGAAAGTAATCTAATAACAATGAAACAGTTGTAGTGTATATTCAGATATATTCATGCCTCAGCTAGTGAAGTGGAGGAGTTTCAACCATTCAATGTTGTATGTATGTAAGTCTTCTTGATGTAATATAGTGAACTAAGTTGGACAGCAATAATATGTCATGTCATAGATTGGATTTGATCATTCAAAGTGTATACATAATAAATAAAAGTGCCACAAGGAGCATCACAAGTGTATAACTGTATGAGCATCAAGATACACTTCACCATTGCAAAAAGGAATAAGTCTTAGCATTCTTATTCATCTACAGGTAGTGCAAAAGGAATATTATGTATGTTAATATCACAGAATGCTTTTGGAGTAGTAGAGGAAGATTAAAACATATCTTGTTGTTTTAAACAATAACACATTAGATGATAAAGTACATTTGAACCAACATATAGAGTCCTCAGCCTTAGCAATGGACAAGGAATTGTCACCATGTAAAACATGGATTTTTCCTTCATAGAATATGCTCAAATGAAGTTCTCTTCACACAGAATGGTAAATGCAGATAAAGTGCAAGTAATATTAGATATTGTGAGTTCTTAGGCCATGGCCAAGATTGTAATCTTCTTTACAGAGGGACCAAAAACCTATTCGTAATGGAAGAACAAATACAACCATGGGCCCATAGAGGGGTTTTCTCACAGCATGTTAAACCCACATGGGTTTTTAAAATAAGAAGGTCATATATAGAAGAAATGGAGGGTTTTGAGTCTATACAAGCAAAAACACTTAGAAAATAAAGAGAGAATGAATGTATGAAAAGCCACGAGCTTCAATTAAGCAACATATAGTTTATAGCCGTGGCCTATAAAGTATACAGTGGATTTTATGTTATTTTAGCAGAAATGTAAACGGAAATGCTTTCATTTTAGGGTTCCCTGACCTCATATCAATGGAGTAACCAGAGAGACAACACAATATTCAAAAGATGAGAATGCACCTTGTTCTGAGAAAAGATAGATACATGGAGGCTGCGAGTTTTTGCTTTCATAATGACTCAAAAGAGCTCGAACCAGTTAGCCATGGTGGCCCCAAATCATAGGAATGAAGTGACAGTGAAAATCAAAACACAAATACATCAGAAACTTTGTTCTGGCTGTAGCTAAAGGCCCAAGAAAACTTGTGATAAATGAAGAAAATGGTTTAATTTTTGACACAGATGTGTTTACTTTTCATCTTTTGTAGGAAATCTTTCAGAAAATTGCACTAAAACTGCAAGAAATCAAGTGGTTTTTATCTCAAACCCTAGACAGTCTTCGTGGCACAAAGAGAGTGTTTTCTCTAAAAGTTTCAAGTGACAATGAGCCCGAAAAACTAGGGTATGGGTTGTTTTGTGTTAGGGTTTCATTGAAGCCCCAACTCAAATATGACTTTTATCACATTTGTTTATGTTTTCCAAGTTTCAACTAATACCCTTGGGGTATTATGATCCTCATGTTCTATGGTTAGGCTATATGCCTTGAAACCTCAATGGTACCCTTTGCTATTTTGAAGGTGAGTCCCAAAACAAATCAATGATGCCCTTAGTTTTGCAGATCAAGTGGAGGATAAGTCCCAAGGACTTTTTATTTTTATCAACTATTAATAGTGCCTCCAAACAGTTTTATGGTTTTTATAGAAAGTTAAAATGTGCAAATAGTATATTTGCCAAGATAAGACATATCGAGCCTTGTAATATTTTTTTGTAAAAAATCAAATCAAGCCAGATCAATAGAATAGAACTGCAAATCATTGTAAAATGATATTTAAAGCAATATCATATACATTGCTTATAAATATTCATTATTTATGTAGTTAAAGAAAAGCAAAACAAACAATATCTTTATTTTTTTGAGTTTTCTTTCTTTTGGGAAGATATGGACAAAATGGAGACTTCATTGAGCAGATCAAGCATGTTTTTTGGTAGGGACCACCTCAGAGGAATTTTTGATAGCTTTTGGAATTTGTTTGGAGGCAGTTTAGAGGTTCTTTTTGTGGATTTTTCTGGGAGCTCGAAAATGGATCAAGATGACTATTTTAGGGAGTTTTTCTCATCTTTTTCCTTAGAGATCTTTTGGAAGGCATATATAGGAGAAAACTTGGTTTTTTCTGAGTCAGTTGACATCATTGTTTCTTCTCTCTTGATCATAGGCAGAGAGTTTGCAGACACACTTTGACTCAGAGTTTTAGATCTTCATGTACTCCTTTCAGTTCAATATGGCAGAGCATTCCTACTTCATCTCTTTTACCTCATAGTTATAGTATCGATTTGATGTTTCATTGTGATAATCAATATTTTGTACTTTATCATGTCTCATTATTATGAAACTATGTGCAGATATTTTATATAATTCTGGTTGTGTGTTGTGTTCAGATTGAACCTTCACACAAATTACTTTTGAATTGTATGTCCTAGGTGAGGTTGTGAAAGTTTATGTTTGAAGAACTATTTGTGGGTGAAACTATTGAGATAAATTATAGTTTAGGAATATTATTTGTAAGAGTTTAAGAATTCATTTCAATTCATCCTCTCACCTTTCTCTCAACAAAACTTTTAGATTAGAAAATTTATTAGGAGAACTAGCTCACTCTCGAGGTCTACTCCAAGTTTAGGCAACCCATAGGCCTAGGAGTCTTCCTGTGTGGCAATAGATAGCTAAGTTAATAGCTTAGCTTGGGTGGATATTTGATTGATAATAGTATTTGACAAGCCCGGTGGGACTCTAAAAGTGTTTTTAGAGAAGTTTTCAACTCTAAAAGCTGTTGTTCTGGTATATGTAGCAGTGTTCCAGCCTTTTGAGGCTTCTTACAATGTACTTGGTGACTCTATTTTCTCTTGCATGTAGATCTAGTGTATCTAACTTATGAAAACTAGATCTAGTTCAGATTCATTAGACTATTTGCAACTATCTTCACCAAGAAGTAGGGGTAGGGCAGCAAGTAGAATAGTTGATTCATCAAAGAGGTCAAGATCAACACCTCTAAGACTCAGTCCTCCAACTCTAGTACAGAGAAGCAAGAGTTTAGTGCTGATAGTACAGTTACCCATAATGGCCAGGCAATTAGCATTTGTACCTTCTAACAAGGGTAGATAGTTACAACTTGCCTAACATGATGATATCCCAGTTGCAGCCCTCAAATGTTTACCATATTTCATCAGAGAAGATCAGACTACAACTATTGAGCACATTCAGGATGTGGCTGTTGGTTTTAGGATAGACAACTGAGAGGGGGTGTGAATCAGTTGTCACCAAAATCACTTAAAACATTCTTATATTTTAGTAGCATAACAAAGATTCAATCATTAAAGCATAATACAATAAATCAAGAGAAGAAACACATTCAACACATTTAACACCAAGATTTTTAATGTGGAAAACCCGGTTAAGGGAAAAACCACAGGGTGACTAACCCAAGATTGTATTCTTTGTTAAAAGAATAAGAAGAATAAAATGGCACTTGCCAATTAGGGCTCACTACCCAAGCACATTGCTCACAAGAGGTCCACTGACTATAGGAGACACACTGTCTACAGAAGAATATAATTATTACATACTTGAACTGGAGATTAGCATCTTCACTATGTTTGAAACAGTTCCATTTAAGCTCAACACCTCTGTTCTACTTTTCGCTCCTCTTCTCTACCACTTTCTCATCACAACAACAGATGCTTTTAAATAACTTCACAAATCTTATTTATACATGACATCAACTTTTGAATGATCATCAAAGTCAGTACAATACAAAAAATACAACTTGACTTGTTACAAAAAATTCAGGTGCATCACTACACTGCCGGCCACACATATCTGGGACTTCAATCTTCTTTGAGGAACATGCCATGCTTCTCAAAACATCTTCAAGATCATCTGCAACATGTGCAAATTATCCGGTTGGCCAAGATTAGGAAGAACACCATCACCCGAAGGTAAATCTTCAATTACAAGCTCAATCTTCAATGTGGACCGCCAACATGAATTGGACACAATCTAGAGACCCCCACAATCTTCCTTAAATCACCAAGAACATATGTACCACTTCTTCTTACTGTAATCATTTGCATCTTCATCTGAAACCTCAAGAACAAAGTTGGTCATCAATGTCACATTAGAAGGATTGATTGTGGACCTCCAAACCATTAACCAATTGAGTTGTCAATTCACATTAGCTTCCCAAACATGCCACCAGATCCACAAAACAACATATTTTATTTCTAGATCTCACCAGACCTATTTGGGCCACTATGTCACCTCTGAATAGCTGCCAGAACTAGTTTTACTCATATGACCATAATTTCTCCAAACCTTCATGAGGATCTTTGAAATCTTAGCTAGAGCACCTTCAGACACATATCTACAAACCCTTTGATGTGCATACTCTAATCTTCAACTGACTGAGATCTTTGCTTCATAGAACTTCATTATCTTCACTATCCTTCTTTGTTTCTGATAGGGCTAATTTTCTCAATATCCTCAGCACATAGCTCATCCAATCCTTGACATAAATGCAACAAGAGTATGTTGACATCAATGACAACACTGGTTAGGCCTATACTTGCAACTATCTCCCCCTTTGTTGTTTATGGCAACATATGATGTGAAAAACTATTTCAACCATCAAGAAAAGAACTTCTCTTCACTGAAAGACATAGCTCCCCCAATCAACATCAACCATTCACATGTCTTTTCTTTCTTTACTGCTCCCCCTTTGATTAGCAACCACTTTATTTTTCATATTTTGTTTTTCACGTGTCTTCTCTCCCCTTTTGACATCAATGGCAAAGTGCACATACTTGCAACCACTTGTCATACTTGACTATTCCAGCTAAGTAGCTACCTCCTAAAATCAATCTGAATCACAAGATATGACTTGTGGTATCCACCAGACTGATGCACATCAGTGCACCTTAATTTAGAACTAGAGGGGTAATAACCCCTAACTTCTCCCTAAGATACTAGAAAGTGTCCTTAGGTAGAGGTTTGGTAAAAATGTCTACAATTTGATCCTTTGAGGGCACAAACTCCAATCTAACTTCATTCTTGTTCACCTACTCTCCCAAAAAGTAGAACTTGATGGATATATGTTTTGTCTTTGAATGCAACACCAGATTTTTTGATATGTTTATAGCACTTGAGTTGTCACAGAAGATTGTGATAGGCTCATCATACTCTATTCTAATGTCTCTTAACATTTGTTTCATCCACAGTACTTGAGTGCAACTGCCTGCTGCTATAATATACTTTGGTTCTGCAATGGACATAGATATTGCCTCTTTTTTCTTGCTTGCCAGGAAACCAATCTTTTCCCCAAAAAGAATGCACCACCATTGGTACTTTTCTGGTCATCCACATCTCCTGCCCAATCAGCATTTGTATATGCATGAAGAGAGAAATCATAATCCCTAGGATACCAAAAACCATACTCAACTATTCTATTTAGATATCTGAGAATTCTCTTGATTGCCATGACATGAGACTCTCTAGGATCAGATTGAAATCTGGCAACAAGACCAATGACATTCATAATGTCAGGTCTAGTTTGAGGAAGATATAGTAGTCCTCCAATCATTGACCTGTACTTTTTGTGATCAGCCTTAGGAGATTCATCATCTTTACTTAGCTTACATCTAGTTACCATGGGAGTATTCATTGGCTTTGAATCTTCCATCCCAAATTTCTTCAACAATTCTTTCACATATTTGGTCTGTGATATGAAGATTCCTTTCTTTGTTTGAGTGATTTGTATACCCAACAAGAAATTCATTTCCCCAAACATAGACATATCAAATTCACTTTTCATTTGATTTGCAAAAGTCTTGCACATACTATCTTTTCCTCCAAAAATGACATCATCAACAAATACTTCAACAATCAAGATATTTTCATGATCAATCTTGAAATACAAATTACTATCAGCAGTACCTTTGTTGAAACCAATCTTCAAACTTAGATGTTTGTCCAATCTTTCATACTAGGCTCTTGGGGCTTGTTTGAGTCCATACAATGCCTTCTTCATCTTGCAGACCATATCTTCATGATCAGATAATTGAAATCCATCCAGTTGCTTAATGTATACCTCTTCTTCCAAATCATCATTTAGGAAAGCAGACTTGACATTCATCTGATGTACCTTGAAATCTTTAAAGGCAGGAAAGGCAAGAAATGATCTGATTGCTTCAATCCTTGCTACCAGAGCAAACATTTCTTCAAAGGCAATTCTTTTTACTTGAGAATAACCCTTACAGACCAATCTAGCTTTGTTTCTTACTACCTCACCTTCTTCATTCAGTTTATTCTAGAAGACCCACTTAGTCCCAATCACATTTTTGTCCTTAGGTCTGGGAACAAGATCCCAAGTGTGATTCTTTTCAATCCACATCAATTCTTCCTTCATAGCTTTAACCCAGCTTTCATCATTACATGCTTCACTTACTATTTTTGGTTCAATTTTTAAAATCAGACAATACTTCACTGAGTCTTGAGAAATATTTCTTCTTGTTTGAACACCTTTGCTTTTATCTCCTATGATCTGGTCTTCAGAGTTATTCAGTCTTACATACCTAGGAGTTTTGAAATTCTCTTGTACTTCTAATTCTTGGACAGGTTCATTCAAGCTAGTCTCTTCTTCTTACATTTCTAGATTCTCTGGATCAGTTTGAATTTGAACTAGAGTTTGGACTTCTTCTCCTTGGTCTAAGATATCATTTTAGTCATCTACTTCATACTCAGAATCTTGAGGGATTTTTAGTACCTTCATCAAACTTCACATTTGTACTTTCTACAATCTTTCTTAATCTCTCGTTATAACATAGGTAAGCTTTGCTTTGAGTAGAATAACCCAAGAATATTCCTTCATCACTCCTAGAATCAAACTTGCCAAGGTCTTCATCTCTTTTGATGTAGCATTTGCTACCAAAGACTCTAAAATACTTCACAGTAGGAGTGATGCCAAACCAAAGTTCATAAGGGGTCTTACCAGTATTGCCTATGATTTGTACCTGATTGAAAGTATAGACAGTAGTGCTTATAGCTTCTCTCCAATAGATCTAAGGAACATTTGCTTCCATCATCATGGTCCTAGGTGCTTCTTGGATGGTCCGGTTCTTTCTCTCCACTACTCCATTCTGCTGAGGAGTCCTTGGAGCAGATAACTGTCTCTTTATACCATGATTCTCACATAATGTTATGAATTCTTCGGATGTGAATTCTCCACCTTATCAGACCTGAGGCACTTTATGTTTATGCCAGTTTCATTCTCTACCATAGCCTTGAATATTTTGAATTTCTCAAGTGCTTCAAATTTCTCTTTTAAGAAGGTTACCCACATCATCCGGGAGTAGTCATCAATCACAACATGAAATACCTATCTCCTTGCAAATTTTTGATTCTTGCTGGACCGCAGAGATCAATGTGCACCAAGTCTAACAACCCATTTGAAGATTGTTCCTTACTTTTAAATGTGACTCTGTTCTGTTTACCCAACTAACATTCTTTGCACAAAATGTTAGTAGGTTTCACTAGTCTTGGAAGATCTCTTACAGCCTGAGTATTGATTATCTTGATGATATTATCAAGATTTACATGACACATTCTCCTATGCCACATCCAACTCTAATCAATTTGAACAAATAAACAACTTTTGCCAATACCAACTAAGTGGAAGATGGTACCTTTTGTCTATGTACTAGATGCAATCTCAGTTCCAGAGCTTTCAAAGATCTTGCATTTTCCATTTTTGAATCGGAGATCATAGCCTTTGTCCATCAACTGTCTGACACTAAGAAGATTATGCTTTAGACCTTCAACATATAGAACATTACTAGTTTTGTTCTTTCCATCAAAAGAAATGGTTCCTCGGCCTTTAATTCTACTAGCAGAGTTATCTCCAAACTTTACAACTCCACCTTCATATTTTTACAAGTTTATGAACTTATTCTTGTCACTAGTCATATGGTGAGAGCATCCATTGTCAATGACCCATTCATCCTTTTCTTCAACTTGAGCAGCCAGAGCCCTTTCTACCATTTTATAATTGACAGATTCAATAGGCATTGGATCTTCTTCCTTGATGGAAATAAACACCCAGTCACTTCCAGATTTGTTTCCTACCTTAGATTCATCATCTATTACTCCTTCATCATCATCTTCTTGAACATAGTAACACTTCTTTTGGAATCTTGATCTATTAGGGTTTGGCCTTGAAAATCTTTCCAGACATCTTGAGACAAAATGACCAATCTTGTTGTAATTGAAACATTTGAAAGGCAATTTTCCTTCATACTTACAGAATCCTCTTGGCAGTCTTTTTGCAATAAGAGATTCAAGTTGTGTAGCTTATGACTCATCTTCTTCCAGATCTTTTCTTGCTTTATCATACCATGTTGATTTCTTTGAAAAACTTTCTCTTGGGTCATATCTTTGTTTACCTTTTAGAGAGGCACTAGCTTTGAATGCAGATCCAGTCTTGGGGAGTGCATTTTCAAACTTAGCCAATTCAAATGCAGCTATCTTCCTAACCAAATGATCCCTTGTAATATTTGTTAATGACTTAAATTCTGCAATAGCAGCAACCTTGTGTTTGTAAGCAGGAGGTAAGGATCTGAGAACTTTGGCAACAATCTCATCTTCATCCAATGTTCCACCAGCACATCTAATGCCACAAACAAGCTCAGTTACCTTTGGCATAAATGTAGTGATATTCTAATCTTCACTCATCTTTAGGTTTTTGAACTTTCCTTTCAAACTTTGTAGCTTGGCACATTTAACATATTTGTCTCCTTCATGTAGAACCTCTAGTTTTGTCCAAATTTCATAAGCAGTCTTTAATCCCATAACATTTGTCAGCTTAGTATCTGACAAGGTACTTAGTAAAGCTTCTTTACCTCAAAGATTATTTTCAGCATTTCTAATTTCATCTAGAGTTGTTGGACCATTCTTTGGGGGAATATACTCATTTGTAGTTGTGTTCCAATATTGCTCTCCCATGCATTGCAAGTGACATTCCATGCAATTTTTCCAAAGACTGTAGTTTGTTCCATCAAACCTTGGACTGTCCTTCTTGTAGGAAGACATCCGGGATCTCCTCAAGTGGTTAAGCTTCTTCTAGAGGAACTTAGCTCTGATACCAATTGTTGGTTTTAGGATAGACAACTGAGAGGGGGGTGAATTAGTTGTCACCAAAATCACTTAAAACTTTCTTATATTTCAGCAACATAACAAATATTCAATCATGGAAGCATAATGGAATAACTCAAGAGTAGAAACACATTCAACACATATAACACCAAGATTTTTAATGTGGAAAACCTGGTTAAGGGAAAAACCATGGGGTAACTAACCCAAGATTATATTCTCTATTAAAAGAATAAGAAGAATAAAATGGCACATGCCAATTAGGGCTCATTGCTTGAGCACATTGCTCACAAGATGCCCACTTCCTACAAGAGACACACTATCTATAGAAGAATATAAATATTACATACTTGAACTAGAGATTAGCATCTTCACTATGCTTGAGACAGTTCCATTTAAGCTCAACACCTCTACTCTACTTTTCTCTCCTCTTCTCTACCACTTTCTCATTAGGACAATAGATGCATTTAAATGACTTCACAAATCTTATTTATACATGACATCAACTTTTGAATGATCATCAAAGTTGGCACAACACATAAAAAATACAACTTGAATTGTTACAAAAACTTCATGTGCATCACTACACTATTGGCCACACATATTTGGGACTTCAATCTTCTTTGAGGAACATGCCATGCTTCGCAAAACATCTTCAAGATCATCCACAACATGTGCAAATTATCTGGTTGGCCAAGATTAGGAAGAACACCATCACTCGAAGGTAAATCTTCAATTATGAGCTCAATCTTCAATGAGGACCACCAACATGAACTAGACAAGATCTAGAGACCCCCACAAGCTTGCTTGATTCACCAAGAACATCTGCACCACTTCTTATTGTAATCATTTGCATCTTCATCTAGAACCTCAAGAACACAGTCAATCATCACTGTCACATTATAAGGATTGCTTGTGGACCTCCAAACCATGAACCAATTGAGTTGTCAATTCACATTAGCTTCCCAAACATGCCACCAGATCTAAAGAACAAGATATTACATTTTTGGATCTCACTGGACCTATTTGTGCCACTTTGTCACCTCTAAACAGCTGCCAAAGCCAGTTCTACTCATATGGCCATAACCTCTCCAAATCTTTATGTGGATCTCTGAAATCTTGGCTAGAGCACCTTCATACACATATATACAAACCCTTTGATACGCATACTCTGATCTTCAACTGACAGAGATCTTTGCTTCATAGAACTTCATTGTCTTCACTGTCCTTCTCTATTTCTGATAAGGCTAATTTTCTCAATATCCTAAGCACACAACTCATCCAATCCTTGACATCAATGCCATAGGAGTATGTTGACATCAATGACAACACTGGTAAGGCCCATACTTGCAACAGTGGTAACGTTGTTCTCAGTGCATAATGTTACCCAAGAAAACATAGCAATCAAACTATTGTCTACATCATTAAAGGGTAAAGCTTTGCAATGGTTTAGAGGTCTTGGAGAGAATTCAATAACAACATGGGATCAACTGGGAGATGGATTGCATAAGCATTTTGAAGACAACTTTGATCATCTATCATTGCTAGAGCAGTTGAGCACCATCAAAAGAGTCCCTCATGAACATGTGGTAGATTTCAACGACCAATTTTAGAGAACTTGGGATAGGATTCCGATAAAAGTAAAGCCTTTTCCACAGCATGTATTTTATTCTATCTTAAGGATTTAAATAGTGAAATTTCTATAATGATCTAGTATATGGGTGGGTCTACTCTTCTTGACACATTTGAGATTGTTGTTAGAGAAGAAAATTGCCTTATTCAAGTAGGGAAAATAGCCCCAAGGCCTCCTTTACCCATTTTCCTTGAAATCCATCCACCTATGCCCATAGCCATGCCTCCTTTGGCTACTGTCCTACTAGTTCTAGTCGTAGGGTATCAAGCTATAACTCAAGAAACTGATGTTCGAAAACCCATCCCAAGAATTCCAAAAGTTAAAGAGCATGTTACAATCCTTTAGCAAGACTGTGAGCAATGAATTTGTTAATATCAAGAAGCAATTTGGCCAAGAACATAGGCCTTATCAAGCCCCATATTCATCTAATAAGCTAAATAGGCCACCTTTCCAAGCTAATCCTTAGGGCCAAAGAAGAAGTTACAACCCTAGACCTTTCTAGTCCTATAATCCTAATGCTACCATCTTTTCAAAAGAGCTTGTGCCCACTCAGAACAACATGGCACAAGACCTCAGCTAGTGTTGTCCATGTCACCAGCCCCATAACCAAGCTGTATGTACAAATGGTATGAGAAATCAGGCTCTTATGGTGTAGAATAGTTATAGTGGTTTAGAAGGTGTCTTAAATAAAGTTTTAGCTCAACAAGATAATGTTGATGTGGCCTTAATGAATTGGCAAGGCACTGAATATTGTGGTGTAAGTTATCCTGAAGGACAAAATTAGTTAAACACACCCATTTCAGGCAACACAAGGTTGAAAAAGAAGGCTATTGACTTGGAACAACAATATGCAAATGTACAACAATAGCCTACCAAGGACAAATTTCAAGCTTCTTCATCATAGGCTATTCTCGTAGCACAACCAAAGTGCAAGTTCTGCAAAGAGGTCAAGCTACACCTAGAAAGGATCAGCCTAAGGTACAATCACAACCTTCACAAAGGCAAAATGATGTTGCTGCTAAAGGACATCAAAAGGTAAGTCATGTTTCTTTCAATGTTGTTGATCACCTTAAGAAAGCCATTGTCATTATGTTAGTGATGGATGCACTGCATATTCCTAGTCAAAAGGACTTATTACAAGAAGCTTTGGCTGAGCTTTCCATCTCTAAATCTACTAGCCAAGAAAAGGCTAAAGTGGTACTTGCATACAACCCAGAGATTAAGAACAAATAGCAAGCTCAAGAGGTAGAACCTCCCCCCTTTTACCTAAGTTTGATTATTGGTGACAATCTTGTTCATAATTGTATGATAGATTCCAAAGCAAGCAGTTTTGTCATGCCCAAGAGTCTAGTTGAATCATTGGGACTAGTTTATGAACCCCTTTCAAAAGGAGTGGTCCAACTAGATGGGTCTACTACTAATACTACTGGGATAATAAGAAATATGCCTCTTACCTTGCATGCCTGTCCTGATTTTGCAATCCATCAAGACATTCATATCATAGACCTACCACCTCACTTTGCTATTTGCCTTTCTAGGGACTTCACTGCCAAATTGGGTGGGTTTTTATCTTCCAATTGGTCCCATTTGTTTTTTAGAACATGATGTGGTACAAAAAGTAACCATAAAATCTGAGCCTCTTGCCAAAGACCATGTTAAGCCATATGTCCCTAGCCCAATAAATGCTAACCTCTACATCACCCATGGGTAGGAGAATCAATCCATGGTCCTAGACCCCAACACACCTACTAAAGATATTAATCTAGATGGGTGGGTAGCCAAGGATCATGAAGATGACCCTTTCCATCACACTGATGAGGTAGGATTAGGCATTTATATGATACATGAGCCTGCTGTAGTGATTTCAAATTTGGTTAAGAATCAAGATTAGTCTAGATAGCAAAAGAATTAGCTTTGGAAGCTATACTTTGATGGATTGGGAAGTAAAATGGGTGCTAGTGGAGGGGCTATGCTTGTTTCACCTAGTGGAGACAACTACTATTTAGCATTAAGTTTTGCTTTTAGCTGCACAAACAATGTGGCTGAATATGAAGCCCTAATTCATGGTTTAGAATGGGCTCAGAAAAGAGGTATAAAGTGCTTACAAGTTTATGGTGATTCTAAGTTAATTGTAAATCATGTTAGAAAATTGAATGTTACTAAAATGAATTGCTCAAAAGTACAAGCACCGAGTTTGGGATTTAATTGAAATTTTTTATGCATTAATTTGCTTTCAATTCCTAGTAACCAAAATAAACATGCATATAGGCTTGCTGCCTTAGGATCTTAGTTTGAGATTGTGAATGAAATTCATAACATAGATATACAACCATGTGTAAAAATGATTGTTAAACCATCTGTACCTGACAATACCATGAGTTGGTAGGTTTTTGACAGCGATGAACAAATTTCAAGTTTTCTGATTGCAAAAGAAGAATTTACAACTGATAACTAGCATAAGTGGAAGTAGCAATATGACAACCAAATTGTACAACTAAGGTCTAACAAGCTACCCAAGGGACCAGTAACATTAAAATCTATTTTTAAATCATATGATCAAGTTAGAAAGGACAAATGCAGTATGACTGTGAAGTAGGAACACTATGAGACATTGGAGATATTCAAAGGTAAACTGCTTAAGTTGGGAAATGTATGCACTAAATATGAACATCAGTCCTTTATTCAGTTAAGTCAAGAGTTTATTGATGTTTTCACATGGTAGTATAAAGATTTAAGAGGGTTTGATCCTAGTTTAGCTCAACATACTATTGAGTTAGAGCCCAATACCAAGCCTATCAAGCAGAAACAAAGACCCCTTAATCCTAAACTTGAACATCTGATGAAGGCTGAGCTGAACAAGTTAATTGAGAGAAGTATAATATTCCCTATAAAGCATACATCTTGGGTCTCCAACTTAGTACTAGTCAAAAATAAGAATGGAGAGATTAGACTTTGTGATGACTTCTGTGATCTGAACCAAGCTTCTTTAAAAGATCACTATCCTCTCCCTTCAATGGAGCAAATTTTGTAAACTGTTTCTCATTCTGATATATTTTCTTTGTTGGATGGATATTCAAGCTATAACCAGAATTTAGTGAAGGAAGAGGACCAATACAAAACAACATTTACAACTAAGTAGGGTACCATGGCCTACAAGAAAATGCAATTTAGTTTGTCAAATGTAGGGGTAACCTTTCAGAGGGAAATGGATATGGCCTTCCATGTCCTTATGAACAAGATAGTTCTGGTATATTTAGATGATATAATAGTCTTCTCAAATGATTCTAATGAACATTTTTATCACTTGAAAAATATTTTTCTAAGATGCAGAGAGTTTGGAGTTTCTCTGAACTCGAAGAAATGCATTTTTTTTATTCACGAAGGTAAACTCTTGGGACATTGTCTCAAAGCAAGGTATCTCCATTGTCCCGAAAAGAGTTTTTGCGATACTTGATCTACCATTACCAACACACAAGAAAGGCTTACAGAGCTTTCTCGGCAGAATTAACTTCGTGAGAAGATTTATACCAAATATTGCAGCTTTATTATAGCCTCTCATAGCCATGTTAAAGAAGAATATACTTTTCAACTAGACTAAGGAAGGTAAGAGAACCTTCGAGTAGATCAAAGAAGCTCTCACATCTGCCCCTACCCTCATTAATCCCAACTATGAGAAAGATTTCATTTTATATGCTTTTTGGGGGGCTAATACCATTTCAACCATGATGTGCCAACAAAATGATGAAGGTTTTGAGTAGCCAGTGGTATTTTTCAGCTAGGTATTGCATGATTACAAGGTAAAGTATCCATTTGTTGATAAGCATGTTTTTGCTATTGTTAGAAGCTTAAAAAAATTTAGACATATGCTGTCCAATAACAGAATTTAGTTGATGGTTGCCCACCCAATTGTTAAAAGTTTCTTACTTAACAGAGAAATAAATGATAAAAGAGCTGGTTGGGTAACAAAAGTGATAGAATTTGATGTCAATATTAAGGTAACTAAAATAATTAGGGGCAAGGGTTTATGCGAGCATCTTGCTAGAAATGGAGAGCACAACTTAGAATAAGGAATTTTTTTTGAAATAATGCTAAATAGTGTAGAACCAGTTGTTGTTCCAATTCCTACTGATAGCTGGGTGTAGCAAATGATTCACTATCTGCGAATTGGTGAATTCCACAGAGGTTTGGATAGAGCAAGAATAACGTATTACAGATTACATGCTACTCCTTATGCTATTATTGAAGGTATTTTATATAGAAAAGATTTTAACGGTGTACATCTAGGATGCATTGAATTAGATAAGGTTGATAAAATCCAAGAAGAGTTCCACAATGGACTTTTAGGAGGACATTTTGCTGCAAGGAAAATTGCCTTGAAAATCATGAAGGCCAGTTACTACTAGCTAGATCTATTTAAGGATGCATTTTTTTGGGTAAGAAGGTGTGAAATGTGCTCATTGTTTGCAGGTAAGAAAATGTTTGTTGCCTTACCACTACACCCTATCAAAGTAGAACAACCATTTGCTAAATGTGGTCTTGACTTCATTGGACCAATAAACCCACTTTCAAGTGTAGGCCACAAGTGGATTTGAACTGCTGCAGACTATGTCACTAAGTGGACCGAGGCTATTGCTTTGAAAGAAGCAAATGAATCTTCTGTTTTAAGCTTCTATCGGGATTTGGTATCTAGATTTGGTACCCTAGATTTAATTATCTCTTATAATGGTTTAGCTTTCATTGGTTTAAAGATTTCAGATTGGTCTGTCAAAAATAATATCTTTTTGAATACATCATCTAATTATTACCCGCAGGTTAATGGGCAGGCAAAATCCACCAATAATAACCTAATAAAGATCATCAAAAAGACCATCAAAGACAACCAGAGGACATGGCATGAAAAGTTGAAGTTATCTCTATGGGCTAATAAGATAACTGCCAAGAGATCTACTGGTTGTTCTCCATATGTGCTTCCTTATGGTAAGGAGGCTAGATTGCTTATTTTAGTAGAATTACCAACTTTGGCTTTCATTAAAGAACTTGAGCTGTTAGAGGAGCAGCATTTAGCAATAAAGGTAGCTCAACATATGGAATTAGAGGAAACCAAAAAAGTATCCTTGAGGAAGCTTGAAATCCATCGAGCTCAAATGAACAGTTCCTTTGATAAGAGGGCAAGGCCAAGAAACTTCATTGTTGGTGATTTAGTTTTCAAATGGAATGAACTGAGAAGCAGACCTAGAAAACATTCCAAGTTTGATGCAATTTTAGATAGGCATTATGTAATCATAGAGTGCAAAGAAAACAATGCATTCTAGCTTTCCAAGTTAAGTGGAGATGTGCTGTCTATCCCAATTAATGGGATCCATCTCAAGCATTGCCTCTGACGATAAGTTCTACTTTACACCATAGTAGATTAGTGTTACTACTAATAAGTTCTTCATGCACATTTCCTTTCAGTTATTTTTGTTTCCCTAAGTGCTGCTACACATGTTTTCTAGCCCCCAGGGCCTTTTAGTTCATTTTTAGTTTGGTTTAGTTTAGTTTTTGCTGCTATTTGGAGTAGTCTGAAGTGCTGAGTTTCAGTTTTCTGAGTTTGATATGAGCACAAAATGAATCCATGCCCAATGGACAGTTTAGGCAACTGGTCTTGATGCTTAGCAGGCAAGCAAGTAGTAGAAGTCGCTAGAAATGTTACCATATTTTCAACTATAGCTCAAATTGGCCAAGCTAGTATATTATTCATTTTAAGGTGAATGATTTCAATTTATTTATGCTTTTATTAAACCTTGCACATATTGAATTTTATGAGGAAAATTCAGTTATTTTAGTACAATGTGTTTCATCAAGGAAAGTATTTAATTTGTAGTTCAGTTGTTTAATAGAGGAAAGTGAATCAGTTCATCATTCATTGCTTTGCAATGTTTCATGAGAGATAAGAGATATTTCACTTCATTACAATGATCATTCAATTTTACAAATGAGATACAAATGGAATAAACATTCCATTGAATGAAAACATGACAAATCAAATCTCCCACACAAGCCATGGGAATAGCTAAATTAGTACAAACATAGAGAATACACTATGCAATTGAAGATAAGAAGGGAAGAGCATATCCATCATTGCCTATTTTGGGGTCTTGGTTTGATCTTTATTTGCAGCTAGCTCCTCCTCACTCCTTATCTCTGAGAGAACATGCAGGATTGGAAAAAGTTGTGTTAGAGCTCTGGATATGGTTTCCTATGTGCCTATCAATAGAAACATAATATATTTCCTATGATGTACTAAGTCAAATAGATAAATCATCCATGTACAAGAGAAACTAGAAGAGAAACAATCATTGAGCTTCACTATTTTAAGCTAACATGTTTTTTCATGTACGGGTATAGAAGAAGTTATGTTGCTTTTTGAAGACCATTTTAGCATGTGGTGCATAGTGGGTTTCCACAAGGGTTGAACTCAACATGTTGCCCCTGAACCCAAAGGGGAATGAAGCAAGAATACTACATCAGGTTAGTGTATGAGCTTCAAGCTCAATGCCCACCTATGATTGTTAGTTCAGGGTGATTTGAAGTGAGAACCATTGATGAGCATTGAGTTCCTTTCAAGACTGCCTAATGGTCAACTGTAGGAAATAGTTCAAACCAAAGTCATGATAGAATATAGTCTCAATAAGTGCTTATATGTTAGGGCAGGTACATCATAAGAGGACAACAATCTGTTGCTGATCAAATAATAATCAATGCCCACATGAAGGTACTTTCAGGTTATATTTGAAAATAAGAGACCGGATACAAATGTTTCATTCAAGTCCTCATCAAAATAAATAGATGGACAACTATAAGAATAGGTACAGATGCAACTACAAGTAATCAATGTCATCAAGGTACAAGTGCAAATGAACAATATCATCTCATGATATTTATTGCAGCTGTCAGAAAGCAATCTAATAACAATGAAATAGTTGTAGTGCATATTTATATATATTCATGCCTCATCTAGTGAAGTGGAGGAGTTTCAACCATTCAATGTGGTATGTATGTAAGTCTATTTGATGTAATACAATGAACGAAGTTGGACAGCAATAATATGTCATGTCATAGATTGGATTTGATCATTCAAAGTGTATACAAAATAAATAAAACTGCCACAAGGAGCATCATAGATGTATAACTATATGAGCATCAAGATACACTTTACCATTGCAAAAAGGAATAAGTCTCAGCATTCTTATTAATCTAAGGTAGTGCAAAAGGAATATTATGTATGTTAACATTATATAATGCTTTTGGAGGAGTAGAGGAATATTAAAACATATCTTGTTGTTTTGAACAATAACACATCAAATGGTAAAGTACATTCAAAATAGCATATAGAGTCCTCAGCCTCAACAATGGACAAGGAATTGTCACCATGTAAAACTTGGACTTTTCCTTCATAGAATATGCTCAAATGAAGTTCTCCTCACACAAAATGGAAAATTTAGATAAAGTGTAATTAATATTAGATATTGTGAGTTCCTAGGCCATAGGCAAAATTGTAATCTTCTTTATAGAGGTCAAAAACATAGTCATAATGGAAGAACAGATATAGCCGTGGGCCCATAGTGGGGTTTTCTCACATCATGTTAAACTCACTTAGGCTTTCAAAATAACAGGCTCATATACTCTACCATGTTTGAGTTGGACTTTGTGGAAAGAGCGCAACCATCAGATCTTTAGGGATAATGCGCGAGAGGTCTCTCAGGTCTCTCATACTTTTATGAAGACTCTTGTGGAGAGTTTTACTTCGGCCCATATCCGCACTGTGGAGAAACCTCTGACTCCAGAGGAAGAACAAATTGAGGTTAACTGGAAGGTTCTCAACCATATTCCGGCTTGTAACAATACTAAACTGTTGCAGAGACTTCACACTAAATGGCAGCCTCCAATTTCTAACTGGATGAAGCTCAATTTTGATGGGGCCTCTAAGCTTAATGGTACAGCTAGTGGGGGAGGGATCATCCATGATGATAGAGGGTGGATGTTTGCTGTCTATGCTGGAGGTCTGGGTTGTTACAGTAATAACTATGCTAAGGCTATGGCTCTTCTTTGGGGGCTTAAATTGGCCATATCCCTTGGTATTCAGAGTTTGGAGATTCAGAGAGATTCTAAAATGGTCATTGATGCCATAACTAATAAATCGAATGTTGGTATTCAGTTGAAAGACATTATCAGAGATATTCAGTTTCTCTTGCAGAGGTTTATAAATGTGAATATCTCACATATTTACCGTGAGGGCAATGGCATGGCAGACACTTGTGCTGAACTTGGACAGCGTTATTCAAATTGGAGGGTTTGGCACCAATTTGATTTCCTTCCTTTGAATATTAAGAATATTATTCTTAAAGACGTGGCCGGGTCTTGAGGAGGCTGATGTGTTTGAAAGACAGCTCATACTATCAGTTTCTTAGGAAGGGGCTGATGTGTCCCTTGAAGTACGCATCCTTTTGTACTTTTACTACTGTCAAATCCACTCCTCTTTCTCATAAGGTGAGTGGATGGCCGGATCATCATGACTTGTGCCGCATAATTATGGTTAAGCGTGGGATTGGTGTCTGTAAGGCCTCCCATTATTATGAGATTGTGTGTGATGTTATTACCCATGTTATCTACCTTGTTAATGATTGTAATTCTCTTGTTAAGACTACTGAGGAGTTTGGGGGTTTCTGTGGAATGCGCTGTCATACCGCTCTGGGGGACAACAGAATTAGAACTGAACCTGTCTCATGCTGTGAATTTAGGGACAATTTGGTTGCTTGGCATTACTGCAAGGAGGGTGGGATTAGCCCCTATTTGGAGAGGCTTAATGGTTATAATGAAGCTCTTTCTGAATAGTTTGCGCGGTCTTGGCAGAATCGATGGGTTTCGATGGGTGGCATCAGATTTGAAGTTTCTGAAAGAGTAATAGCTATGGCTACCGGTATGTCTACCTAGGGCTTGAAGCTGCAACGCAAAACTAAAATTGTGGACCTCTCCAGCCAGCAACTGTTCCTCAGAGATGGTGAAGAATTGGTCCCTTACCAGGGCGGTTTTGACAGAGCCAAGCTGCCAGAGCCATGGGACGCTATTTGTTTCATCCTCATGACATACTTTACCCTCGAGGGCCGCTTTACCAGGATTTATAATTACCATCTCCCCCTATTAAATCATTTTTGTCGCAATGCTAAAATTAGTTTTCCATTTTAGTTTCTTTCTTCCTTGGAGTTTTCTGTCCTTAGGGTTCAGGTGAAACTGGCTAAAAACCCTACTCTAAAGCCTATCCCTCTCCACCAGGGCCTTATTCTCTATTTGTATAATCATCATCTTGCCCTTGAGCCCTCCAAATCCATTTCTGCCACTAGTGGGGACGGCGAGCCCTCCTCTAATCTTAAGGATATTCCTGATGTTGATGAACCCGGGCCCTCCCCTGTTCCTATCAAAACAACTACAGATTGCACTCCTGTGGCAAATCCTGTCGATTCCTTGGGCCGAACTGTTTCTAAGAAGGGTAAAAAGCAGAAGATTACTAGTGAAATGGGTACTGGGAAGACAGTGGTTGGGTCCCCTAAAACCCTTGGCAGGACCCCGGTGGGACAGCAAAGGGATTCCTCTGTGAAGAAGGCGAGTGGGGAGGGGTTGTCTTCTATTGTTCAGCAGTCTAGGCATATTGCTGGCAGGCCGGCTCCCTCTGCCAAGTTCATTGACTATTCTAAGAGCAGCTCGGATGAATCCACCAAGGGGGAGGACGACAGGGAGGTGGAGATTTAGGATATTTCAGGTGATGATGAAGACAAGCAAGAAACACATGATACAGGGGAGGAAACTGCTGACTCTACTGGCCGTGCTGACAAAGCGGGCGATATGTTTGTGGAAGAAGCTGAGGATGCTACGGAGACAGATGATGGTCCGAGGGCTGATCTTGCTGGTCTACGAGTCCGCATTGCGAAGTTGGAACGGGTTCTCTCCATTGTGCTCAGGACCTCTATTCTCCTCAACCTCTCTGTGCTGAAGAATTTGGGGGGTACTGTCAATACTGATAGTGATGATTTGGCTGAAAAAGTGGATGCTATTATTAACTCTATGGTCTAGTAAGGAGAGTTATAGTCTCCTCTGTCTTTGTTATTTTATTGCTGATACTCTGTTACTCTATTTTTTGGCTTTAGTTTTAGTGGCTAGTTTTGCTGGTTCTGCTGGCATTATGTACTGGTGATTTATGCTATTTCTGGTGTAAGGCTCTATTTTGTCTTCAGGCATTTCTATTTTTGTTAAGGGTTCGGCCCCTTGTTTAGCCGCCTTATATAATAAAAAACAAGCTCATATACAGAAGAAATGGAGGGTTTTGAGTCTATGCAAGCAAGAATCCTTAGAAAATAAAGAGAGAATGAATATATGAAAAGCCACAACCTCCAATTAGGCAACATACAATTTATAGCCATGGCCTATAAAGTATACATTGGATTTCATGTTATTTTAGTAGAAATGTAAAGGGAAATGATTTCATTTTAGGGTTCCCTGAGCTCATATCAATGGAGTAACCAAAGAAACAACATGGTATTCAAAAGATGAGAACTCGCCTTGTTCTAAGAAAAGATAGATATATGGAGGCCGTGAGGTTTTTCTTTTATAATGACTCAAAAGAGCTCAAACTCGTCAGCCATGGTGGCCCCAAATCATAACAATGAAGTGATAGTGAAAATCAAAACACAAATACATAGAAACTTTGTTCTGGCCGCGGCTAAAGGCCCAAGGAAACCTGTGATAAATGAAGAAAATGGTTCAATCTGTGACACAAAGGTGTTTACATTTCATCTTTTGTAGGAAATCTTCCAAAAAATTGCACTAAAACAATAAGATATTGAGTGTTTTTTTCCTCAAACCTTAGATAGTCTTGGTGATGTAAAGAGAGTGTTTTCTTTGAAAGTTGCAAGTGATAATGAGCCCAAGAAACTGGGGTATGGGTTATTTTTTTGTTAGCGTTTCATTGAAGCCCTAACTCAAATATGACTTTTATCACATTTGTTTATGTTTTCTAAGTTTCAACTAATACCCTCAGGGTATTATGATCCTTATGTTTGATGCTTAGGCTATATGCCTTGAAACCTCAATGGCCCCATTTGTTATTTTGAAGGTGAGTTCCAAAACAAATCAATGATGCCCTTAGTTTTGTAGATCAAGTGGAGGATAAGTCCGAAGGTCTTTTATTTTTATCAACTATTAATAGTGCCTCCAAACATTTTTATAGTTTTTATACAAAGTTAATATGCCCAAATAGTATATTTAGCAAGATAAGACATATCGAGCCTTGTGATATTTTTGTAAAAAATCAAATCAAGCCAGATCGATAGAATAAAACTCCAAATCATTGTAAAATGATATTTAAAACAATATCCTATAAATTGCTTATAAATATTCATTATTTATGTAGTTAAAGCAAAGGAAAGCAAACAATATCTTTCTATTTTTGAGTTTGCTTTCTTTTGGGAAGATATGAACAAAATGGAGCCTTCATTGAGCAGATCGAGCATGTTTTTTGGTAGGGACCACCTTAGAGGAGTTTTTGGTAGCTTTTCTAACCTATTTGGAGGCAATTTAGAAGCTCTTTCGGTGGCTTTTTCTGGGAGCTCAAAAATGGATCAGGATGACTATTTTGGGCAGCGTTTCTCAGCTTTTTCCTTGGAAATCTTTTGGCAAGCATATATAGGAGAAAACTTAGTCTTTTCTAAGTCAGTTGACATCATTGTTTCTTCTCTCTTGATCATAGGTAGAGAGTTTGTAGACACACTTTGACTCAGAGTTTCAAATCTTCATGTACTCCTTTCAGTTCGATATAGTAGAGCATTCCTACATCTCTTTTGCCTCATAGTTGCAATATTGATTTGATGTTTCATTGTGATAATCAATATTTTGTCCTTTGTCATATCTCATTATAGTGAAACTATGTGCAGATATTTTATATGATTCTGGTTGTGTGTTTTGTTCAGATTGAATCTTCATGCAAATTACTTTTGAATTGTATGTCGTACGTGAGGTTGTGAAAGTTTATGTTTGAAGAACTATTTGTGGATGAAAGTATTGAGATAAATTAGAGTTTAGGAGTATTATCTATGAGAGTTTAAGAATTCATTTCAGTACATCCTCTTACCTTTTCCCTTATCAAAACTTTTAGATTAAAAAATTCATTAGGAGAACCAGCTCACTCTGGAGGTTTACTCCAAGTTTAGGCAACCCACAGGCCTAGGAGTGTTCCCATGTATCAACAGATAGCTAAGTTAATAGCTTAGCCTAGGTGCATATTTGATTGATAACATAGATAGTGGCTTGAATGGGTAAATATATGAGATTGAGTAATATCTCCTTTAGTTTAGGCTTGGATAGACCTAGGAGGGTGTTCCTAGGGGTATCCTTAATAGGATGATTAAATCATAATGATAGAATGATATTGAAATAATCAATGATTATATTGAGTATTGGATGGGCCCCAAAGCTTGTCACTTAGCTTATTGCACATTATTTACTCATAAGACCTCTTCTTAATCTATTAATAATGTTCATTCTTAGATACATGAATCCAAAGATAACAATAGTATGTATATTCCTATGAATGCATTTCCCTTAAGCCAATCTTACACATATAATAGAATGATAACATGCTTATAAGTTCCTCGAATGGTCTATGAATTTATTTTGCATCAAATGTTGCATCGATTATATCAATATAACATATAAGCATAATGGATCCTAATCCTAAACATAGAAGGATGAGGAAAAAGGATATTAAGATTAGACTATGTTCGATCATTCACAATTTAGGACTAGTGCCTACTTCCATGGGTAACAAATTCACAACCTAGAAGGAAGAAATGTGTATACATGGAACTCATAGTTGGATGTAGAGTTGAATAGACAAATCAATGATAAAGAATTTTTTTCTAACTAATCATTCTTAGTAATCCATATAAAATCTACAATAATCCACATAAAATAAAAGGAATGCCATTACAATGGCTTGCAATACTATATAAAATTGTCACACATTCATCTAAATCTCAATACATTCACACTAGCAAATGTGGCAATAGAAAATCGATAACTAGGTTCAAAGGCTCCTTTGAGTCACTATAGTTTTCCATGGGGACATTCATTTACATTGAGAGATTCATTTGAAATTTTTTTCATGATTTAAAAAATATGATCTTGTCACTTACATACTATAATTGTAAATATTGAAACCTTGGATTGAATTAAGAGACTTGCAATCAAGAATAATGGAGAATGACTAACCATTGTTACATATGTCATCCTTGTATTTATAGAATTTCAATTGCATTGCATTATACTTATCTTAATGGGGTTTGCAAGGGTCACATATGTAAGAAATAGAGGCAAACCACAATAATATGGAAATCTAAAATTAAATTGTAAATCTGATTTTTAATCTATAAAATTCCAAATGGAGAAGAAAGAATGTAAAATGAACAAAGAAAATAAATAAAATTCAAGAGATTTAGATATAACACAAAGATTTACATGGGCAAAACCCTTTCTCATTAAAAATCCACTAGGAAAAAAGGCCAACTTTGCATTATCATCAATAGAGATTACAATACAATCACTTCCTTTAATGCTACTACATCCACTCTAACAACTTATGTGTACCTATGCAAAACACTATATGTTCTACCTTCTCAAGATTTCAATTTATAGAAAATACATGCTATTTGGTAATACATGAGGTGAGGTGCCTAAAAAATCTAGTGCTCCTCATAGGGAATCCCACCTACATGAAAATTATTGTCAATAATTCTTCTTCTTATAGCTTGTATAATCACCAATAATGGGTAGAGTGTCTTGGATGCCCACTTTGTCGTAGCTAGATAATAATAATAGATTCCTTATAGCATGCCATAGCAACCCATTAATAGTCATTTAAAGAATAGTCTGCACCAACTTCTGTGTTTTGTTTACATTAATGACCATATTTACAATCCCAATGCATAAGATGCATTAATACTGTTAAATAGTAAATAGTTTAAACCAATAAATAATTAGTTACTATTGTCAATAAATAATTAATTATTGTACCATTAAAAAATTAATTACCTCTGTCAGTGATTCTTCCATCCCTTATGAATGCATTTTAAAAAAATATTTGGAATAATTAAATAACATAGGATTTACAAAGCTAATGGCACCTTAGTCTTAACATTCTCCCACTTTACATCATACATTCTAAATACATCCATCGAAAAACATAAATCAACTAAGTACAAGATATGAGGTCCATAGCCTCTTTCCATGAAGTAAACTTTTTTTTTCCTACAATGTTGGTAAAATAATCTACAACATTCTCTTGAGTGTTAACCTTCCTTAACTAAATCTAACCATTCACAATAATTTCCAAAAAAAAGTGATAATGAACATGTACATGCTTAGTCTGATCATGATATATAGGATTCTTAGCTAAATAGATTAAACTCTGGCTATCACAACTAATCTAAATTATCTTACAATCAAAACCAATACCTGCACACAATCTTTATAATTATACTACCTCCTTAGAGACATGGGTAGTAACCATATACTCAACTTTGGTGGTGGAAAAAGAAACCATGGGATGCCTCTTACACATCCAACTCATAGCTCTTCCAAATGAATTAAATACATACCCACTAGTGGACCTTCGACTATCCAGGTGACCTTGCCAATTTTCATCAACAAAACCCTGTATGTCCAATGTCTCATTGTCACTGTTAGTACCAAAATCAACCAAACAATAATCATAAGTACCAAAACATACTCTCACTACTTGCGTAATATACTTGGGTAATATATTGCCTAGTGCAAACCATTACATACATTAAAATTCCTACTGCACTAGGCTAATGGCACATAAGACATATCCTTGAAATAATCTTCACACTTGGGACACATATCTAAAGTAATCTTAGTGCCAACTTGTAAGGGAATTCTAATTGTCTTACATTCATGCATATTAAATATTTTTCAAATAGTATTCACATACTTACTTTATGATAACCAAATCTTTGTATTACCCTGATCTCTCTTGATTTCCATTCCCAATATGTATGTTGTTGCTCCCAGATATTTCATCTTAGATGCACCTAAAATTTGAGCTTTCATTTTACTAATCATACCCTTGGTGTTATCAAAAAACAATATGTCATCCACATACAAGGCAACAATTAGTATATGATCATGACTACATCTAATGTAAACATAATGATCCTCTTCACTACTTACAAAACCCAATTTTAGCATAAAAGAATCAATTTTTTTATGCCACATCCAAGGTGATCATTTCAAACCATAAAGAGATAATTTTAATTTTCAAACCAAGTGTTCTTTCCCTTTTACTTCAAAACATTTAATTTGTTGCATATAAATTTCTTCTTCCAGATAACCATGCACAAATATAGTCTTAACATCCATTTTCTCAATTTCAAAATCATAAGCAATATATGTGGGTAAAATAAATATAATAGAAGATAATTTAACAAGATGATAGAATATTTCACTAGAATCAAGTCCCTCTCTCTAAGAGTAGCCCTTGGTTACCAGTCTAGCCTTGCACTTGTATAATGAACCATCTACTCAAAATTTCTTCTTGTATATCCACTTGCATCTAATGGCCTTCCTTCCTTTGGTTAAGTGAACAAGATCCTAGGTGTCACAAGAGTCTAAACCCATCATCTCCTCCTACAGGGATTTCTTCAAAGGCTCACTATCATCTATAAGAAAAGATTTCCTACATGATCCAAGTTTATTGTCAATACATAACAAAGCAAATACACAATGGAAACTTGGAGGGCTACATATCAATTGGATTCCATAGTCTTATGGGTTTTATCAAGGGTGAAGGGACTCTTCCTCTTGTTCTTCTACATGGTCAACCTCTTCAATAATCTTAGAGTCATCTTGCTTAGAACTACCACTTGAACTCTCTTCTTCCTCTCTGGATCCTCAAATCCATCATTTTGTTCTTGCTTGTGTGTATCTTCTAGATTGAATTTAAAATGTGCTATCTTTTCCCTTTATTTATCTTTTGGATGTTTAGGATAAAAAACAACTCTAAGTTCCTTGAAAATCACATCTTTAGAATAGACAACTTAATTTGTCAGAGGATTCTAAAGCTTATAACCTTTAGCATTTTCATGATATCCAATGAAGATGAATCTATGTTCTTTTCAATCCATCTTAGAACTCTTTTCTTTAGGCACATGAAAAAAACCTTAATGCCAAAAACCCCTTAAATGTGAAACAAAAGGTTTCTTACCTATCCACACTTCATAAGGTGTTGAATCAAAAGAATTGTTAACAAATCTATTAATCAAGTAAACAATAGTACTCACAACTTCTATCCAAAAGAATCTTTTCAATTGTACATCACTTACATACTTCTGGCTCTTTCCATTATACTTTAGTTCATCCTTTCTACAACCCCGTTATGATGAGGTGTGTAAGGAGTGGTCTTTTTTTTTATACTTGCATGCTTACAAAACTAATCAAATTCCTTAGAACAATATTCATGTCCATTATCAAATCTCAAAATCTTTATCTTATATTCTAATTAATTCTCTACTAAGACATTAATTCCTTAGTGAAAACTTCAAGTTTATATCTCATAAAATAAATCTAGGTAAACCTTGAAACATCATCAATGAAGGACACAAAATACTAATATTTTCCAATAGAATAAATATCCACAAGACCAAACACATATGTATGATTAAATTCTACTTTAGTAATTTATTTATTATTCCCTAAATGAAATGATGCTTATTTTGTTTTCCAAATACACAATGCTCACAAATATCAAAATACTCATCAAAATAGAAAAAAATGTCAAGTAATATTTGTTCATAATGGGGTTTAAACCCTTTTCACTTATGTGGCCCAATGTATGGTTCCAAAACATACAAATATTTGCATATTTTTTATTCACATTCATGGATATACATAAAGTAGTGGCATTTAACCTAAATGGAGTTCCCAGTCTTTTCCCACTTGCTACCACCAAGCTACCTCTCATTAATCTGCAACTATGCTTATCAAATGTTACATGCACTCTTGAATCACTCAACTTAGATGCAAAAATTAAATTTATATCCAATCTAGGAATATGTAAAACAAGGAGGGTTTTTATCCTCCCTACATTGAAACACAACTATAACTTGCCACATCCAACTATTGGATATGAATTGTTACCCCCAATCTAGACTTCACCTCTATCATATTATTCATATGTGGAAAACTACTCCTTGTCTAGAGTCATATGATATTATCATCCTAAGTCAATCAACTAGTGTTTGTTTGAAATAATATTACATGAAGAAAGAAAGAAAGAATTCATCACATAATTCTAAGGATATTTTTGTAGAGGAATCCCAATGTTTCTTCTTGTTTTTAAACTCCTTCTTAACATGTCCCCTCTTTCTATAATTCCAACACTTCACTCTATTTTGTTGGTGTAAAATCATATTTACACATTAGCATAAGTTAATTAGGAAAGCATTTTCCTTTATTAGTTGCCAATCTTATCATATAGGATAAGATTGCTTTCTAATTTTTTGCTTTTTCTTTTCTTGACAAATGCAAATGTATATCTATGTATTATTCCTTTGTGAATAATTAATGCACTTGCAAGTATTCATTGCAAATTTGATCTCTCATTTTTGGGTTTTTATTTTTGAAGTAATCCTCTTTGTAGAAGAAATAATACATATGATTTTGGGAATCTAACTGTAATATTCAATGAGAATCTAATTACACAAGCCTAAATCTAGGTACAAGAAGAAAGGTACAATAGCTATAAGAATAAAACAAACAATATAATATGCAATAATACAAGCTATTCCAAAAGAGAGGAAATGAATTACTCAACCAAATCAACCATCAAATGAATGGATGAAGTACATATAAATAAGATCAAGCATGCACAAGTCAATGTGACAAGTCTCTTTGAGGAGAGAAGTGAAATAGAGACTAACTCAATTGCATGAGTAGATATGTCTAGTGAACTCATCTTGATGTGGGAGATATTGCATGTGCTCCCTTGATCAAGGATATTAAATGTGCTCTTATTTCTTATTTTACTCAAGTAAATAAATAATAATTACCTAAGTAAACTTAATAAAAGGCACAATTAATTAATTGCACCAGGACCCCCGTTAAGTACAACTTAGGGAGAACTGTGAAAAGAGAATGGGTCCTGATAACTAGGCCTGATCAAGCACCCACGTACAATGAAAATATCTCAAAAAATAGAGAAAAGGAGAAAACCTAATGGGAAAAAATCCTCTCTAAAAGAGAGAAAGATGAATGAATCTAGAAGTTGCTTGTGTATCTCAATGTGGATGTTGAATTGTGACTAAAACCGATCCATAGGAGAAAGTACCATGAAGATTCAGGAACATTAACCACAATGAATGGTTATCAAACTGAGATGTGATCCAATGTGAATCAATTACATGATTTAGGTTCATTTACCATACGATTTGAATCTGAGATGTGAACTCATGTGAATTAGATGTAAGATTTAGGATCATTTATCATAGGCTCTCAATTTGAGATGTGAACCAATGTGAAACAAAATTTTTAAAGTCATAAGCATGATGTGACCAAGAGAGAACTAGAGAATCCAGATGCAACTCAATGTGACCTTTCATCAAAAGGAAGGTAGGATCATAGTGCATGTCATTCGACTACACTCACATCCCTTATTATGTCCTGTTGTGTGAAAACACTAGAGGCCTATGCTTGAAGCCCCACAAAAGACAAGTGTATGATATGATGACACTTTATAAATTGAGTGCATTTACATAAATATCACACCAAAATAGATCAATTTAGAAACCCTTGGCATATTATAATTATTGGTACTTTATAGATGAGTGTGACTACAACAAATAGTTGATTTTTTAGAGTTTTATGATGCTCAATATGGATGAATAAGATGAAAGTACAACTAATTAACATATTAAGAACAAATATATAGCACCATGATATAGTGCTCATAAAAACACCCACATTAAAAAAAATAAGACCCAAATCTGAGTTCTTTTGTGAAAGTTATGAGTCTTTAAAGTTTAAAAAATTGTAACTGTACAACAAATTTTAAGAGAAAACTAAATTATGGAAAAATATGGGAATCATGAGTAGAAACTGATTACATTAATGGAAAGAGGATGGAAAAATAGCCTATCTAAAAAAAAATGTTCAGGAAAAGAAATCTGTATGACCAAGATATGGCCTCCCAAAGTTGCCCTCCAAAACTGAAAATTGCAGCGAGAGGGGGGTATGTACCTAGTGGCTACTTGGTGGAAATTATTTATTTTTTATTTAAAGAAAATACAAAAAAAAATTATTGTGTTTTTGGATAAAAGAACCTTTAAAAAAGTCATATGGGGTGGGGCCCAATGCACTCACCTCCACCCATATGGGTGGCGCAGGGCCCAAAGGCAACCGCTACTCACCCATATGAGTGGGGGTTGAGCCCATGGCTCTTTCTGCTCCCTATAAAATGGAAGTAAAAGAAGGTCTCACCCCTATCATGTCAGGGGTATTGTGATACCCTTGCCATGGCAGGGGTATGAGGATACAATGCCCCTGAGACCCAAATTTTTTTGTAAAAAAGCACTTTTGACTAGATTTTTTTTATTTTTGTTTTTTTTTAATAAAAAAAACTACAAAGTATAGGAAAAAACATATATTTTTAATTAAATGTATACAATGCTTAGGGAGGTCGTACAACATCTTTGGGCAAAAAAATTGCCCTTTCTTTTTGTCCAAAATGGACGAACTTTATATGGATCTATAGGTTTTTAGCTACTATTGATGCAATGGCATAGTCTGTTTTGTGCTAGAATACTCTGAAAGTGAGCTCCCTATCAAGTCTGAAGAAAAAAGCACCAGAATATATGCAACCAAAAACTTGAATAAAATGACTTCTGGGTGTCCAATTCGGACAAAATGAAAGGCAAACACTTATTTCTCATCTAGTCTAGAAATGATGGTGGGCTATTATCTAATACAGGAATCACAAATGTGAATCTTTTGATTATGAAGCTTTAAATGAAACCCTTATTTGTCAATGGACATGAACAAACTTCAAACACCAACAACGCTCTGATACCATGTAAGATTTAATGAGAATCTAATTACACAACCCTGGATCTAGGTGCAAGAAGAACATTATAATAGCTATAAGCACAAAAAAAATAATGTAATATGAAATAATACAAGCTATTCCAAAATAGAGGAAATGAATTACTCAACCAAATCAACCATCAAATGAATGGATAAAGTACATATAAATAAGCTCAAGCATGCACAAGTCAATGTGACAAGTCTCTTTCAGGAGAGCAGTGAAATAGAGACTAACTCAATTGCATGAGTAGAGAAGTCTAGTGAACTCATCTTGATGTGGGAGATATTGCATGAGATATTGCATGTGCTCCCATCAATCAAGGATATAAGATGTGCTCCTATTTCTTATTTTACTCAAGTAAATAAATAATAATTACCTAAGTAAACTTAATAAAAGATATAATTAATTATTTACACCAACACTAACATTGTATCAAATCTCTAGATATGTTAGGCTCTTCTCAAATCTAAGAGGCTTTTAGCCGTGAGGTCATGATTGGTGCTTCTTGGTGTTAAAAAAACCTCACCATTGCATTCAGAAGTTGTCAAAACCTTAAGATCTCTTGTGCAAACATTGAAATTCGACACAAGAAAATTTTGGGCATTTTTAAGGGGTCTAAATTTTTGTGCAATCAAAAATCCATATGATCATATGGATGAATACTATCATATGACCATCTCAATTTTTGTGACATCATTTTCTTAATTTGTCTTGATTTCTGAGCTATCTTGATTTTCATACCACCTCAAATTTGGGCTAACTCAATTTGTGCATTGTTTCGATTTCCATGCATAGACGGTATAGCTAAATATTTAATTAATTTTTTAATCTTAAAAAAAATGATTTTTGTTTGGGCAATAGCCCCCAAAGACTCAACCCCTAGTCACATGGGCAACTTGTACCTCTTGTTATTACTATTCATTACCTAAATTAATAGTTTTACGGAAACAACTATATCTTGGGCATATATAGTATCAACATTTCACAAAAAAATAGGTGTTAGAAAGATGGTTTCATGATCTATCTAGTGGCTCTAGTTGTTTACCATATTATGTTTCTAGTCAATTATATTGCAGGTTGAAGTCCAAACTTCTTTTCTAGCTTCTGAGCTCATACTTTTTACCTAGTATCTCTATTTTTTGAGATTGAATAGGCATTGGAATGGTATTTAAGAGATATACATAACCATCCATACACCTTTTCTAGATTCAGCCCTAGTTTTATTTTATTTAGTTTTTTAGTTTTTTCCACTCTGGTTGATAACTTGGAGATATTGGCACCTAGAGAATCTTTGTTTTTTGGGTGGGCTTCTTCTTTGCATCTTATTTTATACATTTAATTTTTCTATTGTAATCAATGTCTCCATGTGTTTATTATGGAAGAGAAATACATACTATAGATGAATGCATGCTGAAACAATTTAATGAACTAAAACTACTCTGTGAGCTTCATTAGTTAAGTGACATTGCATTGCCAATGGTGTCATTTTGCCAAATTATTCTAACCATAAAGTTACAGAAGCATCATCATCTCCTACTACTTCATCTAAATTTAGTGTTGCTTCAATGATTCCTTGTAGTAGGTTCATATGAGTCTTCCAAATCCACTATCTCATTGGGATTCCTATCTACCAGACATCCCATTATTATTTCTAAGGTCTCACGTTTTTTATGTGGATGATACATTGGGAGATGCTCAGTTCATCTTTGATGATAGTGATGCCATTAATTAATCTTTTATGTTTTTAGTTGCAGTTTAGATCATATCCTCTCCTAGTTCAACTTCTTTGACTAGACTTTCAATTCCTTTTATGGAGGAGATATATTTTCTAGCATGAGCACATCAGAGTTGCATTCAGAGGCACAAGAATACATCTGGATTTGGATTCCCTATTGATCTAGGATGTGGAAATGGCTTCTACATACACTAGTGGGTCTATTTCTTTCGAAGGGAAGAAATATTATTTGTAGTTACTGAATTGTTATTTATCTTTAGGCAATCATCATTGGTACTGGAGCTACCTATTGGAGGGGATTCAAAATCTCATTTACATGCTCTCTCTTATGGAGGGTATTTATTATGTATTTTTATAGACTTGGTTTTGAGTTCACATCACTTGTACATACCTATTGCTTTCTATATTTTGGAGAGGAGCTCTTTCCCACTAGGTTTCTCTCCTTTTCTTCACTTTGTGATATATTTTTTGTTTGTAAATGGATAACTGATCAAGCCTTGTTTCCAACACCCATCTCCATGTCCATATTCATCTTCTTCTTTCTTTTTAAAGAACATTGGGGTGAACAAATAGCTAAAGCACATATACATCATGTAACATCAAAAAATGTCCCCTTGGGGACTTTTCCCTCATAAGGTTTAGCTCCCAGGTCTTTTGCATGCATTTAGGGCACCTTAGTTCAGCGACCTAGTTTTCATGGCAAAGTGGACCTAGGAAGACCCCTTCACCTTAACCCTGCCCAAAATTGGGGGAGGGGGACTTGGGTGCCTATACCCTAGTACTGCCTTATTTTAGGTCAGGCCCAAAATTTAAGTGTCAGTTTATGACTATTATTTGGTCCCTTTACCAACGTGGTAAGTTTTGATTTTTGAAATCTTGGCGGGAATGCTTGTAGTTGCATATAAAAGCATGTTTAGGCATTCATTTGTAAACTAGATGATTACTAGGAAGCTACTGTGTTCTGAAGGTGATTCAAGGATTTCATTGTGTTACAAGAGCAGACTTGTTTTGTTTATGTATTTGTATTTGTAGATTTGAGCATTCATCTCATCATGGAATGAAGAGCATCTTCCTCCCATGAGATCTTCACTACAAGGTGATATCATTGTGCTTTTTATCATTGTTTCATTTGGATTTGGCCTCTTCCTCACAAGGGCATGCTCTCTCTATCTAACAAAGGTGTTTGGAAGACTTAAGTGTCCTTTCGGGGTTTGATTGAGGCAAGCTCCTAAACACCACAATCCCCAAACCAAGATTTCATGGCTGTAGTTACAGATTGAGGAGCTGGACTGAGTGGAGTTACAAAAGAGCATATTGGAGTGTCTGAAGTGTAGGAAAGGAAGAAAATCTACCCCCAGGACTAGGGCACCTCCTCCCTAGTCCTCAAAGTTCTGTGTTAGGAAAATATCTAATACATAAGATTCAGGTTGCAGATCTTGTTGCCAGATCTCGACAAAAAATAGGGCCTTGGACTTGGGCACCCGCTCCTATGTCCCCAGCATTTTTGCTTTGGGTCCCCAAAAATAGATACTCTATAATTTGGTATTTTTCTTCTATTTGTAGCAACATTTTCTGTAATTCATCGCTTTACTTTTGTTTTCACATAATTAGGGTTTGAATGGTTAATTGAGCATAGGAGAAAGAAAATTAATAATTAAATTCCCTAATCTAATTTTCCCTACATCTCACAGTGATCTAGGGTATGATAGTTAATTTCCACTCAACCCTAGATCCTTGAATGTAAAGTGGAAAGGAGGATGTAAACACCAAAACACTAAGACATTAACAAATCCATTTTTCCACTAAACATTTTGGTGAACCCATGTTTTTGGACTTAAATTGAAACTTGTTGAGTGTGTGTCTTCATATTTGTATTGATTTCATTCATTCATATAGTCATTCATTTTATTGCACTGAGAAAAGTTCAAAAAAAAAAATGAAAATTTTCAAAAATTCAAAAAAATTGCATTGTTTGGCTTACTAAATTGCATCAATTCTTTCTAAATTTTCCAAATTCATGATTTTTGCATCAGATCTGATATAAAGTATATAAATATATGAAAACTCAAAAATTTGCATTACATTTTCGTCATTAATTTGCTAGGCTTTTGTGGAAATTTTGACAATTTTGATATAACCTAGTTATTCCAAAATCTAGGGTTAGTAGGAAAAATCTTCTTTCATATATTTCTACTATTTTTAGAGGATAATTCAAATTTTCATTTGTCTTTAGTCTTGAATTTTAGTGTAAATTTGCATTTAGATTTAAAATATTTGCATTTTTGCATAGAAAATTTAAAAAAAAAACTAGCAATTTTCATGCATTTTCATTAGATTTGCATTGGCATCTTGCATATAAAGGCTTGGAAATAATTTTAAGATCTAAGATTAAGTAATTTCCATCATAAATTAGAGTTCAAAACATTCACATAGAATTTTGTCCCAAGCTCTCAAACGTAGGGCTTCAAAAAGAACGATTTTCACTAAATTTGGCTTTATTGACTCTATAAACTTGCACCATAGGTTTGTTGTGAAAAATATTTTGGATTAATTTTATTTTATTAGGGTAATCATTTTATTCCCCTCATTAAAATCTTCACAACACCTTTTTATCGGGCTCTTGTAGTGAAAATTTGGTGTAAAACTACACATTTTTGACCATTTTTGCCCTAGGGTTTGACCTAGTTTGCATTTCAAGTGTTTTGTGATCCATTTTATGGATTGAGGTGACTGATACCATAAATTTTATTTTATGGACCTCCTTACATTCATTACAACACCTCTTTTGCCAGGTCTTGGAATTGAAAAACTGTGAAAAATAGCCTATTTTTGCTATATTTTCACTAGGGGTTTACCTTAAGTAGCACTAAAAGCATGTTGTGTTGGGTATTTTGAAATTAAGTGGATATTATTTCTGATTTAATTTTCTTTCCATCATCATTTTCCTCACAACACCCTTGGTCATGCCCTTTTGCATTGAGTTCTTGTGAAAAAAGTGCCCATTTTGACATATTTTCACTATATTTTGACTTGGCATTAGCTTGAAATTGCATCAGGAGTGTGTTGAGAAGGATAATTTTTCTGTTTTGGACTGATATCAGACATATAACTTTCTTCCCTTTACTGAAATCCTTATAACATCCTTTGTTTCATTCATTTGCATTGGAAAAAGTACAAAAATCAAGCATTTTTGGCTATTTTGGGCATATAGTTTTGCACTTGTCTTTTGCATCAATTTTGAAAAGATTTAAAAATCTTATTTTGAATCAATTTGAAAATATACATCATGGCTACCTCTTTGGAAGAGTTGTTTTCTTACATCATAGATATTGATCATTTCTCTAGATTCACTGATAAACATCCTCAAGTTCTGGAACAAATAGCATACATTCATGATGTTGATCTCTCTATGTGCTCTACATATGAAATCCTTTGTTATATATCTAGTTTCGATAGATTCACAAACTTCATGGGAATATTCCCTGGGACATTGGATGATCTCACTAAATTCATGATCAATAATATATATACTAGTGATGACCTCAAGATGTTAGATGAAGCCTTAGATGACCTTATGGGACATTTCACTACAACACCTATTGTTAAAACATGTGAGGATAACTTTGGTTTACCTTATGATCCCACTCCAAAGGTTGTTCCTCCTCATGAGGACACTTTGATTCAAGAGGATGATTTCATTGACACATCTCTTAACATAATACCACCAAATCTTCATTCTAATGCTCACTCTAGCCAAGATGAAGCATTAGCAAATGAAGAGCCATCACCACTTTGCCATTCTAATTCTCTCCATGGACAAGAGGAAGCATTAGTGAATGAAGAAATTCCTTGAACAAAGAATGTCCCATGGGTAGACAATGAGCTCTCATTTGACAACAATAAAAACTCTATTATAATGCATGAAACCTCTATGGATCATACTAGAAACCTTGTTCCTTTAGTTGATTGTCCACACACATTGGATTTCACTAAGGAAGAGAAGACCTTTAATGTCCCTCCTTTGATTGAATATTCAAGTCATTTAGACATCACAAAGGATGTAGCCCTAATGGATGAGGAGAAGTCTCTCACATTAAATCCTTCAAGGATGGATGTTGAGATCACTCAAAATAATTTGATTCTCCTACCACCTAAGAGGATAGCGAATATGTGTAATAATGAACTTCAACAAGACACATTCCACCTAACATTGAGTCAAACCAAGAAGCATTTAAGAATGAACAAAAGAATAATTACAAAGACTTGGCAATGGCACCTTATGTTTGAAATTGGAAAGAAAATGATTTAAGTGTTGATGACTTCTAGCATGAAGATCCTATAGATAAGTATTTCTACCCCTTTATATCTCTCATGATCTACTTCCCTCGTGATGTGCTATGTGTTGTTTAGGCCTCCTGGGATGATCTCAGATTCTCCCGTAAGGTTCGGGATACTAGGAGACCACCTCTGTTGTGACCTTCTTCTATTTGTATCATCATTCTCCTATATTGACTCTCTCTATGATTTCATTGTTGTGCGTTGTGTCTTACAGACATACCATCATGGTTGGTGACTTGGGAGCACCCTCCTATGTGACTATCCCTAAGACACTTGCTTCTCCTCTCTTATTTATTGCTTCCCTTCCTCTAGTGTTTCCACCTAGCGGATAGATGACAACAAACATTTATACTGATGTTGACCTAGTGTCCCTTTCGAGAGAAATAAAAAAAGGGACTTAGTTCCTAATATGATGATGGGGTTGTATATCTTATCCAACGTTTGGCTAGTGGGAACCCTTATACTTTCCACATAGTGATGATTTTGATGGTGTTCTATCTCATTTACAAATCATAAATAATATTGTTGCTCCATGCACTTTGTCTACCTTGAATCTTGCATACCTTAGATTTCATATGCATTGATGTTGTTGTTTACCATGATTTTATAGACACTAACATATTTCTTGCAGGGATGCGTTTGTGGGAACATTTGGTGATTGTAAAGTACATGTCACCTCCAGGGGGCATGGGCTTTGTGAAAGTTGGTGTTCCCTTATGTGTTTTCTTCCTAACTTAACATGCTTGATATCGATACCTAATATCAACCACCTTAAGGTGGGGGCATATATAAGGTAATCTATTTGTTATAGATGTTAGCAATGTGTTTGACCTTAGATGCAAAGATCGGTGCCTTAGGGTTGTGTATCATGCATCCTGAGTTTATTTGCAATCAATCAATCAATCATGTAAGCCCTTTGCAGAGGTGGGATATTGAGTATATCCTTGTTTTTCTTAAGCCCTCTGTGGAGGTGGGATATTGAGCATATCCATTTTTCTCTTAAGCCCTCTATGGAGGCGGAGATGGTGTACTTCTCAGAGCACATTGCATCATCCTATCATTTTTGAAAGTCCTCTGCAGAGGCAGAGAGCGGTTCTGTGACTAACTTAACCCCTAAGCATGTCTTCGGTGATTGTTGTGGTGAAGCTCAATCGTCGGTGTGTGCCTATAATGTGCCTAAGATGGTGTTGGACCTAGAAATAGCTACACTCCATCGCTTGTCTGCCATGTTTTCTCTGTGAAATCAATTGTGTGTATTTTTGGCATGCTTATTTTGTGTGGCATGTTTGTTGCCCCATATGCAGAGACCAGTGCCTTCAGGTAGTGCTTCCTACATTTTGGGAGGTTTTTCATATCTTGGATGTGTGTTGCCCCATATATACAAAGACCTGCACCTTAGGGTAGTGCATCCTATATTATGGGAGGTTTGTTTACTTTCTAGTACTTGCATCTACATTTCATATATGTGAAAGAAAAAAAGAAAAGAAAATAAATCATGCCTATCTTCCATGCATTAATGTTTCTTCTATGCATTGGCTATCTTCACCATGTTTTGTGTGACTGTAACTATCTTCTTTGTGTTTTGCATGTCTGTTATTGTTTTCCATGTCATTGGCATGTCTTCTCCATGCTTGATGTGTTTGTTGTGTTTGTGACCTTACTTTAATGCATGTATGGGCCTTGCGTTTATACATACATCAAAGTGGGAGCTAAATGTAATGTCTGAAAATGTCCCCTTGGGGGCTTTTCCCTCATAAGGTTTATCTCCCGGGTCTTTTGCATGATTTAGGGCATCTTAGTTCATATTTTGGCATGCCAATGGAATGAGACCTAGGTTTCATGGCAAAGTGGACCTAGGAGGACCCCTTGACCTTAACCCTACCAAAAATAGGGGGGGGACTTGGGCACCCGCACCCTAGTCTTGCCCTATTTTGGGTCAGGCCCAAAATTTAAGTATTGGTTTATGACCATTATTTGGTCCCTTTGCTGACACGGTAAGTTTTGATTTTTGAAATCTTGGTGGGAATGCTTGTAGTTGTATATAAAAGTATGTTTAGGCATTCATTTGTAAACTAGATGATTACTAGGAAGCTATTGTGTTCTGAAGGTGATTCAAGGCTTTCATTGTGTCGCAAGAGTAGACTTGTTTTGTTTATGTGTTTGTATTTTTAGATTTGAGCATTCATCTCCTCATGGAATGAAGAGGATCTTCCTCCCATGAGATCTTCACTACAAGGTGATTTCATTGTGCTTTTTATCATTGTTTCATTTGGATTTGGCCTCTGCCTCACAAGGGCATGCTCTCTCTATCTGAGAAAGGTTTTTGGAAGACTTAAGTGTCCTTCTAGGGGTTAACTGAGGCAAGCTCCTAAACACCACAACCCCCAAACCAAGTTTTCATGATTACGGGTTACAGGTTGAGGAGCTGGATTGAGTGGAGTTGCAAAGGAGCATATTGGAATATCTAAAGTGCAAGAAAGGAAGAAAATCTGCCCCATAGACTAGGGCACCTGCTCCCTAGTCCCTGAAGTTCTATGTTAGGAAAATATCTGATACAGAAGATTCAGGTTGCAAATCTTGTTACCAGATCTGGATAGAAAATAGGGCCTTGGACTTGGGTGCCCACTTGTGTGTCCCTGACTTTTCTGCCTTAGGTCCCTGAAAATAGGTACTCTGTAATTTGGTATATTACTTCTATCTGTAGTAGTATTTTCTGTAATTCATCAGCTTACTTATGTTTTCACATAATTAGGGTTTTAATGGTTAATTGAACATAGGAGAGAGAAAAATAATAATTAAATTCCCTAATCCAAGTTTCCCTACATCTCACAGTGATCTAGGGTATGATAGTAAATTGCCACTCGACCTTAGATCCTTGAATGTAAAGTGGAAAGGAGGATTTAAACACCAAAACACTAAGACATTGACAAATCCAATTTTCCACTAAAGACATCATCATACTAGACAATGCAAACAACACCAAAACACTAAGACATTAACCAATTCTACTATGGTTTCCCACATCTACCAATGAGAGCAACAACAATACTTGAACCATGCATGGACAAAAAAAAATAGTATGTGTATTGTTGAAAAACTCAAAGATACTTTAGAATGTTCAAATTATGATTGTTTTGTATCCTTTGATTATTTCCTAGTGAACATAGGCATGAGTGAAAATGAATATGTATATTAACCCCACAATCTACATTTATTAGGTTAACGATGTTCTTAACAAGGAAGCCAACTCACATATGGAGCAATACATTTGAAAAAATATTTCACACCTATGGCAAGCAAATACAAATGCACAATTTGTTCTCAATGCATATGCCACATCAATGTATTGTAGCCCATACATGACAAAAGGTAATAACTAAATAACAAATGCATTTAACAAGATACACATAGACCACAAATAACATAACATTGACATAGTAGATATGATAATGAAACTTGGCAATGCCTTGCTCAACGTACAAGAAATGTCTACTCAACGAGTTATACACATTGTGCTTTCACTTCCTCTTAACTATAGTTCAAGGAAATTTAGATTCATAGACATATATCCTATTGACAATCACACATTATTTGAAAGACTTCTAAATAGCTGAATATTGAACTAGACAAACATAAAATATTTCTTACAAAAGATTGATTGACCATTATATTGCATGACCTAAAGCGTTGACCACTATTTTCTTAGGAGAATTTGTCTTGGAATACACAATAGGAAAAGGAAAATTAAGTTGAAGAACTAGACCATAAATTATCTAGTTTATTAAATACAATAAACATGTTGACATCGTGAACTATTACAGAGAACAACTTTGTTGTATGTTCCATTTGCTTTGGATAAAAATGTATTGAAATAAAGCTTCACAACATGGTAGAATTCTTTTGGTAACCATGAAAAAATAGTATAGCTTAACCATGTAAAGTATACCTACAATGTAAATGAATTATGGGGTGATATGGACAATGCTATTAATGATGCCAACATTGAAAATGAAAACTCTAAAGATGAAATAATGTGCAAAACCTAAGTAGCACATGTAACGAAAAATACAATTTGTAGTTAGATTTAGAGACAATAAAACTTCATATCTACAAAAAATTGACAAGACCATTTGAGATAGCTAAACATCTACACTTACTTGACAACATAAAGTTCACAATGTTTGAAGAATGTTGAATAAAGAGCCACAAGCCATAGTGAAGGACATACTAATTAAAAAGAACAAAAAAACTCGAGCCGTTGCATTTGTTCTTAACATTAGGCACTGGCACAAGAAAAACCTTCACTGCCAAAGCTATATAATAAGGCTTCCTTCATATATATGATAGCTCAATTGATAGTAACCCAGACATGATAAAGTGTTTTTTCTTGCACACACAGGCAAATCATCTTACAATATAAGAGGCACAACCTTGCACTTTACATTCCTTATACCATTCAATAAATCCATCTCTATTCCATTGGGCTCTTACAGATTAGATGCATTGACAAAAGAATATAAACAATTTTCTATTGTCCTTATAGATGAGATCTCATTACTTGGAGCAAGATTATTACACTATAGACATAAGAGATTATTTGAAATAATGCAAACACCTATTAAATAATTTGGTTGTTTAAAAATTATTTTCTATGGTCACTTGTACAAAGAAGAACCTATACATGATGGTCTAGTGTTTCAAAATCCAAAAATAGATACTGAGTTAGTACCATACAATTTCTCAAAAAAACATCAAATGCTATAATTTATAAACAACAATGAGGCAAAAAAACTAGATCTTTATCTCTATCATTAAAATAATACGTATAACTTTACAAACAAACAATAAAATGGAATACTTGAATAGAAAATGATTATGCTTTCCACCTACAAACCCAATATTTCTATTTCCTTTTTACAATAGAAAGGGTGTCAATGCACACAACTAGAAAATATTCTCTACTCTACATGGACAACAAATTACAATCAAAGCACTCAATGAAGATGACAACTTTGTCAATGTACAACAATTGTACAAACACATGGACTCCTAGTTTTCTCGGGCTTAAGAATAAAAGATACACCTAGACCAATAGAAGGAATAATTTAGGTCAAATTTCTAAAAGATTAATAGATTCCTGTAATTTAGCAATTTTCTTGAATCCCCCAAAGACATGTCCTCAAGTATTTTTCCATGGATTGGATCCAACCATTTTCTAGTCATTTTTTCCATGGGTGAGACATTATTCTAGAAATAAAAATATTTAAAATTTCAAGACATGTGGTTTAGAGATCTGAGCTTCATCTCCTAGGTCAAGGAATGGTGGAAGGCAACATCCTTCATACATGTTTCAATAATGTTCCAACTAGCACACATATTAAATCTCCTTAGAAATCAAATGATCTCCTAGAACAAGTCATATTTTATGAGTTTATTCCATGAGAAGACACTACTCAAGAAGGAATTAGAGGCTCTTACACATCATGTCATCCTTCATAGGATGAACAATGATTCCTTCTCAAGAGAGAAACTTCTCAAAGGAAATTTAGAATAAATGCTTGAGAGGGAAGAAATCTTTTCGCATCAAAAATCAAGAGAAATGTGGCTAAAAGATGGAGACAAAAACACAAAATTCTTCCACATCTCCATAAAAATTAGGAGGCAGCATAACCATATTAACTCCATCTGAGAAGGTAATGGGGACATCACTTCTAATCCGAACAAGATACAATATGAAGCTACAACATTCTTCAAGAAACTCCTCACAATGGACAGTAGTTGCAGAGGCAGAAAGCACATAGCTTCAGAGTTTCAAGTACCTAAAATAGTTAAGGATGAACATAATGATCTATTTTTAAAATCTTTTTCAATGGAAGAAGTGCAAACAATAGTATTCACCATGTCATGGGAGAAAGCACTAGGGTTGGATGGCTTCATAGGAACCTTCTTTCAAAATTGTTGGGATATCGCGAGTAAGGAGGTTTCTCTTGTAGTGGAGGCCTCTAAAATAGAAATATCCTAAAATAATTTAAAATAACAACTATTATTGTTATTTCAAAAGTGAAAGCACCCATATCATTTGAATAATACATGCCAATATTTCTTTGTAACTTAGTTTATAAAATAATTACAAAGACCATGGCCATGAGATTGTCTACAATTATTCCAAGCCTCATCTGAGAAGAACAAGGAGGCTTTGTCCCCAAAAGAGAAATAGCTAAAGGGGCCATAGTTACCGATGAATTAATTCACTCCATTCAAGCCAAAAGGATTCTTTCAAATGTAGTCATACTAGACATGGCAAAAGCATATGAAAGATGTACTTTTGAAGTTTAGTTTCTCCAATTAGTGGTGCAAATGGGTTTCAACCCATATATCAAGCACGTTCTTCATTGTCTCGTTTAATGGGGATCAGGTGGTGGCTTTTGAGGCATCGAGAGGTCTATGGCAAGGGGACCCAATCTCCCCATACCTATTTATTGTAATGGCCAAAGCATTCACTTGAGCAATCAAATAAGTTGATTCCAAAAAATTATAGAGAGGTATATGGATTGGAGGTGTGGAAGATCCCTTTACGCATGCATTCTTTGTAGATGATACAATGATTTTTAGAATAGCCACAATGCACAAAGATAGAGCCATAAAAAATACTATCATCTTGTATTGTGAAGCATCAGTCTAGGAAATTAACCCATCCAAGTCAAAGGTCTTCCTATTCCATACAGAATTAGAGGTACAAAAATGTATTCTCAAATTTCTAAATTATAATGTGGAATCACTGCCAAGTAGCTACTTAGGAGTTCCATTGTTCAAGGATATGAACAAATTAATTTTGTGGAACCAAACTCTTCAAATTATTTAGAACAAGATTAACTCATGTAAAGGGAAGTGGTTAACACTAGCATGAAGATTAACCATGTTAAAGTTAGTATTAGCAGCCATACCAATATACATTCTTTTAGCCATCAAAGTGCCTAAAGGAATGTAGTTCAAAGTATCAAAAAATCCTTTAGACAATTCTTATGGCAAGAGAGTTCAAACAGAAAGAAGATACATCTCATGGCTTGGAAGAAAATCTGCAAGCCAAAAAGTATGGGCAAAGCAAGCATCCTTAATCTAAGACTTCAAAATCAAGATTTGGGAGCCAAGTTGGCTTGGCACATGTACACAGAACTGAATGCAAGATGGTTCAAATTGATGCAAGCTAAATATCTAGACTCCATAGACAAGGAGAGAATGTTTATAGTGAAAGAACCACACAAAGGCTCGAGTATGTGGAATTTTATCATAAACAACAGGAATTTAAATGGATCACAACTCTCTTGGATTATCCATAATGGTAAGAAGGTGGATTTATAGGAGGATCCATGGAATGTGTCGCCAAAACTATCCACAAAGGATAGATCTCAATGAAGAAAATGTCTTCCTTAAACAACATTCGGTGTAATGACTAGCGAATATTGGTTTCAGAAGCAAGGACATTTTCATGGTGAGATAGAATGGAGGAGCCTTGGGAACTACAACGTTGTAATAAGGTAGAAGAGAATCCTAAAATACATCCTTTCCAATAGGTTTGTGCTATGTGGAGAGCAAGAGGAGGACATAAACCACCTACTTCTTCAATGTCTATTTAGTATCAAGTGTTGGCACTAGTGTAAGGAAAATTTAAATTGGAGTTCTCTCTGCCATAGATCCTTATTGGACCTATTCAAGAGCTAGCCAACATTGAACTAGGAAGCCACCTTCATGTGTTTATGGGAGGTTTGTCCATCAATTATAATATGGGCGTATGGAAGGAATGGAATTTTTGGATCTTTAGAAAGGCCAAGTGCTCAATAGACAAGGTGATGCAAGAGCATCCGGGCTCACAATCAATCTTGCATCAACCCAAAAAATATATATATTATATTTCTTTTACCATTTTGTTTGTCTTACAAGTTTCTAATCAACATCATACACCAACTTTGGGGAAAATAAAATAAATATTTTAATTCTCCAACACTCCAAGGAAAAGACAACGTAAGTTGCATTTGGACAAAATCCTAGTCACCTACATGCTAAAAGACAAAAATTGGACAATGAAGAGTTTTCAAGAATCCAAGTCATGAAGGAAAGAAACAAAAAAATCCCAAGAGTCACACTTCTCCAAGTTGGATGCCACCAAGAAAGAAGATGAATACCAAGAGTCATTGGAGCCCAAATGAGGAAGATGAAACTTGGAAAATGTGCAATTATAAATACATGGAAGTTTGGCTCCAAAGAAGCATTGAAAAACAAGGGAAGAGCCCAAGTTTATTTCTGATTTTTTTGTAGGTCATCAAGAGGACATCCATAGGTGAGGTTGAAGAGAATTCTCCATGCGAAATACATCCATTTTGATGAGGCAAAGAAAGTGAACGTCCATGGTGACTTGTTAGGTGAAAAAATTCTAAATTTGTATGTTTGTGGAGGTGGATAGTTGGAAAGTTTGATAGAGATGTTTCATAGTTGGATTTGTGGAGGTTATGTATGTCTATTGATACCTTGATGGGCTGCATAAAATCATTTTGGTTGTATGTATTTGTTGTTGTTCATGTTTTATAAAATTCTCAGGATATAATGTTACTTCATAGCTCAAATTGTTGTTACTACATTTAGAAACTATATTCTCTTAAGGGATGCAAGTTTAAGAGGTTAATCTACATTTATTTTGTTGTTACTAAAGGAATCAAAGAGACAAATAACAATCCTTAAGGTCTGGAATTTATCAAAGTTAATTTGCATCTAAGAGAAGTGGAAAAATCTTGACAAACAACAATCTTAAGGATGAAATTTAACAAGGATATGTTGTCACATAAAACTTGTTACAATATTTGAAGTTTTGCGAACATGATTATAAGAATTTGAAGGCATGGATATTGTTGTTATCACAATGCACATAAGTGAATTTGATTGGGCTGCATGATGGGACAATCCTTAATTGGATTCTCTTGTCATGACTGCATCAAATGGCATCCGAATGGGTATTTTTTTTTGGGAGGTTCGTAAGGGTGAGTTGCATGAGATGGTATAACTCTAATATTTTGTTGTAGGTATGGTGGAAATTCTTTTAACTGCAAAGAGCTAGTATTTGAGATTGTAGTTTAATTTGTATTGTTGTACTTGAATAGAGATAAAGTTGGGTAGTGTTGGCAACATAAGCATGATGATGAAGAGAATGATGAGCATGGTAGTAAGCAGTGTTGTCATTGATGGAAACAAAGAGTAAAGACATAGTTGTGTTGGTCCAGAGAGGTTTAGTAAGGTATACAAGTATAGTTATATTGGTCTGGTTAAGTATGGTATCATAAGTGTTGATCCAGAGAAGTCATTAAGTAAAACATGATGAAAAATACACCTAAGAATGATATTCCTTCATTTTGGTGCTCTACAATTAGGTACAACTTGTTGAAGATTTTCCTAAGGCATTTATTGAATAGAAACTATGACAGGGTTAGAGTTCTTCAGTCTATGTTTCTCTGCTATAAAGAGTTTTGCTCTATGGTTGTAAGGTAATGATGATGCATACCAAAGGAGTCTAAATCCAAAGATTCAAGTTTTGAAATCCTTCGGAGTAAAAGATAGAGTTAATAGAGTACTAGACTCTGTAATAATAGTGTAATGCCAGTGACAGATTTGAATGCTCTACATTCCACCATAGATGAATATCTTGCCATGTGGTTTTAATGAAGAGGTTATGGATGTAAGAGGTGTGTATGATTAAAATGGTATGAATTTTGGTAGTCTACAAGTTGAATTATGAACTAAAAGTCAGTTCATGATATTGTTGCTTCACCAGTTAAGCTGACCTAAAGGTATTGAGATTGTGGAAAGTCTTGAGGCATGTTTGGAATAGAGTCATGGGAGGAAATATAGATCATGCTGACCTATCTCAATGTGTTACACACATTTATTCTCTCTACAAAGTGAATTGAGTTGTATTTTGGGCTAACAAGTTAAGAAGTCCTATGATACATCTCCTTGTCAACCTAATTGATGGTTTACTTGAAAGTTTATATATATAAGATTGATTTCTTGTGTGAGGGAGTGTGTGTATGAGTGTGGTGTGTGAAAAAAAGCAAGTGTGTATGGTTGAGCAGAATTTGATGAGAAAAGGAATCATATAAGTTTGTGGTGAAGATGAAGTGTGTCAATTCAGTAATTTGAACTTCAGTGGAACTGTATCTCTAGCATGAGTCATATGCACTACTAACAGTTCATATTTGGTAGTAACCCACCCTTATTTCTATCTCTTTCTATTCAAGATAGTGAGTCCTTTAGTAGTGAGCCGCCTGTAGTGAGCTTTCTCTATTATGGATAGTGAGTCTTTTTGGCAGTGAGCCTAATTGTAATCTATATTGTTATTCATATATATGTGAGCTACTCCTCACTATGGTTTTTCGCTTTTTGGGTTCTCCATGTAAAAGTCTGGTGTTCATGTGTTATTCTTTGTGAGAGTTGATTCCATGCTTTCCTTTCTTACTGTAAATTAAATATGTTATGTGGAATGAATGTTTAAATGCTTAAGTGGTTTCAGAGAATACTGATTCACCCCCCTCTTAGTATTCTAGGTGTTCAATAATTGGTATCATATCCAAGTTCCTTGAACGAAGCTTAATTGCTTGAGGAAGATCTTGAAGTGTGAAAACGTGACACCTAGGAGATATCCTATTCCTCCAGAAGAAATTCCTCTTGTCAAATTTACTAAGGAAGACTACATTCTTGACATAAATGGAGAACTTGAATCAGCCCTTGAAGATCTGGAAAAAGTTGAATGTAAGAACAAAGATTTGGAAGAAAATATTAAGGAGGTTGATGAATGTATCAAAAAGTTGAGGGAGCAAAACAAGAAACTCAAAGAAAGATACAAGGAAGTAAATGAATAGATCAATCAATCAAATGAAACAATCACCAGTCTGAAAATATAAATTGAGGAAGGAAAATGAATTGAATAATGTCTAAATGAAAAACTAAAAGTTAAATTTGGAGGATGCTCCAGGATTGGTAATTGCCAATATCAAACCAACATGGGCTAGGTAATTGCCTATCTCAGGCACACGAATTCTTTAACAATAAATTCAAGGGATGATAGAATAAAAAAGCATAGAGAATTCTTATGCTAAAACCTAAAGTAATTAAGGATAGAAAAATGGTATGAGAAGGGAGTTGTACATCTACCTTCAACGGTTATATACTTGAATATAGCAACAACAACTTTGTTATAACATTTCTTTATAGATTTAACAACATATCTATATTGATAGTATTTTAGGGAGTCACTTTTCTGAGAAAAACTATTTTAGCCTCTCCCCATATCTTATAGTCTTTTAAGATTTTTGTATCGTTGATTTTTATCCCATTCACTTCCACTATAACCTCCTCCATAATGACCATATCCATACTCATCATTTTAACATCCCCACTCTACCATTTTCTACCAAACTCAATACCACTTGTGTTAGACCATACCAATTAGTATGTTCAATGAATGTAATGAGACCACCAACCTCTAGAATACACAATAATATATTATTTTCCATGAGGTTGTCATAGGAGATGGGATCCATTCTATTTCTATCACCACCCATATTTGAATACAGATTTGGGTCCCTCAAATTTCCTATCTATTGTAAAATGCCAACAATCGACACACTCTTTGTGATAGTTACTTTCCAACAAATCAAACTTTCAAATCGAAAGAGGGGAAGATCCAATGATAATCATACCAAAATCCCTCCTCACATAATCCATCATAATTATCTTTCATTGTGACGGTATCCTTCCATCAAACTAAGGTCTAAAAAAGGGGTATAACATTCGATGATTATGTGAATAGTCATAACAAAACACAAAGATATGAAAATTTTCATCATAGATGTCATGTCTAGCTAATAATAAAACTTCAAGTTGTAAACTACCCCCACTCATATAGTCTCACCCTTTACAAACACACCCTTGTTAGCTAACATATTTGCAACACTATTAGCCTCCCTGAAGATTTGTTGAATCTCACCTTGATGGAGAGATTTAATGATGTTGATGGGATCTTGAACCAAATTATCTTTTTTCCAACTAGGCTTCTCCTTCTTTCTTAGAATTCTTATAATCTTTTTCCAAATTATCTATTTTGAATTCCCACTTCTTTGACAATTTTTAGCCCATTATAGGTTGATGTAACTTTTGTAAACTAGTTCATTTTCTTCCCTAAGTTAATGGCATAGGCTCCCCTTATGTTACCCTCCCAATCAGGGATCATCCCCTCTAGAAGGCCCAAGATTACCCTTTTAAGCCCCATCAAAGCTTAATTTGAACCAGTTGGGAGCAAGAGGATTCTATTTCACACCCTTTCTTTCTTTTTTCCTACCCTTAAATATAATGAGATATCAAGATTCAAACTCCAAGACATAACAATTCCTTCTTCAAATTTTAGAATAGGAAGTTTACCATATTTGGATGATTTGTCTTGAAATGATTCTAATTGAGTTGGTAATTTAGATTATCTTTACTTTGTTTGGAGGATTTGTTAGTTGGATGAGAAAATGACAACCTATAGTCATGTTTTCCACCATATAAGTAAAGTACATGGTTGCAACACATTCTTGTTTGTCTTTGAATGTAGATAGGTCATAATTGGATGTGACAATTGGAGTGTCATCTATTTGGCTAAAACCCCATTGTATCATGCCTACATGAAGCATATTGATGTCTAGTATCACTTTGTTTTGGAAAATTGTTGAGAGTAGAGAGTTTTGTTGTAGAAATTTGACACTTTAGAGAATGTTGTAGATTCTCTAACTAGACCAACAAACAAAAATAAGTTCAATTGGTGTATGGAGGCCATGGGCCTTATATCCACTAGAGATAGATTTGATATTGCTATTATATTTTAGTGTTGAAGGTTCCCTTTTGCTCTTCCAAGGTGATCGATAAGTGGGAGAATGTTGATAAATGGTTTCTCAACCTTGCATTCTTGATATTCATATTTAGTAACTTGTTTCTATTTACTATTTCAACTTTAGTTCTTTTGTCTTCACTTGGGAAAGTTGATGTCCAATTTATGGATGGCATTCCTTTAGTACTTTTTTCCTCACTTTAGAAAGTTGGCATCCCATTTTTAGGTGGAATGTTTGGCCATGTATCAACATCTTGGAAGGCATCTAAGAATATTTTGATTCATCATGATGGGAGTTAACTATAATAGATTATTTTGATACAAAAGAGCATGTAATAGGGAAGTTACACTGGAATCTTGACTAGCATTATGATATGTTTAAACACTTGTCACAGAGCATCTTTGAATAGGTTGTATGAAGACAAATTGGGGTGCCCAAGTTTGGTTGGTCAAATATTCTATTTTATCACATATGACATGTAAGAGATATGCTAAAAATAACTTAGAAGATAAAGACCAATGGGGTTATTTGGAGTTGTGCCTTGACCATTTGGGCACCATACCTCTTTTGGACTTTCTCATGGTTTTTTGAAACCATTTGATGGTTTCTAATTTGTTCTTCTCCTATTAATCTATGATTGAAGTTAGATGATGAAATGGTTATTTTGCAAATTATATGAGTATTGTTATGCTACTAGAATTCATAGGGATAAGATCATGTATTAATGTAATTATTTTTATAATTAATACAAGCTTGGGTCTCTTTGGGTGTGGAGATTTTTTCTCACAAGTTTTTGTCCACGTAAATATTGTGTTATGGTTTGCATTTTCAATCCTAGTTTATTTTCATTTACATATGATATATCATTGTTAATCAATTTGGATGCACTAATGTGCAACATAACTTGTTGTATTGTTTTACTCTATTTTGAACAATATATGTGTTCTATAACATCAAGCTTGCTCCAATTCTAAATCTAGTAGATTTTTGGAAAGCAATATTGAGCTTAAATATCATTCTTATTCATGTGTAGTAATTGTGATCTCCTATTTTGTCAATCAAACCCTAACATGTAGAGAAAAATATTCTATTACAATTAGTTTAGGCCTTACCATTTGATTGGAGTTGCATGCAAAGTGAATTCTCACATCTCTTAACTATACTATTGTTTGGTTTACTCAATTTAAATATTGCAAAGTGAGTTTAACTACAAATTTAAAGTAGCAAATAATTATTACTATTGTATGCACTTAGCAAACAATTTATAAGTTTAGAAGAAATATAGGCCCCAGTACACTTCAACCATCACATATCATGGTAAATAATTGTGTTTTATGAATTACTTGTTGTCTTCAGGTCCTAATTTGGAGTTGTAAGACTTTGTTCTAAAATATAAATAGCATATAAATATAATTGATTGTATATTCCAAAAAAATAAGGAACTTAATGAGAACTATGATTTTCAATGCTAGAAGGAACTATAGCCCTATACATATCAAGGGTTTCACATAATTATAGATTTTTCTTCTTGTAATCCTCTCATTAACCCACCTTTCAACTTGATTCTTGATTATTGTAGGATCATTTACTTGGATGTAAAAATAGGCATGGGTGCTACTAATACATAACTAGCTTGGGAGGGTTCTTTAGTTAAACAAATAAGATTATCAACAATCTCTATTGCATTTTGAGTTTAAGAAGATAAGCCAACTAATACCTAGGTAGTAATAACCATCTCATGACAATGGAAAATTCACCCATATCTCAATAAATGCTTGGTCAGTAGTCAAGCGAATGTAGTTTATTTCATACGTGGAATGTTAGTAGTAATTACCTTATAAATGATGTAGTAATTAGCATGTCAAAGTAACATTACATTTCACTTAAATGTTATTGCTAACAAGATATCTCCTAAAACGAAGAGAAGAAAAGAGAGAATTATGTATCATACATTATAATAATAAGAAATAACTAATACATATCAATAATAGTAGATATAGTTTAATATTTTAAAAGATTGTTTATGGTGACCTTATAGCTCTACTTACAACATATCAAATGCTGTACAACAAACAATATAATTATTTTCTACAATATGATTTTGGAAACACAATAATTATCCCTATAATGATTCACATAGAATTTCATTCTAATTGAATTCTTAGGATCAAAAGAAAATTTAAATGCAAATCTCTAGTGGGCTTAAAGAGTAAAATACAAGTATCATACCTATAATGGAATAAGTAAAGACAAATCTCAATCATTTATAAAATATTAATCAAGAAGTGGATACAAATATGTATTGAAGAACAATATTGTAAATCTAATGCACTTATTTTTAGATGTTATTCTATGTAAATAAAACAAAATATCTTCGAATCCATTCCACAATTTGTACTCTATAACATTTTACTTAACAGGTAATTTGTTATTAGTGTATCCATTACATCTCCTTTAGCTACAAGTCTTAGTATTATCTACAACTAATTTTAAATTTTATACTATATCAATTATTAAAGCTAACCTCTATCAATTTATTTGAAAATATTTTACTATTTCCCAATTAGTAATTGAAAGTTTGATACTATAATGCTCAATTACTCAATAATATATTCCTAACTTACTTTAAAATCTATCATTTTCTTCTTTGAAAATAATTTGTTTTTTATTAAAAGGGGTAAAAATAGGTTTTGAAGGGACCCTAGAAACTCTTTACAATCACAAAATATTAGCAAAACCCACAAACAATAGACTAAAGTATAAAATAGAAAGAACACATCGAGCACATTACAGGTCCTTCAAGGTGTTGACTTCTTCAAGATCATCCAATTCCTCCTCCAGGCTATGGAGCTCTTAAGCCCTTTTGTTCTCATCATTGTGTTGTTTCTTTGTGCTCCTAGTTCTAGTACTGGGACCTCTAGTTTCAATATCCTTCTCCTTTGTATCTTTGGATTTATCCTTGTTGATCTTGTCACATAAATTTTTCATTGCTTTTGCATTCACCTTCATAAACCTATTGAAGTTCTCTTTCAATTTTTTGAGCTCCTATTCAAAGCCAAAATTCTTTCCTCTTGCTCACCCTAACCTTTGATCATTTCCTCCTCCCCTAGGATTACCATTTTTGTTGTTGGTTGGATAGGTCATTTTCCACGTCAATGACAAAGGGGATTGCTTCCTAGTTTTGAAAGATTTTCTTTCTTATTCCAAAATAAATTGGCTTTCCCTAGTACTCTTCTTAGTGATGATTTCCATTTTAATGTTGATCCTACTGATCTTATTATAGAACCTTTTCATTAACTTATCATAGATGTCAAAGGTTTGGTGTAGAGTTGATATGTCCTTACTCAAATCATGGATATCATCATTCACTTATTTAAAGGTCAATGGGGTAATGTAAGGAATGCTATTCTCAGTAGTGACCTTGCGGCAAGGATCATCAACACTTAGGAAAGAATCCCCATAGTAGGTTTGGGAAATTAAAGATTTAGGTTTTCCTATAGAACAGGGGATCTATTTCCTCACCTGGGTGGTAGTTTCCCATCCTCTTTTCCTTTTACTAGTTTTGGGACTAACCCTCCCTTCATCAACAGCATTGAGGTCCTAAGGATTCTAGTTGGAAGGCTTTGAATCAGATTTAGAGCTAGTCTTATTCTAGTTACTAAACCCTCTTCCTCAGTCTCTTCTAAGGAAGAAATGGAATAACCCACTATCTATTTTTTATCTTCCCTCTCTTGAGAATTTATTAGGGAATAGATGGATTAAGCTTATTAATGTGTCCTACCACTAGTAGCATAAGCCCTTAAGATGTAGAGGGACAACAACTGGGGGCTTTCTTGTTGTCCTTCATGGAACCTTCTATGGAAAAAAGAAAATAATACAAAAACAAAACAAGTCTCTCTCTCAGGTAAAATGATTTAATAGGATCATGTGGTAAGAGTAGATAGATTTGAAGTAGCCCTCCAAGTAAACATACCTCATCAAACATAGAGCAACCTCATACCATGGATATTTGAGTATGCTCTTGGCATGGCTAGAATACAATTTTTTAGGCTTCTTGATTGTGTTAAAAAATGTAGCCATGGTTGCATCTCCCATGCTTCTATCCTTAAAAACCTTAGATCCCTTTGTGGAGAGGCCCATAACAATGGCTATTAAATTTTTGGTTATCTCAAATTTTACTTCTTTTAACAACCCCATGTTCACATTTTGGTTGTTGCTTTCTCTTGATGGATTCTGATACTATTATGATGTTGACATGATTAGTTATTATGCTAGATTACATGATTATATGTTTATATACCATTATCATTGATTTTGTATGATGATGGATAGGAAAGGGATGATGTCATAACACTTGTATCTGAGAGGCTTACAATGTCATGACCCTCTTCCTGATGTCTATTGAAGCTTCGACTATTATATGATATATATGTAGATATTTGTAATGTGATTCAGAGTGATCTAGGTACTGGGTATCAACTCCATCTAGATTCATAGGCCTGACCATACTCTTATTCCTTGATGGTAGTTACTAGAGATAGTCACAGGCCAAACATTCCCTAGCCTAGCCCACTACACCCAACTAGTGCAGTGATTCCGTGATATGTGTTTACCTTCCTATTACACTACAGTAACATCCAGATTGCCCATCTAGTCTTATGTAGTTTTCCAGTGTTGGTTGTTGAGGTATCCCATTATGGGAAGTCGATATTTTATTATGGTTTGGCACTAATTTATTATGTGGTTTATTTTGGTATGTCATATTGGTGATTTGAATGATTATATTTGTGTGGTTTTTTGAATGGGGGTTTTATATGATTTTAAATAAATCAGTTTGAGAACTCTATTAAGTTAATTAGATTATCAGTATTTTAAGTATTTGTGCCAATTGGTATTTTATGTGTATTAAGGGAACTTGATATATTTAGTAATTTTATTTGGAGTATGGAATGGTATTAAGGGAAATTGGTTTTACATTAGTGATTTTAATAAATCATTTTTGTGAGCTTTGATAATTATTTATTTTAATTTAAGTTCCATTTTTAAATCTGAGTTGGGCAGTTTGTTCACTAAGTAACTAGGTTGTAGCATTATAAGGAACATTAGGGTTTTAGAAAGAAGGGCAACCTTTAATAAAGAAACTAAATTAGATTCCAAAAACCTAACCCTAACCACTGGTCATAGCCATTTGAACTATATATATATATATATATATATATATATATATATATATATATATATATATATATATATATATATATATATATATATATATATAGAGAGAGAGAGAGAGAGAGAGAGAGAGAGAGAGAGAGAGATTTTGGAGAGTATTATTATGGGGATGGTAATGAGAGTCTTGACTGCGTGTGAGGAGAGGGAAACCCCCATGCTGGAAGACTGAGCAAATTGATGAGGAGTGTTGGAGGATCCAAGACAAATTTGGTGGGCAAAGATTTGTGTTTTGCAGATTATCATATTCCCTTGCTGTTTAAATTTCATTGTTGATTGCTCACATGGACAGAGTTTGTCTCTAGTTCTAGTTTTAGACAAGTTTGGAGGTATTTATCTATTATTCTTTGAAATGTTTGAGTTATTGTCCATGTATGTGCTTAAATTGGCTATGAATAATGGTTTCTCTATTAGGGTTAGCCGGCAGAAGATATCGATTAAATGCAAATAAAGATTAAACAAAGAAATGGAAATACACATAAATAATAACAACAAGAGACAAGTTTTAACGTGGTTCACCTAAACTCAGGCTACATCCACCAAACAGAGAGTCCAATATTATTATCCAGTAAATCAAACTAATTACAATTAGCAATCCCTGCAACTCAATACCGCTGCAAAAAATGCTACAATACAATACCAAAACCCTAACCCTTAGCCACTTTTTTATCAAGCTTTTGTCAGTTACAAAATAGGGTTTTCTTATGTCGGTCAATGAAAAAATTAACTTCTGGTGCATTATAAAATAATAAAAAACTGTGTGAGGTTTCGGGGGCATTGCCCCCGAGCCCCCATGGGGGCGCTGCCCCTCGACCCCACCCTATATCGCGACAGGGAACGGGCCAGGGGCGCTGCCCCCAAACCCCGTAGGAATTTGGGGGGAAACCGCGCCAATAAAAGTGGGTAAATATAACCTCCAAGTCTGATTAGGCTCCATATAACAACAATCTCCCACTTGGAGACTGATCAGACTCCACACCATATCATCTCCCACTTGGAGACTGATCATAACACCACTGACCCTGTAGCTCCCACTAGAAATAAGCACCTGAGACTCTATTATTCTATTTTTGGTTGTTTTCAGTCCAGAAGACCAACCAAAGCTAAAGAGGAGCTCAGCTTCTCCCTTGTCACTGCCTTTGTAAACATATCTGCTGGATTGTCATCTGTATGTATCTTTGCTAGCTGTAACTGTCCATCATCCAACACCGACTGAATGAAGTGATACCTCAACTTTATATGTTTGGTCTTTGAATGCAAGGTAGAATTCTTTGCAAGATGTATGGCACTCTGGCTATCCGTAAACAAATAACTATTAACCTATTGTGTACCTAATTCATTCATGAAAGATTGCAGCCATATCATCTCCTTGCTTGCCTCTATTGTAGCTACATATTTTGCCTCTGTGGTGGATAAAGCAACCACCTTTTGCAACCTAGAAATCCAACTCACTGTTGTTCCACCTACAGTAAAGACATAACATGTAGTACTCTGCCTGGTATCAATAGCTCCTGCCAAATCTGAGTCTACATAGCTTGCTAAAATAGTATTAGAGCCCCAAAAACATAAGTGTTTATTGGATGTACCTCTCAAATACCTAAGAATCCATTTTACTGCATTCTAATGCTCTAATCCGGGATGACTCATATACCGGCTAACGACTCCTACAGCATGTGCAATATCTGGTCGCATGCATACCATGGCATACATTAAACTGCCTACAGCTGAAGCATATGGTACCTTGGACATTTTCTCTTCCTCCTCGTGTGTCTTAGGACACATGTCCTTAGTCAATTTGAAATGACTAGGCAAAGGTGTGCTGACAGCTTTTGCATTCTCCATGTGGAATCGCTGCAACACCTTTTCAACATAAGTAGCCTGAGATACAGTTAAATTTCTATTCTGCCTATCTCTGCAAATTTTCATACCAAGGATTTGTTTTGCTACCCCCAAATCCTTTATATCAAATGATTGTGCCAACTGCTGTTTTAACTCTCTTACGTGATCCATGTTAGACCCAGCTACAAGCATGTCATCAACATATAAACACAAAATAATGTAGCTGTCATTATCTAACCACTTAAAATAAACACAATGGTCAAAATTACACCTATTGTAGCCTTGCTTAGCCATAAAACTATCAAATTTCAAATACCATTGCTGAGGTGCTTGTTTCAGGCCATACAAACTCTTCTTCAATCTGCACACTAGTTTCTCCTTACCTTGGACCTCAAATCCTTGGGGCTGTTCCATATAGATCTCCTCCTCCAAATCACCATGGAGAAAGGCAGTTTTAACATCTAGCTGTTCCAAATGTAAATCTTCAGCAGCCACAATACTTAAAACAGTACGAATAGAAGTCATCTTAACAACCGGAGAAAATATCTCATCAAAATCAATGCCCTTTTTCTATGCAAATCCTTTTACAACTAACTTGGCCTTAAATCTATTCTTACCTCCATCTTCCTCTTTCAGCCTGTAAACCCATTTATTTGGTAAAGTCTTTTTACCTGCAGGTAACTTACATAAATCCCAAGTCTGATTTTTCAGCAAGGAGTCCATTTCTTCTTTCATTGCAAGCTCCCACTGAACTCGTGTATCCACCTGCATAGCTTCATCATACCCTTCTGGTTCACCAACATCTGTTAACAAAATAGAATACAAAGAAGGAGAAAACCTTTTAGGAGGTCTATTTATCCTTGTGGACCATCTAACATTCACTGGAGTTTGTGGTATTTCTGGTTGCTGTTGCAGAGCATGAGGAACCATTGGAACATCACTATTTGGAGTATCGTCTAGCACAACATAATCCTTTTCTTTCTTCTCATGCTACTGCAACTGATCTTTGTACAACACCTTTTCATTGAATATAACATCCCTGCTTCTCACAATTTTCTAATTTTTAAAATCCCAAAGCCTATAACCAAATTCATCAATGCCATATCCAACAAAGGTACACCCTTTTGATTTTGCATCCAGCTTGGTTCTATTTTCAAACTCTATATGTGCAAATGCTTCACAGCTGAAGGTTTTCAGAAAAGAATAACTCACCTTCTTGCCTGTCCATGCTTCCTCTGGAATACCATAGCCCAAAGGAACTGAAGGACCTCTGTTAATTAAATATATAGCAGTGTTGACAGCCTCTGTCCACATGTTTAAAGGCAGCCCAGCATGCAATCTCATGGTCCTTGCACACTCCATTATTGTCCTATTCATGCGTTCAGCCACTCCATTTTCCTATGGGGTCCCTAGAACCATTTTCTGCCTACGAATTCTATTAAAGGAACAATAATCTTCAAATTCTTTGCTGCAATACTCACTACCATTATCAGATCTGAGACATTTTAATCTTTTACCCGTCTCATTCTCAACCAAGCTTCTCCATTTCTTAAATGTTTCAAATACATCAGATTTCTGTCTGAGGAAATAAATTCAGACCTTCCTAATTGCATCATCTATGAATGTAACATAATACCGAGAGCCACCGAGAGAAGATACCTAAGCTGGTCCCCATACATCTGTATGCATAAGCTCTAATTTTTTATTTTTCTTTTGCTTCCCATCCTTGAGAAAATTGACTCTCTTTTATTTTCCATACACACAACTTTCACAGAAATCCATATTAATACATTTCAGACCTGGTAAAACATTCTTAGAATGAAGTACCTTCATACCTTTTTCACTCATATGCCCAAGTCTGTTATGCCACAGTGTTGTCTCAGAACCTGCAGCAACTTTTCCAGTCTCTTCCTGCAAACCTACAGCAATTGTTCTTGAACCTGTTTGTTTTTTCTTTGTAACAACTAAAGTAGAAGGAACAGTATGACCTATACAAATATATAAGGTGCCTACTTTCACACCTTTTGCTACTACTAAGGTACCTTTTGAAACCTTCCAAGTTTTATCAGTAAATGTAACAGTGCAACCTTGTTCAGTTAGCTGGCCTGCTAAAATTAAATTCCTACTGAGCCTTGGAACATGCCTTACCTCTTGTAGTAGCCAATGATTCCCATTCTGCAACTTAATCTTGATTCTTCCCTTTCCAACAATCTGACAGGGTTTGTTATCTCCCAAATAAACTAGCCCAAAATCCCCTTAGACATAATCAAGGAAATAACTTCTATGGGGCATAGCATGAAATGAGGCCCCTAAATCTAAAACCCATGAATCATCAGCATTATCTAGGGAAAGAATTAAAGCATCATCTTCAGACTTATTGCTTACCACATTTGCTTCCTTATTGCCTTCTTGTTTGTCTCCTTTGTTTTTCCAAGACCAGCAATATTTCTTTAGATGACCTAGTTTTCCACAGTACCAGTAATCCTTCTATCCTCTGGTTTGGGATCTTTTGTCCTTTGATTTTCCTCGTGAATTCCCATGACCTCCAGAACCTTTTCCTCTCTCCTTTGATTTGCCCCTGCTTTCTGCATTCAAAACACTGCCTGATTTGGATCCACCTGAGCTTTTCTTACAAATTTTCTCACTCAGAATAACACCAACAACATCATCAAATTTTAGGGTATTTGAACCAGAAACAGAGTTACTAACTGCCATTACCAAACTATCCCAGCTTTCAGGCAATTAACATAATATCAAGAGAACTCTAACTTCTTCATCAAATTTTACATTTACAGAAGTCAATTGACTGACAATCTATTAAATTCATTTAAATGACCTGTCACAGATCCACCTTCAACCATTTTCAAATTAAACAACTGCTTCATGAGAAATACCTTATTTGAGGCTGAGGGTTTTTCATATAATTTTGCCAAAACTTTCATCAGACCATTTGTTGTCTTCACTTCCGTTATATTGAATGCCACCAACAATGCCAGGCACAATCGAATGGTTCCCAGTGCCTTTTTGTCAAGAAGATTCTAATCCTCATCAAACATTGTTGCCAGTTTCTTGGCTACTCCATCCAACGGCCTCCATAAATCCTTTTGATAGAGGTAATCCTCCATCTGCATCTTCCATAATTGATAGTTCTGCCCATTGAATTTATCAACTTTCATTTTACCCTCGTCCGCCATTGCTCCCACTCAACCGTGAGACTTTCCTGCAGACGATAATCGAACACAACCCGCTCTGATACCACTTGTTAAGGTTAGCCAGCAGAAGATATCAATTAAATGCAAATAAAGATTAAACAGAGAAATGGAAATACACCAAAATAATAACAACGAGAGACAAGTTTTAACGTAGTTCACCCAAACTCGGGCTACATCCACCAAATAGAGAGTCCAATATTATTATCCAGTAAATCAAACCGATTACAATCAACAATCCCTGCAACTCAATACCGCTGCAAAAAATGCTACAATACAATACCAAAACCCTAACCCTTAGCCGCTTTTTTATCAAGCTTCTGTCGGTTACAAAATAGGGTTTTCTTATGTCGGTCAATGAAAAAATTAACTTTCGGTGTTGCCCCCAAACCCCCGCAAGGGGCACTGCCCCTTGACCCTGTAGGAATTTAGGGGGAAACCACGCCAATAAAAGTGGGGTAAATATAACCTCCAAGTCTGATTAGGCTCCATATAACAACATTCTCTACACCTTCCTTATGATTAGATCTACAATTATATTTCTCTTTCACTTTCATGAATTTCATCAAAAAAATTAGGGAAAAAAATCTTTTCTTAAACTAGCATTGCAACCCTTTCACAAACAAAATTCTGATCTTATTTTTCAACTTGAAACAACATAATCTAAACTAGGTTGATGGCAGATTTGGATTAAAGTGGCTCTCACAGTTTGCATCTTCTAGTTGTTAAATTTGGGGGCAAAAAAATATTTTTAAACCCAGCCCTAAAGCTCCTATCATAAAATTAAAACCAAATATAAAATTCAACTGGAAACATTTAAATCTCAACTAGGTTGGAGCCAAAAATGAATTCTAGATACTTTCATTTTTGGTCAAAATTTGTCCCAGCCTGGTAAAACATGTTTTTTAATCTAGCAACTTAAATACCTATCAAAAACACAAAATACATGTGAATTCCATGTAGAAATGTACATATCTCAACTGGGTTGAAGTTAGAATTCAATTCTAGGCACTTTGATTTTTGGGCAAAATATGCACAGTCGGTACCCTGTCATCCCATATAATCTCTTTTCTTTATCTTATTTCTTGAATTTATTGACCAATATATATATCTAGTGGTTGAAATAAGTTTTTAATTTATTTAATTGCACTCTCTTTATCTCCAATTTAGCTTTTGGTTTCCTCTTTTCAGCATGGTAAAATTTATTTATAATTTGGGGCAAAATAGAGCATTTCCTTACCATCTTGAAAACTCATGTCTTAAACTTAATTTTAAAAGTTGCATTCAACTAGAAACGCCCAAATATGAACTGGGTTGTGGTTTAATTTCAGATCTGGGCACTTTTTATTTTGAGCATGTTTATGTTGTCGGAACCCTGTCATCAGCATTGTTATTTATTAAGAGCTATCATTTATATGCTTGTACACTATCTTAGTGCACTATAGGTAGTGATAGAAAGATGAATCTTTTATTACAGTAGTGGAGTAGTTTTAATGAATTTTAATGATGAAATATGGATTGTTTTAATTATTATTAAAAGATGGAATTTGTTCTTGCTTCGCTGATTTGAATATTTAAATAGTAGTTTTTACTTGACAGATTTAATTGATGTTATCATGGATTGTGAATGGTTATGGAATTGTTTTAATTTGGTTTTGTATACCTTCTTTGGTTAAATGAGATGAACTTAGGTCTTCGATATTGAGTCCTCATGCATGGCCTTGAGCGTTTGTAAATGCTAAGGATGCACATGAGAAGACCTATCCGTCTGTAGGGCATTGATTTGGGCATGATTGAGTCTCCTTGTCTATATGAGAAGTGTAATTGATTTCATATGGTGTCATCCCTTCAAGAATGCATGATGACACTCCATCTGATCTGTACCCTAGTGTCTAGTACCTTAGTAGTTGTGAGAAGTACCTGACATGCTATTAGATGAGCATCTCTTTGTTGTGACATTGATTTTATGCATTGTGTGCCATGTCTACTCTGTGGCTGATGTGGGTGTTGGCCATTATATTCCTTTCCCTTATTCTCCTGTTTGGGTCTTGTGACTACCTCCGAGCATGGTGGGGTACTCTCTTATGAGTCCACATGGTTGGGAGGCATTGCTACTATCATTGGGAACTCGTGTACAGGTTATTGGAGTACTAGTTGGAGATGTTCCAACTTGTATTTATTTTATCAGTTATTGTATCTTATCCATGGCTATGCCTTTACACTTATGTACATTCTTTTATGTAATTTGTACTCTCTTGAGAGAGCTGATGTAAATTATATTAATGAGAAAAATTGAGATGTTGTTTTCTATTTGGCTTGTGGTTTTTCAGTGTTGGTATCAGACCTGCTTGCTCTATGATGATCATTATGGCTTTATATTTATAAGGGAAAATGGGTAGTAGGAACATTTGAATTTGGTGCTTAAAATGAATGTAGTTTTAACTATGTTTGTAAGGAGGGTGATTTAGTCCTCTCCTTTGGGTTGTACATTCGGCCATACTTGGCCATGAATGTTACTGATCTATCGAGTCAACAATCATATTATGTTTATGTTATCACTTTATATTCAAAAAAAAATATTCTTGCCCTCTTTTGGCTCTTACCCTTCGGGGTTATGTTGCTGGACGTTACACTTCTCTAACCTTCACTCTCCTATTGTTCCAACTTTTGACAAACTCTACCTTTAGAGTTGGATCTTGTCCCTTGAGTCTCTCCATAAAGGTTGAAGGCACACTTTTCTATAGCATACCCCAGACCCTAGCATCTCTCTGCCAGTTTACATAGCTCACTGACTCAGTTATGTTTCTATCACCTTCCATGGAACTTAATTTCTATGATTGCTATCCCTTCTAGTATTGAATAGCTTGCAACCCCACAAATCTCAACAATGTTTGACTCCTTTCAGAAATTCTTCTTTGTAGGGGAAAAATATTTGCAACCTTTTGACTATATGATGCATACCCTTTCATCATTGCTAGTTTCTAAGACATGCCTTCTCATGATGTCAGTGGTGCTCCATCTTTTATGAACTTTGTTGTCCATTATTAGCATGTATTTTCTACCCCTCTTTCATAGTTCCGCTATTCCTAATGACATCATAAACATACAAGGTTTCAACCTCCTTAGGAAAAATTGGTGTTGACCACATAGAAGATTTTTTCCTAGTCACATCCTAGTTGGCAAGATAGTCAATCACCCCATTTGCCTCATGGAAATTGATCTAGACTAATTCAACTTTTTAATGATGTCTAAAGAATTATTGATAAGGTTATTAATAGATCAACTAGGGCTATCTTCAATACGAGGTAGTTTATAATGTTGAGTGAATCGCCCTCAACAATAAGGTTTTAAACTTGAAGTTGAAGGGACATCTTAAGGCCATTATAGGTTGTCACAACTTCATCATACTGAGTGGTTTGGACCCCCATGTTCACCGTGCACAAAATAATTAGCTAACCCTCCTCATCTCTTAACACACCACCTCCACCTACAGGGCTTGGATTACCTTTAGTAGCCTTGTCAAAGTTAAGTTTCACCTAGCTAGAGAAAGGGGGGAACCACAAAATATTAAGCATGGGAGAAATTTTTCCCCTAGGTGTCATGGAAATATCAATTTCCAAATTCAAAGCTTTGGCAATCTTAAGATTTATGTCAGAAACAAAGGTTTTAGTATAAGAAGATAGCTTGGATCTAGCCCACACAAGGAAATTGTCTTTAATGGTAGAGTAACATCTTAACAACACCCTATCTAAAGAGGACTCTAGTTCTCTAAAGAAGTGATTATTGCATTCTTTCCAAATACATGAACTAACATGGGGCATAACCAATTGCCACAAAGCGAGCAAGACAGGGTTCCTAAATGAAAAAATACCACTTATTAAGAAAGGTGAAGGTATCACTAGGGAAAACCCATATTAGGGAGAAAAGGGAGTTGATACAACTCTAGAATTCCCAAGAGAAAGAGCACCCAATTGACAAATGGGTAGACGACTCCTCCATGCACTCACACAAGCAACACCTATTGGGAACAGTGAAACCTCTCCTAACTAGGCTGTCAACAATAAGGACTTTTTTTGGGGGAAAACAATGAAAATAAAATAGTAACTTTAGGGACAAGGTGAGGCAGTCATAAAAGGGCCCAATAAGGGGGTGGTCCAAAGGCCAAGAGAAGATTAAAGCCAAATGAGAAGGTAAAGGAACCATAAGGGGAGGTAGTCCAAACAAATTCATCTTTGTAGGGGGCTTGAGGAATGTGGATACACTATAGCATGGACACCAATTTGGATAGGGGTTCAAAAAAGTGATGCAACATAGTAGTCAAGTGTATCCAAGTCTTAATACCATCAACCCTTTGAATGTAATCAATTACCTTGTGACCAGAGGTGTTTTGGCATAAGTTGATGATGTTGGTTGATTTAAGATCATTAAGAACCACATCTCCAAGATAGATATCTTCTTGGAATTTGTTATTTATAACTAAGCTCCAAATTTTATATTGAAAATCCAATAATTTAAAGTGGGGCTCCCATGTTGAAAAACTTGACAAGTTTTATTACTAGGCCCCGAAGTGTTTTTTTTTCAAGGATTTAATAATCTTGAGTATAATTTCAAATACAAGGTATATTTTGCAGTTGGTTTCTTTCAAGGTGATTCAATAAATACATATAAAATGTTGAAGCCTATATTTATAGGGCCTAGTCCTTTGGGGTAGGGCCATTTCTTTTCTGAAAGCAAGAAGAAAAGTTTAGTTGAATTACTATCATGCTTCTTACTTTCAAGTACTTTCCTTTCACATGTATACCTCTCAAAAACATAATTGAAGGCATTAACTGTCAGAACTAGAGAGAAGAAAGAGTTGCATAGGCTTGTGCATTTTTCCATGTGAGATTATCTTGAAAACAAGTAGTAGATATTTTGTGTAAGTCAATTGTTATTATGTTAGCATATCCATATAAATCAAATTGGTAATTCACTTCATACGCTTAAAGTAGAATATTAGCATCGATTAAAAGGATTGAACTTTGTAAGAAAGAAATAAAAATATCATAAATAAAATAATTGTATTGTATAAATAATTTTGAGTAATTAAATAAATTTAATCACTAAGTATAATCTAACTTAGATTACTTTAGAGCTAGGTTGATCGATGAATAATAATGAATAAGATAATTAATTGAAGGAATGGAGTACTTGTGTCTTAAATTGGTGATAGAGAAATGATCCTAACGATTTGCACAATTGATTTTGTATCTCCAGAAATTTAATGGCCTTGGTATGATAGCAATCTAAAAATTAGAACAAACATGGAGAACCCATTGATTCAATCCTATATTCCTCAAATTCATTTGATTATGATCTAAATAAATTTTATTCAGTGTACAAAATTGAACTATCAAGCAAAAGAGATCCAACATAATTTTGCTTCAATAGATTGATTCACCTTCACCTTTTGTCTAGATGAATGTGGTCAGAGAAGTTTTAATGAACACCTTTAGGAGATTGCTAACTTGATAGGCAATGTGTTCTCCTAGTGATGTCAAGTTAATGAGATGGAGTGATATCAAAGACAACATACAGAAGTTGGCATATGGCCTAATCGAAATGTCCCCTAGATGTTCTTTTAATTCCCAAAATCAAATATGAATTCATGTCATATTGAATATGTTTTAATATGACAACATAGCATGTCACACAAATGTGTGTCCAGTTGGTTCATAATGACTAAAAGAAAGAGGTGTGAAGACTAAAAAGTTTGAATTTAAATACTTGAATTTCAAGTTCAATCCTATGTGTCTTAGGATTGAACCAAGTCAATCTAGAGTGGTGCAAAAGTGAAACTTAGAGTAAAATGTAAATATGAGGCATGGGGTGAATGTGTTGGAATGTGTATGAATAGAGGTGGATAAATGAGTAATAGATGACAAATGTATGGTAGTAAGCATAAAAATAGAGAGTGGATATGGATAAAAATTGAATCATAAACCAAACCTAATACAAAAATATGTCACTTATAAATATATAATTTCATTAAAATCTTTTCCTATAAATAAACACAAAATTAAATGAGAAATAACACAATGAGTACATAGTTCATGATTAAAAATATATTAATAAAAAATACTACAAATAAAGTTTGAATGAACAACAAATTGCATTATATGATTAATATTTCTAACAATAAAGCCAAAAAAAACCTACCTAGATTTACATTATCACACTTATTAAAGATACCATCCTTCATCCATTAGAAAAGTGTAATTATCAGATTTAATGTTTTACATTATCACACTTATTAAAGATACCATCCTTTGTCCATTAGAGGATTGTAATTATCATATTTGATGTTGCAACAAACCTAACTAAGATAAACATAATAAGGTTGGAATAACTCTTCCAAATGCAAGACATTTAACACTTATAAATGTCAGTTTATAATGATGATTTCAAATTAAACTTTAAAAGTAAAAAAGCTTAGTGTTTGACATTAACTGTGAGAATCCATTTGAGACTCTAAATTCACAATGACATGTTTTTTGAGACTTTGAAAATAACAAATAACATGCAAACCTAAAACTTCATGTTGGTGTATAACTCACATGAGTTATTCCTAACATAACCATAGTTAGGCAGTTTTTCTCACATGTGGAAAGACTAATTCCACTCTATGAGTCGTTAGTAGATGTGTTGCCTCATATTCGACACATCGTCGCTACATTTGAGGGTAGTTGAACCTTGAGCTATTCTCTTGGTTCCATTTTCACCACCTTTCTTATTCTCATGGAGACTTGTTGCTCAAGCTTCACCTATTTATAGCACTTCGGTTGTAAATCAATTTAGTTCGTTTTCAATACATTGCATTCATGTTTGATTTTTGCTTCCATGATCTTGGACTTCCATTCCCACATGGTATCAGAGCGAGTGGAATAGTGTCAAATTGTTTTCTTGTTGATTACATCTCCATTGGCAAATCTATGCAACCTCTCTTGCATGTTAGGCTCAATATGGCCTTCTATCATTGCATAATCGAGGAGGTAAAATTTTGTTTCAAAGCACATTTGAAATAGGCTTGTTTTTGCAGGTCATAATCATCATTGGTAGAGCTCATTGACCCTCACCACAGTAAGGTCGAATCATTGTGGAGAAAGCCTCAATAGAGGCATTTTTTTGTCGAATTCGTGCCTCACATAGAGGCCGATTCATATTTGGTGATGCCACCCCATCCCATGGCCAAACCCATGCTTCTCACGCCTCATTGAAGGATGCTGAAATACCCCTACTACTGCATTAGAACAACACCTACAAAGAGGCCCGACCCTCTCATCCTAGTCGTCACCCTTTCTGTGGCATTCAAAGCCACGACGCCACTATTTTTGTGGCATTACTGCCACATTTTCCCAAGTAGAGGATGCCCTCAATCATGTGCTCAATTGGGCCCCCAACAACCATGCCATAAAAGCCACGTTTAATCACCTTCTTCACCCTGCTCAAGAGGCAGAAATATAGGCATTTTTTGGCACATTTCTACAATAGCTTTTCAAACTGCAATGGTTGTCAATGTATTTATCATGGAATATGGCACTATTCATTGTAAAAAGTATGCAATTTGCTGACATAAGAAACTCGGGGGGGTGACATCAGCGAAGAGGCAAAATAGAAAAGGGAGGGACAAAAATTTTAACAATAAGCCCCTGGTCATTTGGTTTTTAAGCCCTTGGTCACACTCTACCACAGGGAGCTTAACTTTTTCCCTTATCAAACTTTTTTTTTCCACCAAATATTAGTTTGCAAAATTTTTATTTTCAAGCACATTGAAAATTTTATTTGAATGTTTTTTTTTTGCATATGCAAAATAAATTGTAAAGGCTATAACTTTTGCATATAATCTCATAATCAAGTCATTCAAAAGGCAAAAGTGCCAAATTTTTTGACCTCTATCATTCTAGCATGTCAACATACTATCATTATAAAGTGCCAAATTAAGCTAGGTTTAGGGTTCTTAAAAATACTTCATCTCAAATTGCAATCTTGTTGGGAGACAAAAAAAAGGGAAAATATTGTTGCATGATGTCATGCACTACTTATATTGTGCCACTTTAAGGGGGGTAGTTAAGTAAGAAGAGTGCACACAATCACTTCTTCTATCACTAAAGCACCACCTTAATTCCCAAAACTAAGTATTAAGAAGTTTAAATTGTGCCATTTCATCACCTAAAAGAAAGTCAAAAGGCAATGGTACCACCTTCATCTTTTCACATTTCACATCTAGTGAAGAAGACAATCATGATGCAACTTCAGAGCCTAATATCAACTCTCGACTCTCAGCTCAATTGGTTCTTCATAGTAGAAAAATTGAACTCTACCTAATTTCTTAGTATGTAAAAACACTCATATAGTGTTAGATATTGAAAGTGTAAAAGTGAAATGTAAGCACTAATCTATAAAGTGTAATAGGGGGAACCATCACTTCTCCAAGAATCACATAGATTCTTTATCTCATTCCAATGTATGCATATGCACATCCTTTCTTCAGTCATTTTGTACATTTCTTAGACCTTCATCCTGGTCTTTTTCTTTTAAAAACATTACTTACTTCAATCAGTTTCCCAAAATCTCTTAAGATCAAGGGAAAGGGAAGTTTTACATCTTTGACATGCTTCAGGAGTTCTACATATCTGCATTAGAATCGACATCGGCATCATCATTATCTGGAGGGGCCATCTAAAGTCCTCTCTTTGTTTTCTCTCTTTAGGAGGAAAGTTTTTTTCTCATAGGGTTTTCTTTCTTTCTCCATTTTATGAGAGATGTTTTGTAAATGAGTACCTAAAATGGCACACAGTCGAGACTTATATTTCATAAACCCACCTAAGCTATGCTGAAGGGGGGGTGTTGGTGTATAACTCACATGAGTTATTCCTAACATAACCATAGTTAGGCGGTTTTCCTCACATGTGGAAAGACTAATTTTAGTTTATGAGTCATTAGTAGATGTGTTGCCTCATATTAGACACATTGCCACTACATTTGAGGGTGGTTGAACCTTGAGCTATTCTCTTGGTTTCATTTTCGTCATCTTTCCTATTCTCATGGAGACTTGTTCCTCAAGCTTCACCTATTTATACCGCTTCGGTTGTAAATCAATTCAGCTCATTTTCAATACATTGCATTCATGTTTGATTTCTGCTTCCATGATCTTGTAAACTTCAGCACAAGCATTAAACTTGTAAATTTCTATTGGCGTCAACTATTTTTTAGTGCTTCTGCAATGTCTAATTTGAAGGGAGACAACATTTCTTCTACTTCTCCTATACCAGCTAATGCTTTCAATCAGTGAGATGATAATTTTGTGCAATCTATGGAAACGCCATACGGGGTACTTACATATTCACCGCTTAACTTCTTAGATACTATTTCTGTTCCCATCAAAAGTTTTCTTTTGTAGTTCATTCCGGTAATCTCCTTCATTGCTGATATCTGAATACCACGAACGTGCTGAGACACTGGTTAAAGAAGTCAAAATCTTATAAAAGAAATGCAAAATGGAGATGACGATCTAATCGAGCGGCTTGAAATGGTTGACGCATTGCAATGTTTTTGGAATAGATCGATATTTCGATGCTGAAATAAAAATAGCGTTTGATTATGTATACCAGTCTGTTAAATCTCTTTGAACAACTGTTAAAATTTATATTGTAATTTGTTCAACACACAGAAAAAAAATTAGAAAGAATGTTTTGAAGAAACTGTGGTAGATATTGATAAAAAATGATCGTATTGTCTATGTTAAAATTTCTATACAGGTTAACAATATCTTAACTTGGACCTAAAATTGTGATTACACATCTTGGTTGTGATACAAATAGTTTTAGGTAACAATTAGTATGTTTTTTCAATTTACAATGGACTGTAAAAGCTTCGAAAAATTAACAAAAAGATTTAATTTATGTATACAGATCTTGGGATGGAAGTATGGGGATAGGATTGGGATGCGAATGTTTTACCAAGAATTCAAATGCTACAGCTTTAGGACTCAGAGTACTTCGACTGCATCATTATGATGTATCTGCAGGTACATAAATACTCAATGTACTTTCAAGATGTTTTTCCATCCCTATTAGTTATATATGTGAAGCTACCAAAACAATATTTTTTTAAAATGTCTTCATTTTTATGATATATTTGCATGTGTCAAATAACTCAATATACTTTTTACATAATTTTTATTATTATATAATTAATATAATTTTAGTGGTTTTGCCACTTTTTCTTAAAAATATATATATATATACCGTTTACGTATCTTTTATTTCCATATCTATAAGCAATTATTTATTTATTTATATGTAATGTATGCTGAGCAGATGTGTTGGAGAATTTCAAGGACAATATGGGGCAGTTCATTCTTTGTGGTCTGAAAAATGATAACAATGAGAACAATATTGAGGAAGAGCATGTGATGAGAAGTACGCTCGGCTTAACTAGCACACACTAAGCTTTGACTTGCTTAGGTGGCTGGTGGGCCCTTTCTCTTACTCTATTTTTTTAATGTGTCAATAAGAGGGGTCCACCAACCACCTAAGCAAGTCAAAGCTTAGTGTGTGCTGTTTAAGCCCAGCCTGAGAAGTATGCTCAACCAAGGGCTTCAAGTGTAGCATATCTTGGAGAAATGGTTATGGAAGAGGCTAACACGTTTAGTGTTTCATACCTTAACAAATTATTAGAAAAATCTGGAGATATACATAAAAGAAGTTTTCTCAAAGAGGTAATAAATCTTAAAGATTTTTTTTTAAAAGATTATTTTATTAGATCTATGGAAATCATTAATGCAGATAATAGAAAAAGCACAAACTGATATATTAACTTTTAGATCGATTACTTTTAAATTTTAATTTTGTAGGTGGAGTACACCCTCCTATATGAATGGCCTTGTACATTTACTAGATGGGAGGCACAAAATTTCTAGAAATATATGAGCTAGATAATTTGAGGTAGACATCCTATAGCATTGTTGTTTTATCAAGAGATTGTAAACCTTCTTAAGTTAACTATGAAATTTTCTTATTTGTTTAGGTTGAAAGACAAGAAGATATTAGAGCTGGCAAAATTGGAGTTTAATATATTGCAATTTGAGTACAAGTTGGAGATGAAAAAACTCTCGAGGTAATTTATCAAGTAAACAAAGAGATACTTAAAGAGCTTTAAAGAACTAACCAAGAGAAGTCATGGATGCTTATGTTGTGATTCACTATTTGATCAAGATTTCCCTATGATGGTGTAGAATATAATGATATAATTATTGCCTGATTTATGACAAGTTTTTAAGTAGTTTTATAACATATTTATTTATAGATATAAAGTAATAGATTAAAATAAATGGATGAATACTTCTTTAATATTTTTTCTCAACACTATAATTTCTAAATATTGATTTGATTCTTAAAATATAAATTATATTTGAATATAATTAGTGTTTTAGTATTCTACATTAATTTGTTAAATGATTAATAGGTACTCAATTATATGGACCTATATTTTATAAGTATTGATTACATAAAAATGAATCTAAAAAATGTAATTGAATCTCCATAAATTATCACATAATATAATATACATTGATTGAAATTTATTTTAATTTTTCAATTTTCTTATAAATCTGAACTTGTATGGTAGTTGGAGGGTAGATTATGGCCTCTCCAAGCTAGTTGTAATGAGGGAGCGATCAATTAAATATCTCTTCTAGGTAGTTACTATGGCAGATGAGGTGGAGCTCTGTGATAGTAGAATTGCTATGGCCAAAATCACAACCGTTATCATAATCATGGATGACCTTTTATGGAACACTTGAATAGCTAAAGTGTATTACAAAGGCCATTGTTCAAGGTTGGGAGTCTTTTATTGTGAAAAATATTATAGTGAACCTCAAGGTATGCCTTGAATTTATTTTCAAAATATTTCATGAATTGGCAAGTGCGGCTACTAAAAAGCAAGGCCATGACATGATGCCTTTTATTACAAAAGCAGTATGTATACTTCTTCAATAAATTTTTAATATATGTGAAATTAAAGTGAGAATTTAAGGCCATTAGATAGCACTGAAGTTTTTGTTGTGATGTTCACAACATGCCCCATTATGCTCCTTAGCAAAATGGGGACCCCTGCTGATGTTTGCTTTTTGCTTCTACTTGTGTTTTTCTGCTTTCTGGCGGTTTGGTAAAAATGAAGGTCAGGTGCATCATCATCATGATATTGAATAAGGTTGGTCATCATCATGAGGTCAGTTTGTCAAAGTTCATATTTTATTTCTGTGACCTCATATTTAGAAAGAGCTTGAAATTCCATGCAGGTTTGCCTTTTACTTCACTTGAAAATTCGTCCATATGTCGAAGTTATGCACAGTCAAAGTTTTGGTCAAACCTAATAATCGCAAGTGATCATCATATTTTTTCATGTTGACAGCATCATCATGATCTTGGTCTATCACCCGATAAAAATCATGCAGTCGCAATATCCGGACGTCAATCTTAGGTGGTAGTGCCCTTTACCCGTCAAATGGCCTTAGGCGCATCGTCAGCATCATGATTTCTTTTAGGAGGGTCATATTTTATAAACTTGGTTTTGCTGCATGAAGAACATCATCATCATATTTGAAACGCCTCCCCCCGATAATATCCTGAGGTTCAAATATCATGATGACGCCAACTTTAAGTCATAGTAGGTTCTCCCCGTCGAGTGGTCTCTTGCATCGTGAGCATCATCATGATATTTTTGCATCGCCTAAAATTATAATATCATGATGATATTATAAGATCGCCCTGACTTAGAAAATCCACCTTCGGCATATTTGCGTGCGCGTGTTATAATCCTATCGGAGGGTCATCATCATGATATTTGCTGAACCTCGCTAAGATGATGATGACGACTTCATATCCTCCTGATCTCCTTTTGCATAATCATGATCATCATCATCATCCTGATCTTTTACGAGGGTCATTCGCTGAAATTCGCTAAGTGATGGAGACATCATCATCATAATTCGATAAAGAGGATCATCATGTTCATATCCTCCTGATCGCCTTTTTTGCAATATCATGATGATCACCCTATCTATTCAGAAGAAGGCGGTATTCCATTCCTCAAACAGCATGATCATATTTTACAATATCACCCTAGCGCAAATATCATGATGACCTCAACTCATCCTTGTGCTCTGAAAATGAAATATGATGATTACGTCATCATGATAAATCGATGAGGATCATCATCATCATATTTTTATCCTGTCCTGTTGTCAAGATCATCATGATCTTGTTTGTTCACCTGACATTTCGTGAAGTCCTCCTGCCGATGAAGTAAGACCTTTTAAAAATATCCTGATGATCATCATCATCACATTTTCCCTTCGACATGATTTTTCCCAAACATGATCCGGTTAGCGAAATATCATGATGACGTCATGTTCTAAGTTTAACGAAGGCTCCGGATATCATGATGACGTCATCCCGATCTGATAAACGAAGAAGCAAATATCCTGATGATGATCATCATCATCACATTTTCCCTTCGACAGGATATTTCCCAAAGCACGATCCGGTTCCCGAATATGATGATGACGTCTTATTCTAAGTTCAACAAAAGCAAATATCCTGATGATCATCATCATCCTGATCTTTCAAGAGGGTTACCTTGGCCGCAAAAGGGTCATATTACATTCATCATCCTGATCATGCTCCTTAGGTGACCCGATATCACAATTATCCCCTGATCTTAACTGAACATGATGATGACGCCATCCTTAGCATTTCAATGAAGCCCGAATATCATGATGACGTCACCATCATTTTCCTTTCCTCGGTAGCATGATCATATTCATATCCTCCTATTCTTCTTCAACATGATGATGATGATGATGTTGTTCTTTTCTCCAATATGCAGAAGCAAAATATCATGATGACGTCATCTGGAACTTCTCAGGAGGGAGAGCATCATATTTCTGGAATATCATGATGATGAAGTGAAAATCGACCAACATGTTTGTTTGATGCGCCGATAGCGATAGTCATGCCGATGGGCGGGAAATGAAGCGGTGGAATTTTAAAGTGTTTTTTTTGGCGCCTGTGGCATTTTCCTGGTCAGCGATGGTTGACCCGATGAACTTTGAGCAGTCTGAGCGCATTTTGGATGCGTTTGAGGAGTATTCTAGATCTGATTTCCACAATCTTGCGCAGTCACCTGGGTTTAAACGCTTATTTTAATTTTCTGCTGTTTATGTGATAAATGAAATACTTATTGCTTGTCTTGTCTTGCAGGCTTGTAGTTGAGGAAGCAGCTGGAAAGTCAACACAGTGACCTCATGGAGGAAGGAAATCTGATCTCAGGAGTAAGAAGATAAGGATGAAATGCGAAAAGTCAAGGCCATTCAAGTAAAGAACAAGGTTGCAGCTGAAGGTATTACTGCAACAGACAAACAGAAGTTATTACCCAGTTGCCGGAACTTCTCAGAAGGGGCAATATTTCGCCCAGATTTGACACTGCTTAGAGATATTTTTGAGAGCTGGTTCACCTGCATTTATTGCTGTAACCAAGGGTTTGAACCAGGGGTTTAGTTAGGTTTTTGCTGTAGTGAGGACAATCAGAATGTCTTTATATTGTGCCTCTCTACACTGTAATACTTTACAACAGGGATTCTAGGAAAACACACAGGGATTTTAGGATTTTGCCAGAATTGTAGAGCTTTTCTGGGCATAGTTTAGAGTAGAAGAAGGAGGTCGCCTGTTTGTCTACAGTAAGGTGCGCGTGGAATGTCTGGCTGCCTTACTATATCTGTAAAGCTTGTAAATTCTCTGTACTATGATCAATGAAACTAAGAGTCATTCTTACATTGTAAATCATGTATGACTATTCGTTTCTAATACAATAGAATCTGGAGTTCTGCATCTATCTTCTGAGTGTTCTCCTGCTCTTCTTTGTGTTTTGAAATATTTTCTTTGAGAGCTTGCAATTTTAAATGTATGTTTGTGAAAATGCTCAGAACTTGCATTTAAGGTTTTTACTGTGGATTTGATCAAATTACTGTGGTATTTACATAGTGCATAACAAAAACAATTAGATCCTTCAGTAGATTAAATGAGGTATAGAGTAGATCTTTCTAACTTTTCCCAACCCATCTGAAATATTTAGCTGAAAACGTAGAAATCTAAAGGAAATTGTCTCAAATTTGAAGAAGCATGCATAACAGAGCTATAAGTAGACAATTTTCATAAATAGATAAAGAAGAAAGCTGTAAAAATTCAAGAAAACCATCTAAAACTTGCAGCCCGGTAACACTTGTATGCAAATGAACATAATACTTGTTGAAATCTATGACCTTTTTGCATATTCTTAGTCCAGTAAGCCATCAAACAAACCTAAACTACGTAAGGCCCCTTGAACATTACAGCTTCACATTGACCAGCTGAACTTGACCAACCGAACCATTGTAGACTTGGGATTAGTTGAATCTCAAATGATTCCTTCTTATCTTTCAAGTATAGTTTCAGTTCATTATATGTGAATTTTAACTTATTGTTATGATTGCATCAAAACAGTCATCAACAGTTTTGTTCCTATAAACATTTGAAAATAATTAGATTTTCCACATGAAAGTAAAGAAAATAAATTAAGGGTTGACTAATGGACAGTGGATATTTCCTACCTCTTATTTCTCTATTATGTTATAAGAAGTTTCTACAAAGGTAGGACTCTCTCCTTAATTTAGATGCTTAATTTGGATGTTTGATAGCTGTTGAAATGATTAATTGAGAGTCAAAACACAACTATTGTATTATATCGCTATATTATATTCAGGTTAATGTGTGTTAATTGCATATTTGTCAAAAAAAGTAACAATGCATGTACTTGTATTTAATACGGTTCTATCCATGAATTGAACTTTTTAACACATCTTTATAAATTATTTCATTTATATTCAACAATAATCTATTATTACCATTACACAAAAAATGCTTTGTTATCTTTAAGCCCAACTAACGACCTAGGTTGTAGGCTCTAATGATAGATATATTAATATTAATGTTTAGACTTAAAATCTATGAAGAAATTCCTTTTGATCATATTTAAAATAGAAGCAAATATATAGATCATGGAATGCAATTATGAAATGGATTTAACATGTAAAATGTATTGTGTTTTAGTGGGCAAATTATATGGAAGCTTGCTTCGAGCAAGCACGATGGAAAACAAGTGGACATCTCCCAACCTATAATGTGTATATAAAGATTGCTGAAATGAGTGTAGCCCTTCGACCAATATTGTTGTATGTTGTCCTATTAGCAGCCCCAATTTTATGGAATGGTGATATCAAGGAGATATTCCTTCATAAATCTAGATTCTATGAAATCATGTGGCTATGTATGTGCTTAATTGATGATACACATGGTTTTGAGGTTTTGATCTTTTTCCTTTTTATTCAAACATTAGATATAGAAATAAATATGATGATACATGTAATATTAACATATTTATAATCTTAATGAAGGATGAGAAGCTCCACGAAAAGACTGCATCAGCCATTTCTTGTTATATGAGCGATCACCCTAATTGTTTAGAAGGAGAGGCATTATATGACATCACCAAACTCAATGGAGAATTGCTAAAGGAAATGATGAGGGAATATCTAAAACCAAATAATTTTTTTCTTGATTGGGAGAAGATATGCCTCAATAGTACTATAGGAATACAATTTTTTTATATATTTGGAGATGGCTTCACATATTGTCACAAGGAGGACGAGCATCAAGTGTTTAAAGTTTGTGTTGATCTAGTAGACATATAAAAGGGAAAAGAGTTTTGATTAACTAAAAATGAAATTCTCATTTTAATCTAGACTTCTAGTAAGTCATAAACTTAATGGTACTACTATTTTTATTCTATTGTAATATTTTCTTTGTTAATATAGTTGATCTACTCTTCTTTAGATTGAATTGCAACTTATCTTTAGATAGAGTTGAGATGTTATATGGTTTTTATATATATGTTATATGGATTATATATATAAAATAATTGTTTTATATATCTATTTTTAATGTACAATTTGATTAGTGAAGTAAATTATTTGATTAGTGTTGTTATTTTAAGTTTATTCTCATAGGATATTAACCTTCTTGAAATATGTTTTGCTTCCTACATGTTGCAATGCTTAGTATCCACCTATAGCTCGTTATTGTACATTGTTTAGTTTGTAAAATCTTTATTGATTTGAGGTTTGGTGATATAGTCTAAAATACAATGTCTTCATTAATATTGTAGTTTAGGAGGGCTGATGCATTTTCTGAAGACTCAAAATCATGATAATTACAACATTAATGCTCTAATTCAAGTTGAAACATTAAATGTTGATGTTGATGGTATTTGTGCTCCTACATAAACAACTTATAGATTTAATGTCTATTCATTTATTGAAACTCTAAATGTGGATGATGATTTTATTTGTGCTCTTACTTAGATAACCTATAACTTAAAAGACTATTCATTAAAAAAGCATGTAGTCTTTGAAAAATAACAAATCACATTGGAAGTGATATATAGAATTTATCTTCTATCTTACATAAAACTGATATAAGTGTATATGAAAAAATTAAATTCATTTAATTATAAATGTAAAATGCAAATTTATTAATAATTAAATAAGAATCCCTACATTTAAGTAAAGTCTAATTACTTCAATGTGTACTAAGAAATTTGTCCTCTATCTTACATTAAAAAATAGAATAAATAATGTATGAAAAAATATTAAATCAATAAACTACATATATTGAGTGTACATTTACAACTCAAATTAAATAAACACTATAAGGAAATATAATTACTAAAATTGTATAGAAAATAAAGTGCTCTGTAGTTTCGAGTGAGTACCCTTAGATATTCTAGAACTTTCTTGGCTATGCCCATATGGCCGTCTTTTTGGGGTGTGCCTTTATACCACCCAAACCATTTTTTGTGGAAGTGTTTTTCTTATCTTATTATTAATAGATAATATGGCATTTTCATCCAAAAAAATGAAGAGCCATGTAAACCTTTAGTAATGAACTTAAATTTTTTTGGTGAGTTATGTAATAAACAATGGAAACTAGAATTTATTCTTTTTAATTATGATGCTACTATGCTTCATATAAGTAAATGGAGGCAAATTTTGTAGTTATATATAGAGCAATAGGTTGTTTCATGAAATAAAAATTTATAATGTTTACCAATAAAATGTGCATACTTTTTTTTTTTTAAAATAATGCGCCTGGTAAACTTTTTAATGTGACCGGTGACGCTGGTGCGACACGCCCTCCGGCTCCACACAACGCTTTTGCCTGGAGCTATGAACCAGTGAGGTCACAACACGGGGGACCTCATCCCCAAGAAAGAACACTTCAAACCTGCGAGCTCGTTGGCCTAGCGAAGGCGTAACGCCTTGCGAGCTCGTTGGCCCAGCGGAGGTTTGAACTCTGGTGACCGCCACTACAACCGAGCGACTTAACCACCGAACCATGCCCTTATCGGCAATAAAATGTGCATACTTATATGTTAAGAATTTTCTTATTTTTTTTAAATACCCTATTAAAATTAAATATATTTATTCTTTATTTTCTTCTAATTAATTATGGTTGAAAGTACATTATTTTATTCAATATTAGCATATATATTGTAATGTTCTAACTTAAATAAAAAAAGATGATCTCTGAGGACTTGTTGTTAGCATGTATGTTTGGATCTTCTAAATATAATATTACATTTCATTTTAAGATTAAATATGTTAGGCAATTTTGAGTATTAAATTTTTTTTTGTTATGGAAGTTTTAGACTAGTTTTTAATGGGATATGATTTTTTCTAGTAGTTCAGTTTTTAAGAGACTACACCTATCATTGGGGGACACTTTTTAAAATAATTGCAACTAACTATGGCTGCAATATGTCACTCCTAATGAATGAATATTTTCAATATAAAATATTCTTGAGATTTTTCTTGATTTATGGTTTTTAAAACATTTGTTTATAAGATCACCAATATTTTATGTTTATATAAAGGATGTTTATTCTTAAAATTTCTCATGCTTAAATGTAGCATCCACTATTTCTAGCATTCATCTCAAATAATTGAATGTGATGTGAGTTTTTGGATCGCTCAAAGGACATAATCTTTATTAGGTCTTTCTCGTTGCAAGATACTATAGCATCTACATTTATTAAGTTGTTATGAATTGTGAGGCATGTTAATAACACATTTTTATTATTAATTTGTATTTTGGTGTTTCAAAAGGGTAAGTTCTATGTTTTTATGATGAGATATTACTAATAGATTTTTTTCATGTTGATTAGATTTCTTTTTTTTTTTGCTCAGTAAGGATGCATAGCATAAGAATATTATATCACTATAAAATATTTTTACAAAGATTTTACAAAAGAGGGGTTCATAGACCAATATTTAACAAAGTCAAGCATCTCAAAAAGGCTCATAATTTTACAAATATATTGTGAGCCAATCAACAAAAAACCACAAAGCAGAACAGGGCAGAATTATGGCTTCATAACATTTAAATATGTGAATTTGAAGCCATGAAAACCAATAGAATCATCTTCACCAGCATTAAGATTGTCATTGTCTAGAGTAAAAGGAGAAAGAGGTGGGGAGTACAGAAGGAAACTCTAGGCATTAGAGACATCATCAATCATCTCCTTTCAGGCACTAGCAATTTGCTTTTTATGTGCTTGCAAAGAACACTCAAGTGAATCATAACTAATATTCTGTAGACTAAGAATAAAAGCTTGATAAACATAGTTAGCAAAGGGTTTTTCCATGATTTCTATATGACTAAAAAGACCTCCAATATCCACTGATCCTGAATGAAAATCATAAGCAATGAAACCCATATTAAGTTTGCGGGCAGACACAAGTAAATCATGAATGAAAATGGAAGAAAGTCCTTTAACTAGATTGACATTTTGAATAATATCCATGCCATTTGATAAGAAACAAGATGCTCTATGTGAGGCATAACATACTTTAGAAAGAGAAAGAAATTCTTTACCACATACCTCAATTAGGGCTTCTTCCACATCTGTATTATGGAGTTTGAATGCTCTTGAAAGGCCGCCAGCATCAATACGACCATGAAATGGTTGTTCCCACAACTGAACCAACAAAAGAAGCCTAGAGTTTCTAGGAATAACTGCCATCATCCCAATCAAAAGTCTAACAAAGAATGCTTGACCCATTAACAAAAATAGGTATAAAAGCTAAGCACACATGAGCCATCATCAAAATAGCAGTCCTTGAAGTAATCCTTGCAGCCAGGGAAGAGTAAATATCTTCACATAAAACCAAGAACTACTACTAGAAGAATTAAAAAAAAAAACTATCTTTCCACATGCATAAAATAATGAAACCCAAAGTGGGATGAAATGAGTGCCATCATCATCAGTTTCAAATGAGATCCCAAAGATGAGCCATGTGGGAGAGTGATATCATCCATGTACCAGACTATACAAGACACCAAAAGATAGGTAAAAATGAAAAATATCACAATAGATACAAAGCACATGTCAAGAAGACAAATAAACATGTTAGGAATTTATCTCAAAAAAAGAGAGAAATTAATCTTTTTCTTCATCTTTCAAAAGTTCCAACGACAACGGGAGGTTGGAATAAGTATCTTGATCTATGTGATTAGAACCTCTTGGTATAGAGTAGGCTAAGTTTGCAAGACAATCTGCAACTTTATTTCCTTCTCTAAAAGTAGGAAGGATTTGAAAATCTTTAATCTTCTCCATTAATCTCCAAGCCTGCTATAGTATATAACTAAATTTCCAATTGTTATCATTTTTCTTTTGAAAAACTTAAATGATGACTTTAGAATCTCCTTCCACTATTAACTTTTTGATTCCCATAGAAACGGTTGTTCTTATACCCAGCAAAAGAGCATGTGTTTCTACTACATTGTTAGTGCCATCTACAATTCTCATAGCTTCAGCACATAGAAGTTTGTGTAAGTTATCTCTTATGACACATACAATACCTAAGATGCCTGAGTTACCTTTAGAGGCACCATCAAAATTAACTTTAAACTAGTTGGGAGAAGGGGGATCTAGTGCATTGATTTACGATCATTATGTAAAGTAGAATGAGATCTTTTTGGCAAGTTTCATGAGTTGATTATCTTAATCTTTTTCCATTTAGATAACATTAAATCATCCCACTAAGTGAATACTTACCCTTTGTTTGAAATATTACTATTTCTAAAAGAAATAAGAAATCATCCAAATGAAGAGATTATTTTCTAAATATACGCCTATTTCTTTCCAGCCATATATTCCAAATCAAAACTAAAGGAGATATAACCCAGATATCTGATAAAATGGCATTTTTGTAGAGGAGAGGCTAGCTTAAAAATCAATTGAAGAGGAAATCAGGAAGATGAGATTAGATTTCTATTTTGCTTTGTAGTCATCTTCCCAATTTTAAAGTGTAATAATACTATTTTTTACCAAGTGTCCCTAAAAGGATTAAAATTAGTGAGGCCCTTAACTATGAAAATGATTATATTTATATGTAACACTCTTTACTGCATACATCTTTGACACATTACATAGAAAAACTTTAAGATTGTAATACATGAAAATATTTTGTATAGCCAACACAACCATCCACATCATATGGTGCATGTTGCGAACATGGTATTATCTTTATCTTTCCTTCTGCCAAGCATTTTACATACACTAAGGAGTGTTGGCTCTCAAACATATATTTCTAGAAATTCTAAAGATTAACTCCAAAAATAAAGGTCAGGGATTGTTAGCAATAGACACCACTCTGATGAATAATTAAGTGTTGTCATTGATGGTAACAAGGCAAAGAGACTTTACTCTAGTAGACCAAATTGATGTGGCATCAAGACATACAAGGATTCTGGTCCAAAAGGCTAAGATGACTAAGTACATGGGTAGTATATAGAGCAAGTGACAGAGATTGGGTCAGTATGTCTCTGCAATAGAAGATCATCAGATGCAGTTCAAGTATGTTGCTTGTAGTTGCTTAAAGGTGTGATATCCAGGTTTGCAAGTTCTGAAGATCTCTAGAAGACATACCATGATATAGCTAAGTTCGGTAAGTAAACTTAAGTCAGGGACAATGTATAGTACCAAAGAGAAAGGGTCCACATTCCTCTGCAGGTGCATACCTTGTCTTACAGTTTTGGATTAGAAAAGATACATATCTTGGCTACCTAAATCTAGAGTTGTAGCTTCTAAAGTTCTTTTGGTTTCATTCTACAAGATGCTCTTTACCAGCTTCTAGTCTGATAGTGTTTCCTAGTGACAGGTCAACAGTTCTGAGATCCACATTTCTTAGTAGTTGATTATTATGTTCTATGGTTATGAAGGTATGCTAAGAGATCAATGATGAATATTGACTATGATTTTTAGAGTCTCATTTCATCCGTAGTGGAAGTTATGTTGTGACAATTGAATTGATCAAGTGTGTTCATGAAGAACAAGCCGACAGGCATGGCTGATCTATATGTGAAGAAGTTATATTATTTGAACTATCAATCTAAGTGATTGAATGATTGATGCTGACCCATATGAAGACTATTGTATGATCATTTGAGTTCTCATTGTTGTTTGTGCTTAATTTTGGGCCAACAAGGTGAAACACTTTGATACACATTTCATGTTTGGGTGGTTGACCTATTTGTATGGTGAATCTAGTTGCAGATATTTATACTCGATGGATTTTCAGCATTGCAAATGTAGAGAATGTAATTGTGTTGTGATAAGTATGGAAATCCAATCTAAGGCAGCCTTGTGATCTAAAGAAGACAATGGGGTAGAAAAATAGAACTTACGTGAAGCAGAGCAAGAGATAGCAGAACAAACATTATGAAGACTTTTGAGTCTATTTACTGAGCTTAAGGGAACTACACCTTAGCATTCTTAGATACATTTGTAGCAATCATCTCTTGGTAGTGAGCCAATTCCTCTTCTATATTCTTTTCTCTTGGTAGTGAGCCTTTGTGTAGTGAGCCTTTGTGTAGTGAGCACCTCTTCTTAGGGCAGTGAGCCTTATTGTAATTTGATATTGTGCTATAATAATATGTTGTGAGCTAACACTCACCATGGTTTTTCCCTTTTGGGTTTTTGAAGTAAAAATCCTATTGTCTATGTGTTATGTCTTTATGGTTGTTGTTCTTATGCTTATTCTACTTTCATGTTATTAATTTTGGAGATTGGATTAATAAACAAGTTAACAAGTGGTTTTGTAGAATACTGATTCACCCGCCTCTCAGTAATCCTTACTTTCAACAGGGATAATGACAACAAAGGTAATGAGAAAGACTTATCATTAGATAGTGGCCTGAATGGGTAAATATATGAGATTGCGTAATATGTCCTTTAGTTTAGGCTTGGATAGACCTAGGAGGGTGTTTCTAGGGGCATCCTTAATAGGATGATTAAATCATAATGATAAAATGATATTGAAATAATTAATGATTATATTGAGTACTAGATGAGCCCTAAAGCTTGTCACTTAGCTTATTGCACATTAGTTAGTCATAAGACCTGTTCTTAATCTAATGATAATGTTTATTCTTAGATATATGAACCAAAAGATAGCAATAGTATGTATATTCCTATGAATGCATTTCCCTTAAGCCAATCTTACACATATAGTAGAATGATAACATACTTATAAGTTCCTCAAATGGTCTATGAATTTATCTTGCATGAAATGTTGCATTGATTAAATCAATGTAGCATATAAGCATAACGGATCCTAATCCTAAACATAGAAGGATGAGAAAAAAGGATATTAATATGAGACTATGTTTGATCGTTCACAATTTAGGACTAGTGCCTACTTCCATGGGTAAGAAAGTCACAACTTAGAAGGAAGAAATGTGTATACATAGAATTCATAGTTGGAAGTAGAGTTGAACAGACAAATCAATTATAAGGAATTTTTTTCTAACTAATCATTCTTAGTAATCCATACAAAATATACAATAATCCACATAAAATGAAAGGAATATCATTACAATGGCTTGCAATATTTTATAAAATTGTCACACGTTCATCTAAATCTCAATACATTTACACTAGCAAATGTGGCAATAGAAAATCCATAACCAGGTTCAAAGGTTACTTTGAGTCGTTATAGTTTTCCATGGGGACTTGGTGTAGGAGCTCCCTATTCTAGTCATGTTTTTTGATATGTCATGTTTGGTTGTCATGTTATATTGTTCTCCCTAAGACTTTGAAATCCATTTTCATGGGTTGTAATAAGGACTTGGTCCATTTGGTCAATTTGTCCAATATAGACCTTGATATGGTCGATTTGAATGTAACTACACTTAAGAAACATGTGGTTTCTTGTGGAGGAAGTCATATCCAATGGTTAACTACCCTTGGATAGCAGTTGTATGGTTGGAGGAGGAGGAGACACATCCTTCAATCCTTCTATAGGAAGAAAAATGTAATCACATGCCATCAATAATGAAATTTAGAAGTTTTTGGAGTGTAAAACTATGATTTCTTGCATTTTCCTGGAAAATAGTCACTCAGTATGGCCCTGTACAGATAGTAAGGAGTCTAAAACCTATGAAATGTGTTAATTATTTGAAATACCTTTCATTTGAGTGTAGTTACGCCTCTTGAAACCTCCTATGTTGTTTGAACCAAATCGATTTGTGCAAACTAGTTTGAAAACCCTCAAAACTAGGGTTTTTTGGCAAAATGAGCGATTTCTCCTCTATCCTCTGAAAAACATCAACCATTTTCAGTAGGATGGAGGGAGATAGAGTAGATTACATGTTTTTTTTTCTTGAAAGGTCTGCACTCCTCACTCCAAGGCACTTGGCATGATTCTAACTAGTCTACATAGTGATTAGTTAGTGTGCAAATAGTGGAAATCGGTGTGGTTTCAAGGAACAGTCAAGAGACTGACCTAATGGATGATGTATTTGGTGTTTGTAGATGAAAATAGACTTGTGCAAGTGTTTGTCTAGTCCTGAGCATGAGATTTTGATACACTTCGTTTGTAAAGACCCCAAATTAGGCCTATTCCCTAAAGAGAAGAGTTCATTGTCATTGGACGCCTGAAACAGAGTACGGCCCTACAACTTGGTAGGCTATTGTATGTCCATAATGGGTATTTAAATGTGCAAAGAACTTGATCTATCCTTTAGAGGTTTGTGGATTTATTCCTTGATTACCTGATCTCAAGGGCTACAAGGAATAGGTCACTTTAGGCACTGTCATAGTGCAGCCATATTGTAGTTTGTTGTTCACTATCCTTGAAGGTACATAATAAAGTTATTGGATCAGAGACCATGTGTTGGTCATGTCCTTGACCATTAGGTGTTGGTTGTAATATGAGATCCTATTGGTAGGGATGTTGGTAGTTTGGTTGTTGATCTAGAAGGTGTGTGTGTGTGTGTGTGTGTTAGTTGGGTTGAGTAGAGACTCCCCAAAAGAGAGTTGAGTAGTCTATGTGCGTGGACACCAGGGTGTGGTCCTGGACTAGGTCAGTCTCTTGAATAGCCTTGTGTAGGCTTGTGTTGCATAAGGGTTTGAGAAATCTTGAGAAGGAAACCTAGAAGTCTAGGTTTTATTGTGTGAATAAAACCAAACAATCCAATACATCTGCATCAAAACTTTCATTTACATTGAGAGATTCATTTGAAAGTATTTTCATGATTTAAAACATATGATCTTGCCACTTACATACTATAATTGTAAATATTGAAACCTTGGATTGACCTAAGAGACTTGCAATCAAGAATAATGTAGAATGAGCAACCATTGTTACATATGTCGTCCTTGTATTTATACAATTTCAATTGCATTGCATTATACTTATCTTAATGGGGTTTGCAAGGGTCACATATGTAAGAAATAGAGGCAAACCACAATAATATGGAAATCTGAAATTAAACTTTAAATCTGATTTTTAATGTATAAAATTCCAAATGGAGAAGAAACAATGTAAAATCAATAAGGAAAATTTAAAAAACTCAAGAGATTTAGATATAACAGAGAGATTAACATAGAGAAAACCCTTTCTAGTAAAAAATCCACTAGGAAAAGAGGCCAACATTGTATTATCATCAATAGAGATTACAATATAATCAGTTCCTTTAATCCTACTACTTCCACTCTTACAACTTATGTGTACCTATGCAAAAAACTATATATTCTACCTTCTCAAGATCTCAACTTATAAATAATACATTCTATTTGGGAATACATGAGGTGAGGTGCCTAAAAAAAAATCCAGTGCCCCACATATGGAATCACACCTACAGGAAAATTATTGTCAATGATTCTTCTTCTTATAGCTTTCATAAATCACCAATAATGGATAGACTATCTAGGATTCCCACTTTGTTGTAGCTAGATAATAATAATAGATTCCTTATAGCATGTCATAGCAACACATTAATAGTCATTTGAAGAATAGCCTCCACCAACTTGTGTGTTTGGTTTGCATAAATGCCCATATTTACAATCCCAATGCATAAGATGCTTTAATACTAATAAATAGTAAATGGTTTAAACCAATAAATAATTAGTTACTATTGTCAATAAATAATTAATTATTGTATCATTAAAAATTAAATTACCTATGAGTGATTCTTCCCTCCCTTATGAATGGATTTTATAAAAACTATTTGGAATAATTAAATAACAAAGGATTTACAAGGCTGATGGCACCTTAGTTCTAACATTCTCCCACTTAACATCATACATTCTAAATACATCCATCAAAAAACATAAATCAACTAAGTACAAGATATGAGGCCCATAGCCTCCTTCCATGAGGTAAACTTTTTGGTTCCTACAATGTTGGTAAAATAATCTACAACATTCTCTTCAGTGTTAACCTTCTATTGTCCTTTGAGTTGTTGTCCTTGATGTCAAATACACAAACTCTCAGGTTTGTGGTACATTGATAGTTGCATCATGACACATTTGTTTTTCCATACTTGGTATGCCAATGGTAATATGGGTGCATTGATGATTCATGCTCCCATGATGGTTTATGCTCTTAGTTGATATTCATTTGTTGGCTCATGCTCATGGTACACATTATGTGTTCTTGTGATCACTCCTTCTGTTCATACAATGTTGATGGTATGCTCATAATCATACACACTCTATGAAAACTCTATGGTAGTCACATTTGATGAACTCTTGATCTCTTGATGATTTATCTCTTGTGGAATATGGCATTAGATATCATTTCTGTGTTAAGGTACTTGTAATAGTTTTGCAATTTGGCATATGGTATGATTCGTGGCACTATCATGATAGTTGATAGTTGATGAGGTTCAGTTGATATTGTGTATCACATGCTTCATTTGTTCTTGGTTTGGTATCATATCATGATGTTGATAGTTGATATACTTTTTTTATACTTTGGCACTGCTTTGACACTATTGGAATTGGCCTGGACAACTGAGATGGGGGCCTAAATTAGTTGTCCCTCAATTTAAACTTTTTTTTCCTTTAATCTTCTTTTATCACTTATAATCAAATTAATGATATAAACATTTGAGCATCAATTAGTAACACATGAACAAAAATGGAAATATCACACATGACACCAAGAATTTTGACGTGGAAACCTGGTTAAGGGAAAAACCATAGTGGGGGTTAACCCACAAAGATTATACTCTGTTAAAAATATTTTACAAAGGGGAATGCACATGCATTGGGTCTCACTACCCAGAGCTCATTACTCAAAAGAAGGCTCACTACCTACATAAGGCTCACTACCTATATGAAGAAGATTATAATGAATTTGAACTAATATTTGGCATCTATCAATGCTAGAGTTCAATTCTGGTTAAACACAAAAAACTAACTTGACACACTTCATCCTTACTCTACCCCTCTTACTATTCTGCTAAGATTTGTCCTTTTGATCTCTGCTCTTTTCACAATTACTCCATAGTCACAACACACACACACACACACACAAAATCATCCAAATCCATCGGCTATATATATATATCCACATCCTAATCTTTAATTACTTTCTAGTCAGTTTCAAGAACACTTGGAACTTTATTGAATACTTTGCTCTGTCAGCTAGATCCATGCATAACTTTAGACGTGGACCAAAACATACACTCACAAATCATCATTTAGGTTGACCACTATCACTGGTCATCACTACTTGCCCAATCAACAACTTCCATTCATCCGGAGCCAAGATCATTTACAAGGTCAGCCTATTCTTCTTCGGTCTGCTCTGCGAAGCTGTTAACCTGATACTTTGAAGCTAATAACTTTTGAATCATTTATCACCAGAGGCCAAAACTCTAGATTTAGATTGTCCTGACAATACTTATGACCTCAGATCCACAACAGATTATGACTTTCCACTAGAGAGATCCGGACCAAGATATCACACCCTATCACACACTTTGTTCTTGACATCCCGGACTTAGTAAAATCTTCAATCTAATTTCCGGTAAGGGTAAATTAAGAAATGCGGATGTGTAGTAGAGACTTAGTTACCATCAATGACAACACTTATTATGCCTAGTAGTGTCTCTTGCCAACAATCTCCCCCTTTGCCATTGATGGCAACACTTAGTGAAAAATAACTAAGTGTCGAAATAACTCCCTCTTTGCTTGTGCTCCATACTACTGCTCACACTATTTTCTAGTGCTCCCCCTTTGCTGGATTCCTGATTTTTTATTGCTCTTCACTCCCCCTTTGATATCAATGGAAAAGGGTGGGGTTGGTAAGACAAAATTTTCAAAATTTTTGTGTATAATGCCGCATATGTACAACTAATCATTAAGTTCTATTCACATGAACTTGAGAATATCTACGAAATTTTTTTTCAATTACACAAGTTTAGAGGCCCAAGTTCCCTTTATTCCATCCAAAATTGAGATGTGTCCACTTAGCAAGAATCCATATGCTTCTACCTTTGTCAGATCTAAGGGATTACTTGTCTGAAGTGCAGTCTGGGCTTCTGATAAGGCATTGTGCATGGCTTATAAGTTGGGGACAATCAATCCACAAAGATCACACATTATCTTCATAATATTGCCTTTTTATTTAATAAGCCTCTTTATCTCATCTATCAAGATGATTACTTGACATTCCTGGCTTATAGGTGAAACTGTTAGAGGATCAAAATTTTGAGATAGATTTGGCAATTTATGTTCTTGCTCCTTTATCTTTTTCTCAATGTCCTCATTGACTTTGGGCCATGATAGATAGAATTTGTACATATCACTTCCATCATTTATAGCATTCTAAATACTCTTTATGCTAATACCAAGTATTCTTCTATCATTTCCTATTAGGCTCTTTATTTCACTAAATTTCTTATCCAAAAATTCTTTCTAAACTTTTTGCTCCACAAACTTTTCAAAGGACTCAAAATGTGTACTTACAACATTCACAAGATTCTTCAGGTGACCGGAGGGGGAATCCGATGGACTCTTTTGGCAGGTTGGCAATAACTTTTCCAGGACTCTGGTTACAAGCCCTAATAGTTCACTATCCTCCATGTGAGATTTTAACATCTTCTCCCTGGCCTTGGCTTGAGTGAAAGATGCAATCTTCATCACTTGTACTAGAGAGAGAGAGCATCTAGATTAGTTGGTCTTTGGAGTAGTTCAGGATCATCAAACTCAAGCATTTTTTTATCCAAAATACTTTTCACTACATTTGTAGTGCCTCTTACAACAATTTCTAGAACACTTTCCTCTTCATGGGTTTTCTCTAGACTATCTTGTTTGGGTGCTTCAACATTTGTACCATCTTCTATTTTCACATCCTAACTCTCTTCTTTCTCTTTCTCTACTTCATCTTTCTCTCTATCATCTGTAGTGGGATTCTCTCTTTTGTCCTCACCATCTAAAATCTATTCTAGAGGATTTAGTGTAGCAGCAGTATTCTAAACATTATCTTTCTTTTCTGATTGGTCAGGAGGAGTTAGAGTATCACTTGCATCATCAATTTAGTCCACCATTTCTATATCTACTTTGTTTATTTGCTCCTCTCCTAGAATAGAGGAGTCAACAAACTCTATTTTTTGCTCATTGATGTTCACTTCTTCAACAACTGGAATTGATGAATCAATTCCATCATTTGTCTCCTCATAGGTTTGCTCCGAAGGATCTAATGTATTGCCTTGGTCATAATTTCCTTTTTCAATCTCTTTTTTTGGAGCTTCTTGTTCTTCTGAAACAATATAGTATTTATCTTTGTCAAGGGCATTTCTCAAAATTTCTTTTGTTTCCTTTGCAACTTCCTCAGTTTCACCAAGCATTAACTTGTTCATCTGGATCTTGCTTCTGAATTTCTCCTTAACTTCCGTGAGGATTTTATCAGCTTCTCTTCTAGTCATTAGTGGACATAGGGTGGAAAGAACATATTTTTTGAGTTCTATGTCTTTGTCCTTAGTGGCTTCCTTCATCATTTCTACTATTTACCTTAAACTATCATAACATATCATAATATATTATGATAGGCTTCAGATTGCCATGAACAATAATTGAGTTTACAATTTGATCAATAGTCATAGCAACCTTACCAGTCTCTTGCCTTTTACTTGCCTTTTTTCTTTCAGTGGGTTGGTTCTTAGAGGCCTTTGAAGTCTTGACTTTCTTTGATCTTATCTCTTCAACTTTTTCATCTATTTCTGTTTCTTCATCATCTTTTGTGCTCTTGTAGGCTCTTGTGGCCTTGGTTTTCCTCCTCTTTCCTCATTCACTAGATGGTGTGGCTTTTGGTGTCTTAATGGGAATAGACTTGGATTGTTCTGAGATAGTTGCAGAGCTTCTTGTTTTCCTTGAAGAGCTAAGTGGGGCTTCTAGAGCAGCTGCTGGCTCACTTTCTGCTTTTTCTTTTGAAGTTTGCTTAGTGTTTTTCTCCATCTTTTCAATCCTTTCTCTATTCTTTTTCACTGCTTCTTTTGTGATTCCAATGCTTTCTGCATACATCTCCACTTGCTTCTACAATTTTCTTTCTGTTTTTGGCTATCTAAGCTCCACATGCAACTTTATAATTAGTTCCTTGTATGTTCCAAACCTTTACACAAAGGTGTCTTTAAGTTTTCTCAGAAGATGTTGAGCATACATGTCTAGAACTCTCTCATCCAACTCATAACCCATTGGCATTATCCATACTGTTCTTGGTTCTATAGCCTCCATCAGACATGGATCAGTGTCAACCATGAAACATATCTCATTCTCATACTTTTCTACAACTAACTTTGGGATTCTTTCTCTTGCATGCATCAAACTCTGGAAGTTTTTGAAGTAACCCCAAAGAGATGTCTTATGAGTTTGGGCATCACCAAGGCTGAGTAGGTGATCTCTTATTTGCCATGCTACTGGCCTGTCAGTTGTCCAATGCACACCTGGAACTCTAGGCACTTCATTCAAGAAATAGAAGAATAGACAGATAACCAGAGAACCATATTTGAAGGTATTTTTCTTATCTTTCTTTATTTGATGAAGGGGGTAAATCATAAAACACACAATAATAGAAATTGTACACAGAAAATAGAATGATACTTTATTAATATGGGAAAAACATTACATTATAGAAGCTCAAATACAATCAGAGGATGAATCCCCTACAAGTTGCAACACATTACAGCTCCCTCTCTCAAAACTCTAGAATCTTCAGCCTTCTGTAATTCCCAAAATCAACTAGGGTTTCTAATTTCCTGACTTTCTTGACTCTACACCTTCCCCCTTAACTCTACTACCCTAAGGGTTCCCAAAAATGGTTATATATAGCCCTTTTGGCGACCACCAGCTTAATTTCAAAATTTGCATTTCCTTCCAGAAATAGGTCAACTTCGCGAGGCCATAACTTTCGATCCGACCGTTAGATTTTCAATTATAATACCTTTTCAGAAAGCTCTCGAAAAGATGATGGAGCGGTATGTAGTACCGATAGGTAGACTACTTGGGTTTCCCACCAAATTTCGGGCCCACTGGAGCCTCTAAGCGCCTCAAATTTGACTTTGAATATTTCAATAGGATTTTTGGAATTTGAAATTTTAATATTGAAGTGATTTCTTCACTATTAGCTTCAATTCACCATTCTAGAGGTCTGTGTAAGATTTTGTATCCAACTGTGCACAAATCCAAACTTTCTAAAAATAGTAACCCTGCCAAATTTAGCCCTTATTGAAAAGAAACAACATTTTTTTAGTTGATGCAAGATTGCTCATACACCCTAGATGCTCCTGCATCAGACACCCAGGGTAATTTGAAAAGTGACCCTGTCACTTCTCATGTGTTAGAGGGAAACCAAAACGATTAACCTTAGTCTTAGATAACCATGATGAATCTTCAACAGGGCTTCCTTTCCATTTCACCAAGTATTCTGTATACTACTTGTTTCTTGTACTCTTACCCACACGGCTATCTAGAATGCCCTCTATCTCCTCCTTCTCTGAAGTAGATGCTGGAATACTCCACTACGCTTCTGTTGGTCCATCCTCTGTTCCACCTTCATGATATTCTGCTAAATCAACAATGTTTAAAACAAGGGAAATATTGATCCCATTCGGTAGCTCTACCTCATATGCATTTCCTAAATCATGCTTCTTCAAGATTCTACATGGTCCAAATTTCTTCATTTTCGACTTATTGTATGTTCCAATTGGGAACCTTTCTTTTCTCAAGTGAACCATGACTTAATCTCCTACCTGGAACTCCTTATACCTCCTCTTCTGATCTGCCTTAGCCTTGTACTGAATATTCATTTTATTAATGTGCTTTCTCACATCTTCATGCAAATTCTTCAGATGTTCTGCAAAGTCTTCAGCTTCAACACCTGTCTTTTCTCCTTTGTCCAGCTTCCTTAACTCGGAAGCATTTCACGGGCTATTGCCATATACAACCTGGAATGGTGATTTACCAGTACTCCTATAGACAGAATTGTTGTAAGCAAATTCTTCCTATGGTAAAATCAAATCCCATCCCTTGGGCTTATCTCCTACTGAGCACCGTAGCAGGTTACCCAAACTCCTATTCACCACTTCGGTCTGTCCATCAGTTTGTGGATGGTGTACAGAACTGAACTTCAAATCTATCTTCAACTTCTTCCATAATGTCCTCCAAAAATAACCAATGAACTTGGTATCTCGATCTAAAACTACGCTCTTTGGTAGACCATGTAGTCTCACCACCTCTCTGAAAAATAATTCAGCAATATGAATAGCATCATTAGTCTTCTTGCAAGGAATAAAATGTGCCATCTTCGAGAATTTGTCCACCACCACAAAAATGCAATCATGTCCTCTCTGTGTCCTTGGTAAACCAAGAACAAAATCCATACTGATATCATCCCATGGCTTCTCTGGTACAAGTAATGGCTGATATAGACCTGTGTTCTGACTTGCTCCTTTTGCCATTTGACATACTCTGCAACTCTGCACAAATTTCCACACATCCTGCTGCAACTGTGGCCAATAATAATTTTCACCAACAATAGAAATGGCCAAAGTGTCCAGCCAATCCTCCACTATGCTTTTCCTTAATCAGGTTCTCTCTCAAGGAAATCCTTGGAATGCACAACTGGCTTCCTCTAAATAACATGCCATCCTAGATTATGAAATCCAACCATTTTGTCCTATCCAAAGTAACAGGTTCCATACAAGCTTTCCAAGCCTCTACAAAATACAGATCTTCAGGATACAAACTTTTGAGCTCATCAAACCCAACAACCTCTATCTTCATTTCTGTCAATAAATTTTTCCTTCTGCTCAAGGCATCTACAACTCTATTGGACTTCCCACTCCTGTGCTTCAAAACAAAAGTATAGCTCTACAAAAACTCAACCCATTTTAAGTGCCTTTGGTTCAACTTTCCTTGACTATTAAGATACTGCAAAGCCTGATGATCAGTATATAAAACAAACTCCTTTGGCAACAACTAATGTCTCCATTTCTTCAAAGCCTGAACTATTGCATAAAACTCCTGATCATAAACAGAATACTTTTTCTTGGCATCATTAAGCTTCTCACTAAAATAGGAAACGAGCTTACCTTCTTGGCTCAAAACAGCTCCTATACCACTACCACTACCATCGTAATCTACCTGAAATACCTTATTGAAATCTAGAAGTGCCAAAATGGGTTGCTCTACAACTTTCTGCTTCAATGTATCAAAGCTCTTGCCTGCTCCTTTAGTCCATCTAAACTCTTTTCTATCCCCTCTCATTGTCTCAATTAGGGGTGCACAAATGCTACTAAAACTCCTGATAAACTTTCTGTAAACTTGCCAAACCATGAAAGGATCTTACCTCCGTTGCACTCCTTGGTGTAGGCCATTCAATGATAGCCCTTACTTTTTCTCGGTCCATCTTAAGACCTTCCTCTGAGACTACAAATCCTAGGTATACCAACTCCTTCTTTACAAAACTACATTTCTTCAAATTAATCAGCAACTTCTCCTCCCTCAACTTCTCTAAAACTCTTCTGATATGCATCAAATACTCATCCCAAGTCTTACTGAAAATCAAAATGTTATCTAAATAAACAATAACAAAACTTCCCAAAAATTCCTTCAGTACCTCGTTCATGAGCTGCATGAATGTGCTCGGTGCATTGGTTAGCCCAAATGGCATGACTAACCACTCATACAAACCCTCCTTTGTCTTGAAGGCTATCTTCCATTCATCTCCTTCTCTGATTCGAATCTGGTGATACCCACTCTTCAGATCAATCTTCGTGAAGTACTTGGCTCCACTCAAACAATCCATTATGTCATCCATTCTCAACAATGGAAATCTGTACTTGATTGCGATCTTGTTGATGGTTCGGGAATCTATACACATCCTCCACTCTCCATCTTTCTTTGGTGCTAGTACTGCAGGTACCACACATGGACTTAGGCTCTCCCTTATCAGTCCCTTCCTTAACAGCTCATGAACTTGTCTATTCAACTCTTCATTCTCTGCTAGAGTCATTCTGTGGGCTGCCTTATTTGGCAAACTAGCTCTTGGTATCAAATCCATTTGATTACTTATCTTCCTCACTGGTGGTAAACCTTCTGGTACATTATTAGAGACAATATCTTGAAATTCTTCCAACATTTTTGAGACTTCTAGGGGTACATCTTCACATTTCTCTTGACTAATCTTAGGAATTAATGCAAAGCAATGATGCTCATGCTTCATACCCTCCAAAAACTTTCTACCATCTACCAAGCAAATTCTGGCAGCACTACATACCTTTTCTTCCACCTCCTTCAAGGGCTTCAACTTATGACGGACTCCATCCTTTGTTAGGGAGTATGTGTTTACACGGCCATCATGGATAGTGCTCCTATCATACTGCCATGGCCTCCCCAATAACATATGACATGCATCCATTGGTATGATGTCACACAACACCTCATCATGGTAGTCACCAATCTTGAACTTCACTAAACACTATTCATTGACCAAAGCTCTATGGTCCTTCTGCAACCATGCAATCCGGTATGGATGCGGATGCTTTCTTCTTGTCAACTTCAACTTGTCAACCATCTCCTCTGAAACAAGATTATCAGTGCTTCCACTATCAATAATAATATCACAACACTTACCTTCACATTTGCACCTTGTGCGGAATAAACTCTTCCTCTAATTGGGTTCTTTCTCCTCACTCAACAGAGTTCTTCTGACAACTAGGGTTTCCCCCCTTTCTGGATCTTCAGAGCGCTCAGACTGTGTATCTTCATCCACATGTGCAACTCGTGCATTACCTTCAGGTCTTCTGTTCATCCTTCTTTAAGGTTGCAGACACTCGTATGCTCGATGCCCTTCTTCTCCACATTGGAAACATGTTCCTCTGAAACCTCCTTTTCTAGGTCCTTGCCCAAGTCTACCTCTTCCTCTTTCTCTTTGCTCACCATTATTCTGGTCACGAGGGCGGTAGGCATTATCTCCTCTCTGATTTCAACAGGTTCCAGCTTCTTCACTTTTCTTTGGTTCTTCATTTCGGCCTCCATAGGGTCTTCTGCCAGTCCTTTCGCCTTGACCTCTTCCCCTTTGCTTGCTTTCAAATCTCTTATTCAGCTTCTCTTCCACCTTCAAGGAAAATTGGTACGCATCTTCTATGGTGGTCATTCTGACCAGGCTCAACTCTTCTTGAGTACTTGGCCTCAACCCATTAATGTAACGGGCCACCTTCTCCTTGTTGGCCTCTCCACGGCCTGTCTTGATAGTGATCTTATAAAAATCTTCTGTATACTCCTTAACAAACTTGTTACCTTGCTTCAATCCTTGTAGCTTCTTCAGCAACTCCATCTCATAGTCCACAGGAATGAACTGCTTCTTCAATTTCTCCACCATCCGCTCCCATCTGGTAATCTTTGCTTTTCCTCTTCTGTTTCTCTATAACTGGATCTCCTTCCACCAAATACTGGCATGGCCCTTCAACTTTCTCTTTGCAAACTTGACCTGTTTAGGGTCTTCCACATCTTCATACTCAAAATACTCCTCCATATCATTGATCCAATCAATAAGTTGTTCTGGATTCAAATCTCTAGAATAGGAAGAAACTTCGATCCTGGGCCTCTTTCCAATCTTTGAAATGGCCCTCAACAACCTAACTTCTGCAGGATCTCCCGCAGCGTCTTGTTCTTCCTTAGATAGCTCTTCTTCAGCTTCATCCTCGCTTTCCTCTCTCCTTCTTGGCTCAAACCCTCTTCACAGCTCCTCTTGTAATGCATCGATTTGTCTTTGTAGGGCTCTAAAACCCTCTTCCGTCAAAGCATTCCTTCCACCACCATTTCTTCGTTGAGGCATCTTGATCTATGCAGCAAACCCACAACCTCAGGTCCTGGTGCAAACTGCCTCACGGTCGGCGATCTATCTACACACTCAGGAACCCTTGCTCTAATACCACTTGATGAAGGAGGTAAATCATAAAACACACAATAACAGAAATTACACAGAAAATAGAATGATATTTTATTAATATAGGAAAAATATTACATTACAGAAGCTCAAATACAATTAGAGGATGAGTCCCCTACAGGCTGCAACACATTATAGCTCCCTCTCTCAAAACTTTGAAATCTTCAGCCTTCTGTAATTCCCAAAATCAACTAGGGTTTCAAATTTCCTGACTTTCTTGACTCTACACCTTCCCCCTTAACTCTACTACCCTAAGGGTTCCCAAAAATTGTTATATATAGCCCTTTTGGCGACCACCAGCTTAATTTCAAAATTTACATTTCCTTCCAAAAATAGGTCAACTTCACAGGGCTATAACTTTCGATCCGACTGCTGGATTTTCAATTATAATACCTTTTCGGAAAGCTCTCGAAAAGATGATGGAGTAGTAAGCAGTACCGACAGGTAGACTACTTGGGTTTCCCACCAAATTTCGGGCCCATCCAGAGCCTCTAAATGCCTCAAATTTGACTTTGAATATTTCAATAGGATTTTTGGAATTTGAAATTTTAATATTGAAGTGATTTCTTCACTATTAGCTTCAATTCACCATTCTAGAGGTTTGTGTAAGATTTTGTATCCAACCGTGCACAAATACAAACTTACTAAAAATAGTAGCCCTGCCAAATTTAGCCCTTATTGAAAAGAAACAACATTTTTTTTTTGGTTGGTGCAAGATTGCTCTTACACCCTAGATGCTCCTGCATCATTATTTTTCTTAGGTTCTCAATCAGTTGACTTTGAAGCAAACCACATAGGTCATAATCAACATTCTCCTTTAACATCTGATAGGCTACATATATTGAAGTTTTGGAGATGGAATTCTCCATGCTGGAGTGATAGATCTTGTATCCAATGACCATAGAGGAAAACTTGACATCTAGTTCTATGATGTCACTAATTTTCGTTCCTCTCTTATCATACTTCGCACCGGTTGCTTCTGTAACAATTTGATTTTTCACAGATTTCAATGCAGGTAATCCACCAGTTGAGTTCAATCCAGTCACAATCTTAATAACATCCTTGGTGATCTTAAATGGTTTCAACAGCCATATAAATTCATCGTGCATTTGGCTCAACACATAACGGACCCATTCAATCTCATGAAATGACAGAAATTCAATTACTTACAGAAAATGTTTCCTTCCTAGGGCTTCAAATTTAGGTTTCAGTTGGTAATTGTCATCTTTTAGATGGCTCTCAAACAATTTCAGTACTTTTATATTCCCAAATTCCTCTATATTGTAATGAATGTATGCCCTAATATCTTCAACATGTAAAACTCCAAACGAAACACCAGAAAATGCACCTAACGGTTTGATTTCAACAAATTTGTAGGGATGTTTCTTAAATTTTAGATGAGGCCTCTCAGTGATGTTAACAACTAGAGGTGTAGCCATTTGTAGAGATTGAAAATTCAAGTAGATTCACGAGAACCAAAAATACCTTGTTTTGTAGATTAGGGTTTTGCTCGTAAATCCTTTTTGCACCTTTAACTTTTGAGAATTCTCAGCATTGGGTTCGTTCACTTCTTCACTAGCTACTTTCTTCTAATGCAGAGTGCTCCAAATGAGGAGTGAGTGACCTTTTTATGCTCCACAACACCTAATTTTGCCTCTGTAATAAATGCTCTACCCTAACACATTTGGTTACTCTATTTCTTTGGGTAGTTTCTCATGAATCACTCCACAATTTGCCATATCCACCTTTTTCTTCTAGAAATCCTTCAAAATGGTCTAAAACAATCCAAGATCTCTTTTCTTATTGTGCTAGATTCAGGTACTCACTTACTGGATGCGGAATTTGAGTTTCATTATAACTCCCCCTGAGCCAGATCTCTCACTTCAATTCCCAGAGGAATTACCAGCACGAGATTCTGTTGTGGACCTACTACTATAGTTCACAGTTGTTTTCTTGACCCATGTCTTGCTCATTTCATTTTGGATCTCATTCACATCAATTTTTTCTTTGCCTTTGTCTTGTCTCTGCTCATCTAGTTTTCTATTTACTAGACCCCTTCTTTCATTAATCTTGTTTCTACAGAATCTTGCAATATGACTAGGTTTATTGCAATTAAAGCACACAACATTTATTTGATTATATACTTGATTTCTTCTTCATTTGCACTGGTTAGCCATGTGTCCAAATCCATTGCAAGAAAAATAGTAGCCATTGAAAGAATTTCCATTAGAGTTATTAATTATCATACTTCTATATTCATTGGATTTATGACCATACTTCTTGCATTTGAAGCATTGACTAGAGAAAGATGGACCATTTTGATTTACTCTGCTTCTACACTGAGTAGCTCTATGTCCAAATTTATTGCAATTAAAACAATCTCCATCAAAGAATGGATATCTTCAAGCATTTGGCTGTCTTATTGGAGGTCTTCTAGGTTTGATTCTTCTATTTCTTGATTGAGAATTTCTTTGTCCAGATGTAGAGCTTTCACCTTTCCAATATCCAAGACCATGCTTGTCATTAGCCTTTTTCTGACCTTCAAGCAGTTCTTCAAGTTTAGCTGAGCTTATTTTGAACTTCTCCTTGTATTCATTTGCAACTTCTAGGTCATGTCTAAGAATGACAATTTGTCTTTCAAGTTCCCTCTCATTGTCTCTGCATTTTTGTAGATCAAACTCGAGATGGCTAGCTATTCTATCCAATTTGCAACATTCTTTAATTCTTTCTTTTAGTTTTTGATTCAGGTCTTCTTCAATTTTCTTCCTATTTTCAATTTCTTTGGTTTGCCTCATCACCCCAGATACCATCTCAATTTTTAGAACAACTTCTTTTGACAGCTTTCCACATTCCTTTGTTTTTTCTTCCAAAGCTTCATTCATGTCATTTTCTTTCGTTAAATTGGATAACTGTAGAAGTAGCTCCTTTCTCTTTTCCATAGATTTCTTTAAATTATCTTTTAACATTTCAGTGGTGTCATCAGCATCTTTAAACTCATATCTCATATTAGATATTTCTACTTTGGATTGATCAAGATCTTCTAGGGCCAACCAAAGTTGATCTTTGAGTGAACCCATTAAAACTCCTTCCAAGATATTTCCTTAAGCTGTTAAGCTTCTTTCAAGGAACCTTTCTCTGATACCAATTGTTGGAATTGGCTTGCACAACTGACAGGGGGGATGAATCAATTGTCACTCAATTTAAACTTTTTCTACCTTTAATCTTCTTTTATCACTTATAATCAAATTAATGATATAAACATTTGAGCATCAATCAATAACACATGAGCAGAAATGGAAATAACACACATGACACCAATAATTTTGACGTGGAAACCCGGTTAAGGGAAAAACTATGGTCGGGGTTAACCAAGAAAGATTATACTCTGTTAAAAGTATTTTACAAAGGGGAATGCACGTGCATTCGGGCTCACTACCCAGAACTCACTGCTTACAAGAAGGCTCACTGCCTACAGAAGGCACACAGCCTATATGAAGAATATTATAATGAACTTGAACTGATATTTAGCGTCTATCAATGCTGGAGTTCAGTTCCAGTTAAGCACATCAAATTGACTTGACACACTTCATCCTTACTTTTCTCCTCTTACTACTTTGCTAACATCTATCCTTTTGATCTTTGCTCTTTTCGCAATTACTCCATAGTCACAACACATACACACACACACACACCAAAATCATCCAAATCCATCAGCTATATATATCTGCATCCTGGTCTTTAATTACTTTCTATTCAGCTTCAAGAACACTTGGAACTTTATTGAATACTCTACTCTATCAGCTAGATCCATGCATAACTTGAGATGTGGACCAAAACTTGCACTCACAAATCATCAATCAGGTCAGCCACTATCACTTGTCATCACTACTTGCCCAATCAACAACTTCCATTCATCCAGAACCAAGATCATTTACAAGGTCAGCTTGTTCTTCTTCAGTCTGCTCTGTCCAAAGGCCAAAACTCTAGATTTAGATTGTCCTAACAATGCTTATGACTACCTTAGATCTATAGTAGATTATGACTTTCCACCGGAGAGATCTGGACCAAGATACCAGACCCTGTCACACACTCTATTCTTGACTTTCTAGACTTAGACAAATCTTCAATTTGATTTCCGGTAAGGGTAAATTAAGCGATGCGGATGTGTAGTAGAGACTTAGTTTCCATCAATGACAACACTTATCATGCCTAGTAGTGTCTCTTGCCAACAGACACATCTTCATGCCCATGTCATACATGGTTGGGTATCTCCTTAATAGGGTCATAAGGACTTCATAACATCATATTTCAAAGGATACTTTATTATGTCATATTGTTGTTTTTAAAAGTAAGACAAGGTCTCTAAAGGCATCTCTTCATATCTAAAAAGGAACCTTTTTTTTTTCATTTATCACATGAGACCACATTGCATATAAGAGAGGGACATTTGTTTTATTGTCATACTTTGGATAACTAGAGACACATTTCTTTAGGGGTTTCACCTGATGGGCAGGTTGTTGGCTTTTGGAACAGGTATCAACGATGTTTTATTGTTATGTTTGATTGGCCCTTTGTTAGGGTTCACCGAGCACTCAGGTAACTTGATCTTATCAGGTAAAAAGGAAATTTTGCTTTCATAATGCAAAGTTTAACATTGTGAAATGAAGTCTAAGCTAGGTTTCATGTACCCATGATAATCATGAATATGCATGGTTGAAATGGTGGGTATCTCTATATGATTTGAAGGGGATCAAAAGGATTTCATAGTGTTGCTGCTCAAAGGATGAAGCTTGTTCATTTTGACTAAATCTTTGACTTATATTTCAGCAAAAAATGGTTTTTATTGGTCAGCTTAACATGGGATATTGTTCCCTTTGATCACTCTTCTTACAAATCTTTTAAGATATGTGAGACAAAGGTATATTTGATGTTTGGTGTTGCTTTTGATGTCTCTTGTTTTTCTCTTTGATTGTGACTTAAAGGTTTCCTTTCTTAAAACTAAGGCTTATCTTTGTTCCTTTAGAAAATAGTCCGAAATTAAGGAGATTAAAGACATTATGTCAGACCTCAACAAGCAAATGGAGGAGATTAAAAGGCAACGTGAGTATAATTAGCACCAAGAGGAACTAGCTTATCACACCTATCTTCATGAGTAGGAATTGGAGGCATAAAGAACACAGTTTGAGCTAGAGATGGCAAGTATAAATAGTTATCAGTATCAACAAGGAGGGGAATTTCAAACATAGAAGTATGAAGAGTTTGATTTACAGCTGCAAGATTTAAATCACCAAGTTTACCTTCAATAGCCAGAGCAGTCACCCTGTGAGACCTTTGGTTCTGATCAGGAGACACAAAGAAGATAATTTGAAGAGAATCTTGAGAGAGAGACAGCTAGACAAACAAAGCTTTTACTTTTTCAAGTCAAAGTAGGCCTTTCTATTACAAAGCAACTAAGTCAAGAAGAGGTTCGTAAGTATAAAGTTTCAAGTTTTAGACAAAATGAGCCTCTTAATGCCTTGTTACAATTTTTTCACCATAGCTCAAAATTGGAAGAGCTAGTATATTGTTCATTTTAAGGTGAAAGATTTTAATTCATTTCTTCCTTGCATAATTATGAAAGGTTCAGTTGTTTAGTGCAATGTGTTTCAAAAGGGAAGGTATCTAGGTTGTAGTTGAGTTGTTTAATAGAAGAAAGATTTAGTTCATTCATTGCATTACCAAACATCCATTAGAGAGATAAGTATTTCATTCACTACAATGATTATTCATTTACAAATTGAAATACATAAAAGGATAAACATTGCATTGAAATAAATAATGACAAATCAAATGTCGCACACAAGCCATGGGAATAGCTGAACAAATGCAAATATAAGAAAAATGCAATGCATCTAAAGAAAGGGGAGAGAAAGTCATAGCCATCATTGCCTTGTGTTGTCTTTGATCTCTGATCTTGCCATCCTATTCCTGCTCCTGACCTTCGATAAGAACCTCCAAAAATAGGGAAAGGTCTTGTTGAGCTCTGGTTATAAGATCTCAATATGTCCTATTAGAAGAGGCATAACACATTTCCTATAATGCATTGATCAATAAATATCATTCACATGCAAGAGGAACTGAGAAAGAAATAATCAAGGAACTTCATTGTTTTTATTCTAATATGTTTGTTTCATGTGCAGGTATAGGATAAGTCATGTAGTTGATTGAAGACATAACAACATGTGGTGTAAAATGAGGCTCCCATAAGGGTTGAGCCCAGCATGCTAGTTCCCCTTAATCTCAAAAGGGATAGAATGGAAAAAAGAAAGATCATTACTCATATTTAATTGCATGACAAACTAAAGGAGTATCAAAGCAATCAGATGCATTGGAGTCAAGAATAGGATACACTCATGACTACAGTTCAAAAAAATAAAATGGAATCATAAGAGTAAATTGAACTCATTCTAGAACAGCATTTAATGCATAAAAATAGTTGTCATCATTGCTTCAACTTCCATTGAGAAAATGGAATTCATAGAACACATCTGAAGACTGCAACATCTAATCAATGCCAAGTCAAAGAGTAGTCATGTCAAACAACATATAGGAGAAAATGCATACATGGAATAGCTGAGAAAATCATATATTGCAGATCAAATGGACAATGTCAAAGTATATTAGCTTCTATGCAAAAGCAATGAACATCTTTATCATAAAGCAAAAGATAGCCAACAACATGAAGGCAACCATATCAACACTCTGCTACAGCCACATGAAGTTGGCTCATCAAACATTTGCCATGTGTCATTGAATTGCAAGTTGATTACAGAAAGGACATGAGGAGTTTCTATGGGACAACCAAGTATCAAATGACTGCAATAAACATACAGTGAGTTCAACTGATAGTGACCCATGCCATAAAGATACAAATGTATACAATGTATTGGCAACCATAATGACACAATTGCTAGATATACATATGATGCATTGCCCAAGCCAAGTGAAGTAAAAGAGTAAATACTATTTCAAAACAATGGAACTAGTATATACCAAATATGCTAGATACAGCATGTGTATAATAAGTGCAATGGCTGCACAAGAATGGGACAACATCTACAATGATAATAGCAAAAACATAGAGTGGCATATAACTACCTGATATATTCCATCATGGAAAAAGCATATCTATAAAAGAAGTTAAGGTTATGAATTGTATATACAGTAAAATGGACTGCTAAATGATGAGTATCATACTTGTCAGATGGAGTACAAACATTTATGATTGTGTGGGTTAGAGCATCAAAATTTATCTCATCATTACAAAAGGTGCAGTCTGAATATGGGACCCATTTCATGCCTTCAAGTGTTCAATAGTATCCATCCTCATGGCTCAGCTAATACATCATGAGGTTTTGTTGCAAGAAACCATTCAAAGAATGAAATGAGGAGCTACAGTAAAGCCATGGCCAAAGAAAGTAGAGGGGTTTTAACAAATGATGCAGATATAGAAATAAAGTATTTCAAGCATGTAATGTTTATATGTCTCAAGTAACCCATGTCCTGTAGTGAAATCATTATTTCAAGAGCCATACAAAGTTTCATACACTGCCAGACATAGGTTTCATCATCATCATAAGTTAGGCATTGTTTGTTTCTAGAATAGCAAAAAATGTTTGTATAGCCGTTGCCATGAAGAAGAAAAAACACTTAGAAGGAATGCTTAAGGATACACAGCTATAGCCATGGACACATAGAGGAATCTTGACATATGTTTGAACACAAATGTTGATACAGAACTAAGAGGAACAAAATGGCTAGGTAAATGCAGAGATGCTTTCTTTCTAGTTGCAGCCAGTGAAGGAGTAACCCTCTTAGGGTTTTGAGCCATTATTTACAATCCTCAGTTCAAATTAGAAGTTTTATATATAGGTATCAATTTAAGGAAGACTTTCAGATGTGTAAAACTCAGAAATAATACTCAAATGCATAACTATAGCCATAGTAAAAAATGGAGTATATATTTCTTTTCATGACAAGAAACTAATTTCGTTTTCATTAGTAAGTTCAGCTACAAGAGAATAAAGAGCATGGCCATGAGTTTCACTTTAAAATCTACAGAGTGTCATAGAAATGATAACGCAACCAAGATATTTGTCAAAAGTTCATACCTTTAAAAGACTCACCATGCTAAGTATTCGCAGTCATGTTTTCTTCTTCTTTGTTTCATTTTGTTTTGCTTCAAATAAAGCTCATGACTACAATGAATGGCGGCCAAAATACAAAAAAGAAATGACAATTGAAACAAATGCAAAAGAAACCATTAGAAAATGTCATGGTCGCGGCTGTAGAGGCCATCCAATCTCAGAAAAAAATAAGAAGTCAAGGAGTAATAATTTATATATGCCAAGACAGAATTACCTTTCCTTTTCTATGTAAAATCCATGGAGACCATGCTTGAAACCCTAGCTAGGCACCAGTACAGAGCCTCCTCTCCACAAAGTTGAAAATGCAAAATGACAAATAGAGTTTAGGGTTCAAAAGTTTTATTTGAGGGCTCACTTTGCCCTAAGCGTTAAGTGGGGATTTTGTCACATTTTTTATTTATTTTGAGACCTATCTTAATGCCATCGTGGGTATGTGGCCATAGAAACAATTGCCTAGGCATTTATTTGGCCCTAGTAACCTTTTGTGAAGGCTTTATGCCTTAGGGGCAGATTATCTTTTTAGTGCCCTGGAGATATTTTTGACAGGCTAATGTTATGCCTTAGACCCCATAGAGATGGACCTCATGCCTACAAACCTTTCTTTTAGAATAGGATACAAGTCTATATGCTTATGTGATGTAGAGATAGGTCACATGGAGATAAGCTCACCAGGGTTTTATTTTTTTTGCAAATAATTTCTTCATATTTTTTATGATTTTTTTTAGAAAAAATCAAATACTATAATTACAATAGACTTGGCAAAATTATAAGCCATGTGTAATTTTTTTTTTTTTGGCAAAATCAAATCGAATAGGAGGATAGGATAAAACTGCAAATGTTGTAAAGTTTGTTTTAAAGCACTAATCTATAAATTGCTTTAAAACTAAAAGTATTTTTAGGCAGTTAAATCTTGTAAAGCAAATCAAATATTCCTTCCTTGATTTGTTTTGTTTTAATGCAGATGAAGACAAAAACTGGGGATTCATGGGCATATAAAAGTAGATTTTTGGTGGGGCCACATGAGAGAGTCTTTTGGCACTTTGCTTTCACAGTTTGGACACATCTTGAGAGCTTTTATTTTGGCTTTTCCAAGGAGCTCAAAAATGGACTTGGATGTCTATTATTAGGATTTCTTTTCAATCTTTCAGGGAGAGATTATTTTTCAGAGGATATATGTCAGAGATATACTTCTTTTTTAGTAGTTCTAGTTGTAGTTTTGGTAGAATAGAGTAGAGATCAAAGTGCAGGATATCAGGGTCTTCCTCTAACACTAAGAGTGTTGTATTTAGTCTATGTATTCATTATTTCTTCAGTTATAGAGCAGCAATTTTCCTTCACTTTTTACCTCTATTTTTCCAAGATTAATTTGATATTACACTGTGATAAATATATTTCCTTTATTTTGTCTTGTTTTTGTGATAGATATGCAAATATTTTCCTTGGTTCAGGTTGCATGTCATGTTTGATTAAAACTTCATGTGAAATATTTATGAATTAGGTAGAATTAAGTGTTGTGAAGATTAAAGCTCTTTATCCTGACTGTGAGTAAGATTTGATAGGAGTCTAGTGTTGGTGCATCACCTTAAAAATTTATTTCAGTATACTTCTCTCATCCCTTTTCTTAGACAAATAATTAGTTAGGAAAATCATAAGGAGAACTGGCTCACTCTGGAGATTCACTCTCGCTATAGGAAACCCACATCCTAAGAGTGTTTTCATGTGTCAACAGATAGCTAAGTCTTCTGTAAACTTAGTATAGGTGCATATCTGATCGACAACAATTTTTGGCATGCTCACTGGGACAAATTAGACTATCTTAGTCCAATTGCATGTTCATATATCATTGATATTTGGTGTGTGTATCAGTGATCTTAGCCTTTGGAGGCAGAAAATCAAGCACATTTGGTGACTCTGAGTTTGAATCTACTAGTTTTAGTATGATCAAGTCCTAGTATGTTATAAAAATCATCTTTCATTGCATTTTTAGCTTGCATATGAGTAGAAATATTAGATTTTCATAGATAGTACAAATATCCACCACCACACTATGAAAATGCTATTCATAGGGCCCCTTATAAGCCATATCAGGACAATCAAGTAGTTGTTTCCATTTCCATGGCCCTGCAAAGCCAGAATGCACAATATAATTGTCACCCACCTACCCCTACCCAGCTTCCTTACTAGTTGTATACAAGCAGTCATAATGCTAGTTTTTGTCCAAATACCTAGGATTCTTACCACATAACGACTCCTGCTCAATCTCCCAATCAGCCTTCTTACCAGATAAAATAGTCTAAAATTAATGAGCTTAAAGACATTGTGTCAGACCTCAATAAATAGATGGAGGAGACTATGATGCAGAGCATGGAGGATTTACCCAAAACAAACACACTTCAAACAAAAGACTTTTCTCACAAACTTCCACTATGCTTTGATGAGAGCAGCAAATAGAGTTTTTTTTACTTAATTTTCAAAATATAACTCAAAATAATAATTTCAAAACTATTTTGGATACCCATTATCCTCTTGCACAACATAATTCAATTACAGGTGGGGTTGATTAGGAACATAGAGGTCAAATCTTGATTTTTCCTACTCTTGACTAGATTTGAAGTGGAACAAAAAATGAGGTTTTTCGGCCATACCTTTCAAACTAGAATTGATCTCAAAAAATGCAAACCTGATTCAAATACCCATTTGGCCCTTATTTAACATATCTCAAAATGGGTAGGGGTTACTTTTGAATGTATGCTTAAAAAATGGATTATTATAGAGATGTAAACCCTCGTAGATCACATACCTACCCTCACCAAAAATGGCATAACTCATTCAATTCTTAATTAAAATTATACAAAGAAAAATAATATGAAACTAGACTCATGTCTTCATCTTTTCCCATTGATTTCAGACATGTACATGATCTGTACAATCTGTACCATTCCAAACAAGATCACTGTTACATTGAAAAAAACTAGAAGTGTCAATCACTAAATTTATCATAACTTTCACAAAACATAACACAACTTGATGTAACCAATGCTAAAATAAAAAAGACTCTTATTCCTTTTGAACAAATCTAATTTCATGCTATTTGGAGTCCTTACAGGGTCGTACTAGCCTTGGGAACAGTGAAAAAATAGTAAAAATGTAGAAAACTAGAATTTTTTTTTTCATTTTTTCTCTCTAAACTTCATCTCTCCTCTTGCACAAAATATCAAAGCATAAATAATGTCTTTACATCCATATTTTTTGTTCCATCACTTCACTTTCTTTTACATGCAAAAAGAAGAGGCTAAAAATAGCCAAACCACTAACACTACTCAACTTAGAAAGTACTAAACTTGAGCAAACTTAAAGCTCCACTACCAAATGACCTCTAAATATATAAGAGTGGTATTACATAGACCTTTATTACAACAATAATGAAATAAAACTCCTCCAATGTGAGAAAATACTTTTTAAACTTCGTATGACCCTTCATATTCCTCTTTTGTTTGCCCTTTTTGCCCTTTTTGCAATTCTTTACAGAATAACTCTAAATCCTACTAGAACCTAATCAAAGGCCTCTAATACATTGCCAATGGTCAATTCATGATCTTATTGCATGATTAAAACACCAAAACTAGATCAAAACCAAAAGTTGCGTCATGGAAGCTTAAACCTAACAAGGTGATCCTGCACCAGATTAGAAGACTACATGAGTATAAATAGCACCAGGAGGAATTGGCTTACCAAGATTATCTACATGAGTACGAGTTGGAGACACAAAGAACACAATATGAGCAGGAAATTGCAAGCATAAAGGGTTATCTGTATCAACAAGGAGAGCGATTTCAACCAAGCCAATATGAATAATCTGATTTGTAGCTGCAAGAGTTGAATCACCAAGGTTACCTTCAACAGCCGGAGCAGCCACCCGGTGAGACCTTTGTCTCTGATTAGGAGTGGGAGACACAAAAAAGATAGTTTGAAGAGAATCTTGAGAGGGAAGCAGCTACACAAACAAATCTCTTGCTTTCTCAAGCCCAAGCAGCTCCTGTTGTTCCAGAACAACCTATTCAAGAAGAGGTACATAAGTATAAATTTCTAAGTTTCAGATAGAATGAAACTCTTAAATCTCCTAAAGTTGAAATAGTGAGTTTTAGGTAGAATGAAGTTCTTGATCCCTCAAGGCAGCCTAATAAGTCTAAAATACTTAGTTTCAGAAGCCCTCACTCCTTGCAAGTTGAGGAAAATAACCATGTTTAGCCTAGTATAGCTGTGGATCAGGCACTTGAAAAGTATCTTTTCCTCTAAAAAATCCAAGAAACTCCCCAAGTTTCCCAACCAGACAAATCTAATTGTCCTATCACTATTCACCTTTGTAAGGATGGACCTATTATCTTACAAAATGATTCATTTAGTATGAAGGAAGTTAGGTAGGTAAATTTATTGCATATAGCTATGGAGCAATATCGGTTAGAGTAGTAGAAGATCAAACTAGAAAAGACTCCTCTTGATGAACCTTCTGATGTTTGCATTAATAATCCTCCTTGTTTTGTAGTAGATGATATTTTTTTTTCAAAAAGTCGTGTAGTGCAAGAGGCTAATTCACATGAAAAGGTTGCTACTGTTCATATAGACCAAGTTGACTCAAATATGACCCTGAATCCTTTGCATTTTGATTCATTTGAAAAATTTTCTAATGTTGTTCATAAGATGCATGAAAGTAGGGTGCAGAAGTCACAAGGCAAAAATGTTCAATTGCAAAGACTGAAAGCCCAAGTCTCATACGAGAAGACACTAGATAATGAGGAATAATCTTTAACTTTGTTTGATCAGTTACCTAGTTTTGTAGGATTAGATGAAGAGAACATGCTCATACCAAAGGTAGCAGTTTTAGAGTAGCATGAGGGTCCTTAACCATCTGGTGAGCTGTTGATTGAAGCTGAGTAATTTGAAGAAGAGGTCTTGGATGAAATGGAAAAGTGTGAAGATAAGTCTGCCATGGAGGTTACACAGCTAACTAAAGATTGTCATGAGGTAAATTACAACCCTCTTATATCAAAAAACCAAGAGGATCATGATGAAATTGCATTTTGGGATGACCTTGATGATTTTGTTGCAAATTTAGACAATGTGGAAAAAGTTTCAGTTAGTCTGCTTGATGAGCTTCCTAGCTCTCATGTTGAGGATGAAAATACCATGTCTATGTCAGGTTTTGACAATCCAAGTGTTGCAAAATATTTAGATAACATGCTGATTTATGAACAAGTATATGGAAGCAAACCTATTTTGACTAATCAGGATATATAGTTCAATCTGAAATTAAGCTTTTTTGCTCATGCTTGGATGTTACGCCGACATGTTTTGAGGGTGAATGTGTAGAACAACAGGATAAAGACGTTAAAGAGAGTGTTGGAGCTCAGGTTTTGACTATTTTAGTTGCTAATATTCCTTTGATTGTTGGTATTGATGAAGAAGATACATATGAACTAACAAGGTAATCAAGTTCTGAGCAATAGTATGATGAAGGCTATTCAGACAAAAGATGGGTTCATGAGCAATTAAATGAAGACAACTCAGTTGTGGAGGAGCACAAAGTTGAAGTCAAGATTTAGCCAAAGCAAGAAGCAACTGTCGTTGAGGAGACAACCAATAAGAATGAAGCCAGTAATGAGAATTCAAGTTTTAACCTTTCAAGATGATACCCCGTTAGACATTTAGCCAATGAAGTGGCCAACAAGCTTCAAGGGATTTTCAGTGCCCATAGGAAAGAGATTGCAGTCAAGGAACAACAGATAGAACTTGCCAATTCATGGCTGATCAAAGGTATGTCTAAATAGAGTCAAGAAATTCAAACCTTTGGTTGTGCTCTTCAGGTTGTAGTACATCAATTTGTAAGGAGTGTTCTTGTTTTTCACTCCTTATTGCCAGTTGGTAAGCATGACAACCATCCTCAATTAGTTAGAAGGGGGAGTTATTTCACCCAATCGGTGAATGGTTTTGTTTGACCAGTTTCCAGGGTTGGTTAGAGTAGGTTAGCGTAGTATTTTCAGTCAATAAGTTCTTTCACACATTTCTTTCAGTTAGGTTTCTTTCCCTAAGTGCTTTTGCACATGTTTTCTGGCAATCGAGGCCTATTAGTTTGCTTTTGGTTTAGTTTGTTTTTAGTTTTTTGTTGCTGTTTGGACTAGTTGGAGAGCTGAATTTTAGTGTTTTCTGAGTTTGAGAAGAGCATAATATGACTTGATGCCCAATGGATATTCAAGACAACTGATCCGATGCTTAGCAGGCAAGCATCTAGTAGAAGTCACTAGAAATGTTACCATTTTTTAACCACAGCTCAAAATTGGCAGAGCTGGTATATTGTTCATTCTAAGGTGAAAGATTTTAATTCATTTCTGCCTTGCATAATTATGAAAGGCTGAGTTGTTTAGTGCAATGTGTTTCAAAAGGGAAGGTATCCAATTTGTAATTCAATTGTTTAATAGAAGAAAGATTTAGTTCATTCATTGCATTACAAGATATCCATCAGAGAGATAAGTATTTCATTCACTATAATAATTATTCATGTACAAATTGAAATACATAAAAGGATGAACATTGCATTGAAATAAATAATGACAAATCAAATGTCTCACATAAGCCTTGGGAATAGCTAAACAAATGCAACTATAAGAAAAATGCTATGCATCTAAAGATAGGCGAGAGAAAGTCATAGCCATCATTGCCTTATGTTGTCTTCAATCTCCAAGGTTGCCATCATGTTCCTACTCCTAACCTTCGATAAAAACCTGTAAAATTTGGGAAAGGTCGTATTAGAGCTCCAATTAGGACATCTCAATATGTCCTATCACAAGAGCCATAACACATTGCCTATAATACACTGATCAATAAATATCATTCAAATGCAAGAGGAACTAGAAAGAAACAATCATGGAACTTCATTGTTTTAATTCTAATCTATTTGTTTCATGTGCAAGTATAGGATAAGTCATGTAGCTGATTGAAGACTTAACATCATGTGGTGTAAAATGAGGCTCCCACAAGGGTTGATCCTAGCATGCTACTTCCCCTTAATCTCAAAAGGGATGGAATGGAAAAAAGAAAGATCATTACTCATATTGTTTAATTACATGACAAACTGAAGGAGTATCAAAGAAATCATATGCATTGGTGTCAAGAACAAGATACACTCATGATTATAGTTCAAGGAATGAAATGGAATCATAAGAATAAATTGAACTCATTCTACGACATCATTTAATGCATAAAAATAGTTGTCATCATTGCTTCAATTGCCATTGAGAAAATCAAATTAACAAAACACACCTAAAGAATGCAACATCTAATCAATGCCAAGTCCAAGAGTGGTCATGTCAAACAACATACAGGAGAAAATACATACATGGAATAGCTGAGAAAATCATATATTGCTAGTCAAATGGATAGTGTTAAAGTATATCAGCTTCTATGCAAAAGCAATGAACATCTTTATCATAAAGAAAAAGACAACCAACGAAATGAAGGTAGCCATATCAATATTCTGCTACAGCCACATGAAGGTGGCTCATCAAACATTTGCCATGTGTCATTGAACTACAAGTTCATTACAGAAAGGACATGAGGAGTTTCTATGTGATAGCCAAGTATCAAATGACTACAATAAACATAACAGTGAGTTCAACTGATAGTGACCCATGCCATAAAGATCCAAATTATATAAAATATATGGGCAACAATAATGATACAATTCCAAGATATACACAGGATGAATTTCCCAAGCCAAGTCAAGTAAAAGAGTAAATGCTATTTCAAAATAATGGAACTATTATATACTAATAATGCTAGGTACAACATGTGTATAATAAGTGCAATGGCTCCACAAGAATGGGACAACATCTACAATGATAATGGTAGGAACATAGAATGTCATAAAACTACTTGATATATCCCATCATTAAAAAAGGGTATGTATAGAAGAAGTTAAGGTTACGAATTGTATATACAGTAAACTGGACTGCCAAATGTTGAGTGTCATACTTGTCAGATGGAGCACAAACATGTATGATTGTGTGGGTTAGAGTGTCAAAATGTATCTCATCATTACAAAAGGTGCAGTCTGAATATGGGAACCATTTCATGCCTTCAAGTTTTCTACAGTATCCTTCCTCACGGCTAAGCCAATACATCATGAGGTTTTGTTACAAGAAACCATTCAAAGAATAAAATGAGTAACTATAGTAAATCTGTGGCTAGAGAAAGTAGTGGGGTTTTAACAAATGATGTAGATATAGAAATGAAGTATTTCAAGCATGTAATGCTCAAATATCTCAAGTAGCTCATGGCCTATAGTGAACTCATTGTTTCAAGAGCCATACAAAGTTTCATACATTGCCAGACATAGGGTTTCATCATCATCATAATTCGAGCCATGTTTGTTTCCAGAATAGCAAACAATGTTTGTATATCCATTGCCATGAAGAAGAAAAAACACTTAGAAAGAATGCTTAAGGATACACAGCAATAGCCACAGCTAGACAAAGGAGTCTTGACATATGATTGAAATCAAATGTTAATATAGAACTAAGAGGAACAAAATGATCATGTAAATGTGGAGATGTTTTCTTGCCAGCCACGGCCAGTAAAGGAGTAACCCTCTTAGGGTTTTGATCCATTATTTACAATCCTCAGTTCAAATTAAAAGTTTTATATGCAGGTATCAAAAGGAAAACTTTTAGATATTTAAAACTTAGAAATAATACTCAAATGCATAGTGACAACCGTGGTAAAAAATGGAGAATATATTTCTTTTCATGACAAGAAACCCATTTCATTTTCACTGGTAAGTTTAGTTATAGGAGAGTAAAGAGCATGGTTATGAGTTTCACTTGAAAATCTATAGAGTGTCATAGAAATGATAAAGCAACCAAGAGATTTGTCAGAAGTTTGAACCTTTAAAAGACTCACCTTGTGAAGTATTTGCAGTCAAGTTTTCTTCTTCTTTGTCTCATTTTGTTTTTCTCCAAATGAAGCTCATGGTTGCAGTGAATGGTAGCCAAAATACAAAAAAGAAATGACAATTGAAACAAATGCAAAAGAATCCATCAGAAAATGTCATAGTCACAGTTGTAGAAGCCATCCAATCTCAGAAAAAAGGAAGAAATCAAGGAGTATAAGTCATATATGCCAAGGCAAAGTTACCTTTCCTTCTTTGTGTAAAATCCATGCAGACCATGCTTCAAAACCCTAGCTAAGCACCATCACAGAGCCTCCTCTCTACAAAGTTGAAAACGCAAAATGACAAATGGAGTTTAGGGTTTGAAAATTTTGTTTGAGGGCTCACTTTGTCCTAAGAATTAAGAGGGGATTTTGTCATATTTTTATTTATTTTGAGACCTCTCTTAAGGCCATTGTGGGTATTTGGCCATAGAAACACTTGCCTAGACATTTATTTGGCCCTAGTAACCTTTTGTGAAGGCTTTATGCCTTAGGGGCAGATTATATTTTTAATGCCTTGGAGATATTTTGGAGAGGCTAATGTTATGCCTTAGACCCCATAAAGATGGAGCTCATGCCTACAAACCTTTCTTTTGGAATAGGATACAAGTCTATATGCTTATGTGATGCAGAGACAGGTCACATGGAGATATGCCCACTAGGCTTTTATTTTTTTTGCAAATAATGTGTAATGCCCTTCATATTTTTATGATTATTTTTAGAAAAAATCAAATACTGTAATTGCAATAGACTTGACAAAATTATAAGCCAGTGTAAATTTTTCTTTTTGCAAAATCAAATTGAATAGAAGGATAGGATAAAACTACAAGTGTTGTAAAGTTTGTTTTAAAGCAATAATTTTTAAGTTGCTTTAAAACCAAAAGTATTTTTAGCTAGTTAAAACTAGTAAAGCAAATGAAATATTCCTTCCTTGATCTATTTTATTTTGAGGTAGATGAAGACAAAAATTGAGGTTTCATGGGTAGATAAAAGCATATTTTTTGTGGGGCCACATTACAAAGTCTCTTGGCACTTTTCTTTCATAGTTTGGACACATCTTGAGAGCTTTTATTTTTGCCTTTCTGAGGAGCTCAATAATGGACTTGGATATCTATTATTAAGAGCTTTTTTCCAGCTTTTAGGGAGAAATTATTTTTTAGAGGATATATGTCAGAGATATACTTCTTTTCCAGTAGTTCCAGTTAGAGTTTTGGCATAATAGAGTAGAGATCAAAGTGCAGGATATCAAGGTCTTCCTCTCGCACTGAGAGTGTTGTATTCAGTCTATGTACTCATTATTCCTTCACTTATAGAGTAGCAGTTTTCCTTCACTTTTTGCCTCTATTTTTGTAAGATTAATTTGATATTACTCTGTGATAAATATTTATCCTCTATTTTGTCTTTATTTTGTGATAGATATGCAAATATTTTGCTTAGTTTAGGTGGCATGTCATGTTTTGATTAAACCTTCATGCAAAATATTTATGAATTAGGTAGAATCAAGTGTTGTGAAGATTAAAGCTCTTTAGTCTGACTATGAATAAGATTTGATAGGAGTTTAGTGTTAGTACATCACCTTAAAAATTCTTTTGAGTTATTTACTTTAGTGTACCTCTCTCATCCCTTTTCTCAAACAAATCATTAGTTAGGAAAATCATAAGGACAACCAGCTCACTCTAGAGATTCACTCTCGCTATAGGAAACCCACATCCTGAGAGTGTTTCCATGTGTCAACAAATAGCTAAGTCTTCTTGTCATCTCCCAATATTAATGCATTGTTTAAATTAAAGATTTAGCCATCATGACAAGATGAAGAAGTTGCTTTTGATGATAATCATGAATAAACATGTATTATATTATTAATAATATTTATTATTTTTATGTATATTTTATGTAATTAAAATAGAATATATTTATTGTATTTATAAATAATAAATGTAAATACAAATATAAAGATTATCAATTTAAATATTATTATAATTATAATAATTATAATATAATATAATATTAAATATAATCTATAATATATAAATATAAATATAATATATAATATACAAACATAAATATAATATAATATGTATTATACATAATAACAATATAAATATAAATACTTAAATGTAATTATCTATTGTAAAGAACAACAATCACTAAAGGAAAAAGGCAGCAATAAAGATACAAATTCATATTAAACTCAAAGGGCCAGCAACGCTTCACCAAGAGGTGTGATCATATCATAAGCAGCGCCTACCATACTAAAGGTGTGATTTCAAAAATGAAAAGCCCTGTAAATTTTCATAAAAGAAGCATCCTTTAAGATATTAACAAAGGGAACTCCTCCCTCATTGGAAGTAACAATAAGGAGAATAGAAAAATAGGCTCTGCAGCAGTCGGAAAGAAAATAAAATAATTGGAGATAAAGAAAGGTACAGCATGGCAGTCACAGTCTCAAGGTAAGAATTATTAAGTATAATATACACTGAGATTAATAAATGAAATTTCCTATGAAATATAGATTGCATTTACAACACTTTGGTATGCTCAAACTCAAGGCCTATCTATTTCTATTGCCTTCAACCTATGAGTGAGTGGCGTGGTGTTGTTAGGGAGAGGCAGAGTAAACCTAGCCATCGAGTTGGTGTAATGGCACCCTAGACAAGTAAATCCCCATCCATGGTTGAGGATTAAAAGAGAAATGAGGATTGAGATTTGAGCATAGCCAATAGATAATGTGATCAATGGGTATGTTGAAGTATATCGAATATGTCGAAGTTAATACTTAGTTTTTTCTATTACCTACAACCTTGGGAGAGGCGAGGTGTTGTTAGGGAGTGTTGATAACTGAGAGGGGGGGGTGAATCAGTTATCCTAATTATTTCCCTTATTAAACTTTCCTTTTAATTGAAGCAGCATAAAATCAAACACAAAACATAAACCATGAAATAAGAAACACATGACACAGTATTTTTGACGTGGAAACCCTGTTAAGGGAGAAAACCACGGGGTGATTAACCCAAGAATTATTCTCTGTTAGAAGAATAGGAAATTACAAAAATGGCACTTGCCAATTAGGGCTCACTGCCCGAGCACACTGCTCACAAGAGGCTCACTGCCTACAAGAAGACACACTGTCTTACAAAGTGATTAGAATCACAGTCTTGAACTGATTGGAAGCATCTGCATATGCTGGAGTTCAGTTCCGGTTAGGTTCAGTATACTGATCTGCTGCACTTCATCTTTCCTCTGTTCTTTAGTCTGCTGTCCTTTCACATACCGGATCTTTCTTGTTACTTCTGCTCTACTCTGGACTTGTTCGCATATCCTCACATACATTCACACCTTTTACCACTAAATCCATCCTCTATATATATCCGCACAAGTACTTTCATCATCTTTCTAGTCGGCATCCGGAACAGTCTAGTTTCTTACAAACTTAGTTCTGTCGGCTGAATCCTTGCTCACCAAGCAATGCGGATCAAGCATATACTTGTAGATATCATCAATTATGTCGGCCAAACATGATTCATGCCTCCGCAACCTTTATCATCATCTGTAACACATCCGGAAAGTAGTTTGATACTCAGTCAGTCAGTTCTTCCTCTGTTTTCACTGTCTCTCAGGAATCCGGTACTCAACTATTCATATCTTTTTCCTTGTCCATCTCCGGAGGCTAAATCCTTGGAATATACTACTCAAGATAGTCCTCTTGACTTCCCCAGATCCGCACTGCACCAAGACACTTCCTCTGAGAGATCCGGACCAATCTGTCGGACCTTGCCACATGCTCTGTTCTTGTTCACCGGACCACCACAATCTTCAATCTGACTTCCGGTAGAGACATATCATGACTTGCGGATATGTGGGATGACCTTTGTTGCCATCAATGACAACAACCATGAATCCATATAGTGTCTCTTGCCAACAATCTCCCCCTTTGGCATTGATGGCAACACTTAGTGAAAAATGACTAAGTGTTTACACTATGCTCCCCCTTTGCTGATGCTCTGTCTTTATATACAATTTCCGGAACTCCCCCTGAGTTGGATTCCTCATTTTTCACTGCTCCTCACTCCCCCTTTGACATCAATGGCAAAGGGTAGGGTCCGCACACCAAAATTTTCAAAAATTTTCTATATATAGCCGCATATTTACATACTCACATATACTGCAGAATGTCTGCAAAGGATGTCTGCAGTTGAACCATTTCAGTAGCCCAACTAAGCTTCATTCTGTCCAGGATTGAAATGTGACCACTCAGCAAAAATGCAAAAGCTTCTGCCCGCCTGAGATCTGTCGGATCTTTTGTATGGGCGGTGGTCTGGGCATCACTGATGGCCTCATGCATCGTTTCCAACTTAGGGACTATAATCCTTCTAAGTTCTCCCATCCGGTTGGTAATGTTCTTCCTCTCCTTCTCAAGATTCTTTATTTCATTCAAGACTGCAATAGTCTGACATTCTTGATTTATTATAGAGGAAGAGAGAGGATCAAAACTTTGAGATAAGCTTTGAAGCTTGTCCTGTTCTTCTTTTATTTTCTTGTCAATTGCTGTTGTTGCCTTTGACCAAGATATACAAAATTTGTAGATGTCACCGCCATCCTTAAGAGCATTTTCTAAGCTCTTTATTCCAATGCTTACAATCTTCCTATCCTTAGAGATTAATTCTAATATTTCAGAAAATCTCTTATCCAAAAATTCCTTCCGGACCTTGTCTTCAGCTGATTTTTCTAGAGAATTAAAATGTGTATCAATACTGCTGACTAAGGTTTTTAGATTACCGGAAGTGGAGGCAGTCGGATCTATTTGGATTGATGGCATGATCTTTACAAGTACTCCGGAAGCAGCCTCTATCAACTCACAGTCCTCCATATGAGACTTTAGGAGCTTTTCATTTGCCTTGGCATTTGCAAATGAAGCTATCTTCATTGTTTGTACCGGAGAGAGAGAGTCAAAATCAAATGGACCTTTTAGAAGCTCCGGTTCATCAATCTCTAGAGTTTCTTTGCTCAAAAATTGTTGAACAGTTTGTGCAGTGTCTCTTGCCGGAGACAGATGTTTCTTTTCTTCTGCAGTCTTAGAACTGTCAACCTCTTTGTCTGTCACCACTGCTTCCTTCTCCTGCAATTGCTCTTCTTCTTTGGATCCGGAGACTGTAGGGGAAACCGGAGGAGAGATGCTTGCTTGTTCATGGGTCACTTCTTCTGGAGCAGAGGGTCCCAAGTCCTCACTTGTCTGTTCAGGGCTCACTTCTTCCGGAACAGAAGATTCCAAGTCAGCAGCTGTTTCTGCACCTAAGTCCTCTACAACAGGAAGATTGAACCTTTTGAAGGCCTTCCGGAGGATCTCTTCTGTCTCTTGTGCCACTTTGTCAGTCTCACCAAGCATGAGCTGATTCATCCTGGCTTTACTTCTGAACTCATCTCTGCAGTCCTTGAAGATCATGTTCATTGTCTTGGGATCAATTTGAGGATATAGCTGAATAGCTATCTGCTCCCGGATCTCAAGATCTTTGGCATGCGCATTATTCTTTCTTACTTCCATTTCCTTCTCTAGGCTTTTAGGAATGAGAGATATGATCTCAATGAAAGCCTTATTGTATGTGTTCAGATATTTAACTGTGGCTTCCTGCAGAGTCTTTTGGTCTGCCTCACTGAAGTCATCATAGGATTCAGTCATTGGTTGAAGGTTTCCATCCACCGTGACCGACTTGATTATGCTCTCTAGTGACAGAGTGGGCTTTTCAACAGTTACCTCTGCCATTTCCTCCTTGTCTTGGCCTGTGGAGGGCTTACCGGATCCTTTCTTTTTCTGTTTCTTTACTTCTCTTACTCCTTCATCTGATTCTGTCTCCTCTTCATCCTTTTGGCTTTCATAAGCCCTTGATGCTTTTGTCTTGGATCTTTTACCGGATGCCTGGACTTCCGGTTTTGAGCTTTTGGTTGTGGAAGGTGCAGATCTCTTTGATGATCTGGTCCGGGTGGGGGTTTCAACCGGAGCACTTTCTTTGCTTTTCTCTTCTTCCTCAGCCTTTCTCCTCTTTTCCCGGCTGGCATCAAGTGCCTCTTTTGAGATGCCTAGGCCTTGAGCAATGTGCTCTACTTCTTTTCTCACTTTTCTTTTAATCTCAGGTTCCCTGAGTTCTACATGTAATTTCACGCTCAGCTCCTCAAAGGTTCCAAACCTTTCTGCCTTAGGATCTTTGGGCTGACTTAGCATGTGTTGAACATGCAGCTCTACTATCTGTTCATCAACTTCATACCCCATGGGCATGATCCAGACAGTCCTTGGCTCCACTGCCTCCATTAGGCACTGATCAGTGTCAACCATAAAACATACTGAGTCCTTGTATTTCTCAATGAGTGACTGGGGAATTCTCTCTCTTGCTTGCATCATGCTCTGAAAGTTTTTGAAGTATCCCCATAGAGCTGTATTTCTCGCTTTTGCATCCCCAAGTCCATGCAAATAGTCTCTTATCTGGACTGCAACAGGTTTGTCATTCTGCCATATCCATCCACTTGTTCCGGGTAGCTCATTCATGAAGTAAAAGAATAGACATACAATGAGAGTACCATACTTAAAGGAGTTCTTCTTGTCTTTCTTGATTTTCTGTACATTTTCCATCAATTGGCTTAGTAGTAGTTCACAAAGATCATAATCTGCATTCTTTCTTAGCATTTCATATGCTGTGTATATTGCAGTTCCGGATACAGAATTCTCCCTGCTGGAGTGATAGATCTTGTATCCTATTATCATTGATGCATATTTGATATCCGGATCCGAAATATCTTCAATGGTCATTGCTCTCTTATCATATTTTGATCCGGTGGCCTCAGTTACAACGTTGTTCTTGACAGATTTGAGGATAGGTACCCCCCCGGAAGAGTATAGACCAGTTACTGCTCTAATTGCTTCTTTTGTGATCTTGCAGGGTCTATCTAGCCAAAGGAAGTTGTCATGCATCCTGCTCAGTACATACCGGACCCATTCATCTTCTTCAAAGCTAGGGAAATGAATGAATTGCTCAAATTGTTTCTTCTGGATACCCTTATACTCTGGTTTGAGCTCAAAAGCATTGTCTATCAGTTGCTTGTGATAGAGGTCTCTTAATTTGAATTCCCCAAATTCCTCAATGTTTGCGTGTATGTAAACCCTAATATCTTCAGTATGTAAGACTCCGTGGGGAACACTAGAGAGGGCTCCTAGTGGATCTACCTCCAACGATTTGTAGGGATGTTTCTTGAATGAGGGGCGAGGTCTATCAGAGATCTTAACTATGTTTGGAGTAGCCATTCTTCAAAGATTTGCAGTGAGGCAATGAAAAACGAAGAATACCTTATGCGCCTTCGGTTTGCACGGAGTGGTTGGATTGATTTCTTTATGCAATAGCTTCGGCAGGAGATCCTTGGTGTGCTTGATGAACCTTGTTGTAGAGCTCCACTATTCGCTTCTTCTCAAGTGTAGAATGAGCAGATAACTTTTGAGAAATCCCTTATATTGCTCCGCAAACCCTAATATCTGTCTGCAATAAATGCTTCACCTGCATTATTCCGGTTTACCATGTCTGGACAGCTTGGAGTATCCCGGATTAGTCCTGATCACTGAATATCATCCGGATCTTTAAATCATGAATAAATCTAGGTAACATATTACAAGAACATCCCAAACACTCTGTCCAATCCACAAGACAAGATCGTGCACTTCCGGATCTCTCCGGACCTTTTTGTAATCCTTTATCATACCGGAGCACCTCCCTGAACAGGTCTAACTTAATCGAACACAGCTTCTTCATAACTCCATGCGGACCTCTGAAAACTTGACTGAAGCATCTCAGGACTTATATCTACAAACCCTTTAATCCGCATCTTGTGCCACATCCGGCACAACTTGTTTGGCTGGGGGAACAGAATCTTCTTTGAGTCTCCCCCTGAGCCTGAGCTCACTTTTTAATTTCCGGAAGAAATATCAGCACCAGAATCTGGTGCGGATCCAACCTCTACATTCTCTGAGCTTTTCTTCACCCAAATCTTGCTCATCTGATTCCTAACTTCATCCGCATTCATCTTTTGTTTACCCTTGTCTTGATTCTGATTATACACCGGACCTCTTTTGTCCTGATTCTTGTTTCTGCAGACTTTAGCATTATGACCGGACCTATTGCAGATTTGACAAATAACATTTCTTTGCATATTTAACTGATATCCCCTTGATCTGCATTGATTAGCCATATGACCTACTCTATTGCATGTAAAGCATCTACCTTTGAATGATTTGTTTACTTGCATAATTCTGCATTCATGGGATTTGTGTCCATACCTTTTGCAGTTGAAGCACTGTCCGGAGAAGGATGAATTAATCTGATTCATTCTCATTCTGCACTGATTAGCTTTGTGACCAAAATGGTTGCAGCTGTGGCAGTATCCATTGAAGGATGGATATTTTTGAGCATTTGGCTGTCTTACCGGAGGTCTTCTAGGCCTGCTCCTTGGATTTTCTGATCCAAGATTCTTCTGACCGGATCCGGAGCTTTCTCCTTTCTCATATCCCAAGCCATACTTGTCATCTGTCCTCTTTTGACTTCCAAGAAGAACTTCAAGTTGAGCAGAACTTATCTTGAATTTCTCTTTATATTCATTTGCTGTTTGAAGGTCTCTTTTGAGAGAGGTAATTTGATCCTCAAGTTTTCCTTCATTATCTTTGGAATCTTCAAGATCAGATTCAAGGTGTCTGATAATCCTGTCCATCTGGTGGCATTCTTCTGATTTTTCTTTAAGAGATTGTCTTAGATTGTCTTCAGCCTTTCTTTTTTCTTCAATCTCTTGAGTAAACTTTATAGTTCCTGATTCCATTTCATGTCTTAACATAATGACTTCTTTTGATAACTTTTCACATAACTTGGTTTGCTCAGTCAATTCCTCACTTGTATTGCTTTCTTCACTTTGTCTTGCCAACTGTTGAAGCAGCTCCTTTCTCTTTTTCATAGAGAGACTTAATTTGTCTTTTAATTCTCTCATGAATTCATCAGCCTGTTTGAGTCTTTCCTTTAATTCACTGACTTCAGAATTTGACTGTTCAAGATCCTCAAGGGCAGTCTTGAGTTGCTCCCTTAAACCATATGCATCCATTTGAAATCCCAGATCTTCCTCAAGCTGTTAGGCTCTATTAGGAGGAACTTGGCTCTGATACCAATTGTTGATAACTGAGAGGGGGGGGTGAATCAGTTATCCTAATTATTTCCCTTATTAAACTTTCCTTTTAATTGAAGCAGCATAAAATCAAACACAAAACATAAACCATGAAATAAGAAACACATGACACAGTATTTTTGACGTGGAAACCCTGTTAAGGGAGAAAACCACGGGGTGATTAACCCAAGAATTATTCTCTGTTAGAAGAATAGGAAATTACAAAAATGGCACTTGCCAATTAGGGCTCACTGCCCGAGCACACTGCTCACAAGAGGCTCACTGCCTACAAGAAGACACACTGTCTTACAAAGTGATTAGAATCACAGTCTTGAACTGATTGGAAGCATCTGCATATGCTGGAGTTCAGTTCCGGTTAGGTTCAGTATACTGATCTGCTGCACTTCATCTTTCCTCTGTTCTTTAGTCTGCTGTCCTTTCACATACCGGATCTTTCTTGTTACTTCTGCTCTACTCTGGACTTGTTCGCATATCCTCACATACATTCACACCTTTTACCACTAAATCCATCCTCTATATATATCCGCACAAGTACTTTCATCATCTTTCTAGTCGGCATCCGGAACAGTCTAGTTTCTTACAAACTTAGTTCTGTCGGCTGAATCCTTGCTCACCAAGCAATGCGGATCAAGCATATACTTGTAGATATCATCAATTATGTCGGCCAAACATGATTCATGCCTCCGCAACCTTTATCATCATCTGTAACACATCCGGAAAGTAGTTTGATACTCAGTCAGTCAGTTCTTCCTCTGTTTTCACTGTCTCTCAGGAATCCGGTACTCAACTATTCATATCTTTTTCCTTGTCCATCTCCGGAGGCTAAATCCTTGGAATATACTACTCAAGATAGTCCTCTTGACTTCCCCAGATCCGCACTGCACCAAGACACTTCCTCTGAGAGATCCGGACCAATCTGTCGGACCTTGCCACATGCTTTGTTCTTGTTCACCGGACCACCACAATCTTCAATCTGACTTCCGGTAGAGACATATCATGACTTGCGGATATGTGGGATGACCTTTGTTGCCATCAATGACAACAACCATGAATCCATATAGTGTCTCTTGCCAACAGGGAGAGCCAGAGTAAATCCAATCCATGAGGTGGTGTCATTGCACCCTAGAGAACTTAAGTTGTTAGGTAGAGGTGGAGTAAATCCAATCCATGAGGTGGTGTCATTGCACCCTAGATAAGTAAATCCCCATCCAAGGTTGAGGAATAGAAAGAAAGTAAGGATTGAGACTTGAACATATTCAATATTGAATTGTGTTGTGAATTGAACTAAATGTGGATTATTTTATTGTTTATGTTATACTATTATAGATAAGTTCAATATTATCTTGATTGAGTGACCTTTAATAGTTCTAATGTCCCTTTCTAGTGATATTATTGTGTGTAAGTAAAGAAATCAGGAATATCCTAAAAGGGGACATTACAAGTGGTATCAGAGAAGTCATCTTGCCATCCTGTGTAAACTATATGTGCCTTACATGTATTCAAGTGTATTCAAAGGTTTGCTTTGTGAACTATGTTTATGTTTGTAACATATGTTCATGTGAATACTTTGTGCATTACGTGTATTTGTGTGTATACTTCATACTCATGTGTATACTTGGCGACCTTGGGATGGTGGATGGGTCCATGGTGTAGTATGGGATGCATCAAATCGCCTTCCCAAATTGTCCAATGGTATACTTCATTTGAGTGTATTTGTATTTGAGTGTATACTCTGACTTTGTATTCAAGTGTATACTTCATGACTATGTATTTGAGTGTGTACTCTATGACTTGTATTTGTATTCAAGTGTATACTGTATGACTTGTATTTGTATTTGAGTGTATACTCTATGATTTGTATTTGTATTCAATTGTATACTCTATGACTTTGTACTCAAGAATATGTATTCGAGTGTATACTCTATGACCTTGTATACTTCTAGATGATGTATTCATACTCTATGACTTTTTATTTGTATTCAAGTGTATTCAGGTGTATACCTTGTGAATTATGTATTCAAATGTATTCATGTATATGACTTGTATTTGAGTGTATTCAAATGTATACATTGTGGCTTATATATATTTGAGTGTATTCAGGTGTATACCTTGTGGCTTATGTGTATACGTGTATTCATGTGACCTATGTATTTAAGTGTATACTTTATGCCTTACATGAATGTGACTTGAGGTACTCATGCATTGTTCATGCTTCTTGTATATACTCTACTTATACTTTATGTATCACATGTATCGATGTGTTACTTCATGTATCTTCAATAAGATGTGTTCTTATAATTACTTTATGCTTAAAAACTATGAGAATGTTAAAGATGTTGTCTTTCCAGTAGCTCAGGCTACTTAGTTATGTGCTTGAGCTACTTGGTTACTTGCTTGAGCTGATTACTTGTCTACTTGAGCTACTTGCCTACTTGCTTGTTTACTTGAGCTACATGCCTACTCTCTTGAGCTACTTGCTTGTCCACTTGAGCTACTTGGTTACTTGCTTGAGCTGGTTGCTTGTCTACTTGAGCTACTTGCCTACTTTCTTCAGCTACTTGCTTGTCTACTTGAGCTACTTGCTTGAGTTGGTTGCTTGCATTCTTGAGCTACTTGGTTGTCTACTTCAATTTATTATGTAAATAAATGGAAATGCATGTAACCTACAAATTGGTGTAATCACTTCTATATTTAACATCTTAAGGAGATCACTCAACACCATTTGACCTTGAGGTGAAAAAGGGAAGAGCATTTCATCTAAGAAAGATATCCAAAACATCATTAAAGAATTCAATTGAGATTTAGGACCTCTAAGGTATATGTTGTGATGTTCACAAAATGCCCCATTTTACTCCCTAGAAAAATAAGGACCCTTGCTATGGCTTGCTCCCTGGTTTTTGTGCTCTAGGCAGTAATGGTAAAAAGTAGCGTCATGTCAGGTGCATTTCTGATCCTTAGGTCTAAACTCAAAATCCAAAATCTGAATCTTGCCTCACGAAGCCTGCCATGTGAAAGAGTGTAAAATTCTAAGAAGGTTTGCCTTTTGTATCACCCTGAAATTTGGCCAAGTAAGAAAGTTATGGTGAGTCAAAGTTCTGGTCAACCCTAATTTTCTGGGGCGGTCATATTTCAAATATCAGTCACCTTACATTAGATCACCCCAATATTGGTTTATCACCTAATAATCATTTTGTTCACATAATTTGGATGTCAAATTTATGTGATAGCCATATCTATCCGTCATGCAGCCTCATATATTTTGTAGGGGTCATATTTCAAGCATCACCTGATCTTTTAAATACCACCCGATATTCTGAAGATCACACAATCTTTTTAAGATCACCGTCCTCACAAAATATCACCCCATTGTCTATGTGACGATAACGTCATCTGAGCCTGATGAACAAGGGAAATCACCCTGATGGTGACGTCATCATTCTTTTTACCTCACGCAGGTATATTTCCAATGATCACCCCATCCGATAACATGACGATGACGTCATGGTAACTTCAGCGATAAAACGAAGTCATCTACCTGATGACGTCATCTGGACCTTTCTTGGGGGGGTCATTTTTCTCATGGGGGTCATGTTCTGAATATCACCCTGATCTTGAAACATGACCCGATATGTGAAGCTCTGCATGCTCGTGACATCATTTTTCAAAGGGTGATGTTCTTCAAGGTTCCTTCCTCAGGGTCATTTTTCTCAAACCTAGACTTTCTTCAATATGACCATGGCATCATCCTTCGACATTTAATGAATCTCACCCATGATGATGACATCATCATCATATCCTAACTTAATGTGAAAGTGCCTAGAAATCTACATGCAGGTGGCAGAGCCAAAAGGTTATCAAAATGGATTATATACTCTTATGCATGTAGATTCTCATAGATTCATGACCTGATATATGTGTTTGCACTATTCAGAGCATAATTTAATATAATTTTATCCTTCTGTTAATTGTTTAAGTGATGATGCCTAAACTTCTATATGCTGACCGTAGGTGCCGATGATCAGGATGACGTGCAATTCATGATACAAAAAGGGCGGGAAATGCAGGGTAGGTGGATTTTGAATCCATTCCAAAGCTTGATGGCGTGCAGATGGAGTTACAATGGAGCTTTAATGTTGGGGGACAACCCAAGCAACGAACCAGGTCCTGAGGTGTCGCAAACACACTAGAAGGGGACAATGCTTTCAATGCAGAGGAGTGTAGGTAGAAGACATTACAGAGTGAGTGGTGCCTTGTTTGGGGGCCATTTGAATTCTTGGCAGGATCCATTTCCCACTGTTTGATGCTGCACTTCAGGCTGCAGATCATTGATTCATTAGGGTTTTCTGGGCACTGTGTTGGAGGGCGAAGACATAGACATATATTCATCCCTTATACTCTGTGATGGGGGGAGGTCATTCATACAAAACCTGACTTGTAGTAATTTCATGTAGGAGATCAGATTACTGAGACTAGGGAGGATTGAATTGTTGAAACATTCAAGGTTCTTCCTCTAGATCACTATATATGTACCTATTTTATGAGCATACTGTATGGAGATGAAGCTTTAGATTACATCCTGATTGTAAACCTTAAGTAATCTTCAAGCTAATTTCTGGATATGTAATGATGAATCTTGTGTTCAACTAGAAGTATTTTGATTCTATTGCATGTTGTCAGCTTTCCCTTGAAGATTTGCACTAGATCATGCTAATTTGTGGAATGTCCTAGTGAAGTATGATCTTAGTTTTCTTCTCTTCATTGCTGTATGGGAACATGTATGTGGATCAATGATCTCAGTCAAGTAATCTTAGGAATCTCATTTTCTCTAACCATTTTTCTTTTTTTTTTTAATTTCATTGAAATCACCTCCATAATTGCAAATCATGATGAATATTAAGCAGAACAGAGAAATATGCTAACATCCCGTAGATAAATGAACATCATTAGCATATTTCTTGAGCTAGATGCATGCACTGTTGAAAATATCATGTAGAGAAACATAAATAAGGGTAGAACTCATGTAGGTATCCACATAGACACATCCTTTGAAAGAACATGTTGTGTAGAGTAACCCTTTTGAATGAAAAGCATTGTTGCAAAAGTAGAATCTACTGATCTATGTAAGACCTAAAATGGAAAACAACATTACACATCAACCACTGAGTAACATCAGTTGATTATGAACTAATCAATGAGGACTTGGGATCATGAATTCTTTAAATTCATTGTATCTTTTAGGATAAACAAGGGTTGTTGTGTAACTTTTGTTTGTGGGTTTGGTTGTGACTAACATCATCAACAACATAAAATGGTGCTAGAAAGAGGGCTTGAACAAGGAATTTGTGTATTTCTGCAATGTTTTTCCAAGCTTTCAAGTTTTATTCTGAGATATAATAGATCTCATAAAAGAAAAAAAAATAAGATAAGGTCTCATTTTGATGGATGCCTATGAGGACAGTCGTCATGTTGACATTCCTTCACTTTAGGAAACTTTGAATAGGTAGCTTTATTCTAATAGTTTATCCAACTTTGGTTTATCCAGTTGTTGCAGGATACACCAGTCTATGGAGCACAGTGAAATTAATTGTCTAACTTCCCTCACAAGGTTGGATTTGCATTTGAAAGGAATAATATTTTATTTAGATGTGTTCAGGGCTGAAGTCTGGCAGGAAAATGAAGAAATTATGGGACAGCAAGTAGAGGCAACACCCATAATCAAGAGTTGGAGAGAGAATACAATAGGTAAATCAGTTCTAGAAGGCGATGATAGAAAGGCATCTTTCCTTAAGTCATTTTATGGTAAGATTGATAGAGAAAAAACCACTTGTCAAGATGAGGTCCTTGATTCTGACCCTAATACTTGTGGTAAGAATGAAGAAACATCTTTCCTTGAGTCATTTTATGGTGGGATTGATAGAAGTTGTCTACTTCCTAAGAAGGGTAAGGTAGAGTGTAGGTATGAATGCTTTGAAAATCATAAAGAGGAAGTTGAACCTTTTTTTTAGTCATCAAACAATCAACAAGAAAGATTTGATGAGAGGGAAAATAAAAATGAAATTGATCTTGATACACTAAACAAATATATGGAATTATTAGATGCTTGTTAGGATGATGTTTCTGGATCTAAATTTAGCAGTTTTTATAGGGATAAGTTGATAAAGAAGTGTAAACAGGTGCTAGAACAATTTAAATGCACTGCTACTAAAGAAGTTCCTATGATAGCAACTAGTAGAGTCATGGAAAAGAAAGTGGAAGATACCGAGGGTTATGCTATTGTTGTGCCTAATCAAGCATCACCCCAGAGTTATTGTGAAAGTGAAATAGGGAAGTATTTTCATGAATCAAATGTTGTTTCACATTCACAGCCAAATGATTTATAAATGATAAATTTTTGTATATCAGATTATGATAATAAAGATACTCATTTAGATGTTCATGTGTAGGATATTAATGAAAGCATTCAGAAGTTTCCTGAACTTGAGGATTAACTAAATATCTAGAATGAAGGAACAAAGTTGGATAAAGATGAAGAAATAATCCATCAAGAGCCATACATCCTTCAATTTGAAGTGAGACCTAACATTGAGCCAAGCATTGAAAATGTAGAGTTAAATGGAGGACCAGCTATCAATGAACTAGCATGTCCAACAGTAGAGCTAGAAATACACCAGGTTGTATCCTTCCTTTCCACAGTGAATAATGTTGAATACTATTTTGATTATGGAAATTTGGGAGATAAGACATGCATATGGAATAAACATGAGTTACATGATGAGCTTCCTCAGTTGCTGATTATCAAAGATTATCCTATTAAACACAATGAATTTAGAATACCATAAATTTTTTAGAATACAAGGATGAATCTACTAGGATCAGAACCATAACTAATGCTCTGATACTCCTGCACAATCTAAGGAACTACGTAAACACAGGTGCCTTTGGGTCTTTTTCTGGGTTTGGCTTGCCTTGTGGGGGGTATGTATATAGTTTGGTAGGGTAGTTGTTTTGTTTCTTTTCTTTGCTTTGTTGTCTTGCTTTCTGTTGTTTCCTTTGTATAGTTGTTTGTATAGTGGTTTTGTGTTGTTGCTTTGTTTCCTCAATAGGGATCTTTCTTTTGATCTAGAGTATGAAGGAGTAGACTAACAACTACTGAAAATAATGGAAAATTCAGGTCACTGAGGTTAATTATTTGAAATTCATGCATAACTTGTTGAGACTGTCATGGATGTAGAGAGTTGTTTGGCTTGTGAAATTTTTTATTCAATAAGAATGGGTTGAGTATTCAAGGAATGTTTCTCACAATGACACACCTAAAATCCTTGGGTTTGTTGAAGTTGCTAGTGTAGATATTAGGTGAAAAATCAGAGGTCACCCTTTCTACCATTACAATTCTCAGCTTAATTTCAGCAAGTGACCAATCCTTGCGTCATGAAGTTACCGATGCAATATCTTATGAAACTTCTATCAAACACAAAAAAAAATATAAAATAATAAAATGGATTTTAGTGAGAATCCAAGTTAAGCCATCTAAGTAACTCTACCGGGGCTATGGACGCTCGCTGGTAGTGGCACTCTACTTAGGAGAATTGTAATGATAACCTTATTGGGGCTATGGACGCCTGTTGGTAGCAAGGCTCTATCCAGTTGGCTATGAGGGAACATCCTCACCTACGTAGGCTAATATTAGTCACTAGTTTGTTCAACCAATCTTCAAGATGAGGATAATTAATCACATGCACCCTCTTAAACTGAAAGGAAAATTCATGCACCTTATTGAATACATTGAGTCTCAAGTTGGATGATGATTTGTAGGAGAGATAATTGCAAGTTATGAATCTATTTCATTTAGTTTCCTTTAATGGTTTTAGGTTTTGATTGTTTTGTTTGGTTGCTAGCTGTTGTGATGTTCACAACATGCCCCATTTTACGCCCTAGCAAAATAAGGACCCCTGTTGTGGCTTGCTCCCTTGTTTTTGTGCTCTGGATGGTAATGGTAAAAAGCAACATCATGTTAGATGCATTTGTGATCCTCAGGTCTGAACCCAAAATCTAAAGTTTGAATCTTGCCTTAGGAAGCCTGCCATGTGAAAGAGAGTAAAATTCTAAGTAGGTTTGGCTTTTGCATCACCCTAAAATTTAGCCAAGTAAGAAAGTTATGGTGAGTCAAAGTTCTGGTCAACCCTTATTTTCTGGGGGGGGTCATATTTCAAATATCAGTCACCTTACATTAGATCACCTCGATATTGGTTTATCACTCGATAATCATTTTGTTCACATAATCTAGATGTCAAATTTATGTGATAGCCATATATGTCTGTCATGCAGCCTCATATATTTTGCGGGGGCCATATTTCAAGCATCACTCAATCTTTCAAATATCATCCAATATTTTGAAGATCACCCGATCTTATTAAGATCACCCCATTGTCTATGTGACGATGACATTATCTAAGCCCGATGAACAAGGGAAATCACCCTGATACTGACGTCATCATTCTTTTTACCTCGCGCAGGTATATTTCCAATTATCACCCCATCCGATAACATGACGATGATGTCATGGTAACTTCAGTGATAAAACCAAGTCATTTGGACCTTTCCTAGGGGGGTCATTTTTCTCGCAGGGGTCATTTTTCGAATATCACCCTGATCTTGAAACATGACCTGATATGTGAAGCTCGACATGCCCGTGACATCATTTTCTGGAGGGTGATGTTCTTCAAGGTTCCTTCCTCGAGGTCAATTTTCTCAAACTTGGACTTTCTTCAATATGACCATGGCGTCATCCTTCCACATTTAATGAAACCTGCCCATGATGATGATGTCATCATCATATCCTGACTTAATGTGAAAGTGCCTAGAAATCTACATGCAGGTGGTGGAGCCGAAAGGTTATCAAAATGGATTATATACTCATATGCATGTAGATTCTCGTGGATTCATGACCCGATATATCTGTTTGCACTATTTAGAGCATGATTTAATATAATTTTATCCTTTTGTTGATTGTTTTAGTGATGATGCCTAAAGTTCTATATGTTGACTGTAAGTGCCGATGATCAGGATGACGTGCAGTTCGTGATACAAAAAGGGCGGGAAAGGTAGGCAAGGTGGATTTTGAATCCATTCTAGAGCCCGATGGCATGCAGGTCAAGTTACAATGGAGCTTTAATGGTGGGGGACAACTCAGGCAGTGGATCGGGTCTTGAGATGTCGCAAACACACTAGAAGGGGACAATGCTTTCAATGCAAAGGAGTGTAGGTAGAAGACATTACTGAGTGAGTGGCACCCTGTCTGGGGGCTATTCAAATTCTTGGCGGGATCCATTTCCCACCATTTGATGCTACACATCAGGCTGCAGACCGTTAATTCATTAGGGTTTCTTGGGAACTGTGTTGGAGGGCAAAGACAGAGACATATATTCAGCCCCTGCACTCTATGATGGGGGGAGGTCATTCATACAAAACCTTACCTATAGTAATTTCATGTAGGAGATCGGATTACTAAGACTGGGGAGGATTGAATTGTTAAAACATTCAATGTTCTTCCTCCAAATCACTGTATATGTACCTATTTTATGAGCATACTATATGGAGATGAAGCTTCAGATTACATCCTGATTGTAAACCTTAAGTAATCTTCAAGCTAATTTTTGGATTTGTAATGATGAATTCTGTGTTCAACTAGAAGTGTTTTCATTCTATTGCATGTTGTTGTTAGCTTTCCCTTGAAGATTTGCACTGGATCATGCTGATTTGTGGAATGTCCTGGTGAAGTATGATCTTAGTTTTCTTCTCTTCATTGTTGTATGTGAACATGTATGTGGATCAGTGATCTCAGTCAAGTAATCTTAGGAATCTCATTTTCTCTAACCATTTTTCTTATTTTTTTTAATTTCATTGAAATCACCTCCATAACTGCAAATCATGATGAATATTAAATAGAACAGAGAAATATGTTGACATCCCATAGATAACTAAACATCATTAGCATATTTCTTGAGCTAGATGCATGCACTATTGAAAATATCATGCAAAGAAACATAAATAAGGGTAGAGCTCATGCAGGTATCCACTTAGACACATCCTTTGAAGGAACATGTTCTGTAGAGTAACCCTTTTGAATGAAAAGCATTGTTGCAGAAGCAGAATCTACTGATCTACGTAAGACCCCAAAATGGAAAACAACATTACACATCAACCACTGAGTAACATCAGCTGATTATGAACTAATCAACGGGGACTTGGGATCATGAATTCTTTGAATTCATTGTATCTTTCAGGATAAACAAGGGTTGTTGTGTAACTTTTGTTTGTGGGTTTGGTTGTGACTAACATCATCAACAATAGTATCATATCAACCTAGGAGGGTCAATCTCTTAAAAGCCAAAGCAAGAATTTTGAGAGGACGTAATAAAGACAGCTCAGCTCTTTAGAAATCCACAAATGGGGAGAAAGATCTTAAAAGTAAATGTGGAAATTTATAATAAGATATATTCATCAAACTTAATTGTTCTATCCATTTCAAATGACACCATGACTTCATCTCAACACATGGGAAGGTAAATATAGAAAAATGCAAGGTAATAAAAGAGTTTGTTGTGATTCCTTGAGGACAAGCAATCTTGAGTAGGGAGGGTTGTCATGTCCCAATATTAAGGCATTGTTTAAATTAAAGATTTAAACATCATGACAAGACAAAGAAGTCACTTTTGATGATAATCATGAATAAATATACATAATATTATTAATAATATTTATTATTTTTATGTATATTTTACGTAATTAAAATAAATATATTTATTGTATTTATAAATAATAAATGTAAATACAAATATAAAGATTATCAATTTAAATATTATTACAATTATAATAATTATAATATAATATAATATATAATATACAAACATAAATATAATATAATATATATTATATATAATAACAATATAAATATAAATAATTAAATGTAATTATCTAATGTAAAGAACAACGATCACTAAAGGAAAAAGGTAGCAATAAAGCTGCAAATTCATATTAAACTCAAAGGGCCAACAGGGCTTCACCAAGAGGTGTGATCATATCATAAGTAGTGCCTACCATACTAAAGGTGTGATTTCAAAAATGGAAAGCCCCATAAATTTTCATAAAGGAAGCATACTTTAAGATATTTAAAAAGGGAACTCCTCCCTCATTGGAAGTAACAATAAGGAGAATAGAAAAATAGGATCTGCAGCAGTCGGAAAGAAAATAAAATAATTGGAGATAAAGAAAGGTACAGTAGGGCAGTCACAGTCTCAAGGTAAGAATTATTAAGTATAATATAAACTGAGATTACTAAATGAATATTAAGTATAAAGAACTATAGTGTATATATATATATATAAGCATTATGAAACTTGCTATGAAATGTAGATGGCATTTCCAATACTTTGGTATGCTAAAACTCAAGGCCTATCTATTTCTATTGCCTTCAACCTATGAGCGAGTGGCATGGTGTTTTTAGGGAGAGGCGGAGTAAACCTAGCCATCAAGTTGGTGTAATCATACCCTACACAAGTAAATCCCCATCCATGGTTGAGGATTAGAAGAGAAATGAGGATTGAGACTTGAGCATAGCCAATACATAATGTGATATGGATAATGTGATCAATGGGTATGTTGAAGTATATTAAATATGTCCAAGTTAATACTTAGTTATTTCTATTACCTACAACCTTAGGAGAGGTGGGGTGTTGTTAGGGAGAGGCGAAGTAAATCCAATCCATGAGGTGGTGTCATCAGATTCTAGAGAACTTAAGTTGTTAGGGAGAGGCAGAGTAAATCCAATCCATGAGGTGGTGTCATTGTGCCCTAGATAATCCCCATCCAAGGTTGAGGAATAGAAAAGAAGTAAGGATTAAGACTTAAACATAATCAATATTGAATTATGTTGTGAATTGAACTGAATGTGGCTTATGCTATTGTTTATGGTATACTATTATAGATAAGTTCAATATTATCTTGATTGAGTGACCTTTAATAGTTCTAATGTCCCTTTCTAGTGATATTATTGTGTGTAAGTAAAGAAATCAGGAATATCATAAAAGGGGACATTACACTTATGTAAACATAGCATAGGGTGCATATCTGATCGACAATAATATTTGCAACATCCAATGGGATAGATTGGACTGTCTTAGTCCAATTGCATGTTCATATACAACTGATATTTCGTGTGTGTATAATTGATCTTAGCCTTTGGAGACAGAAAATCAAGCACATCTGGTGACTTTGAGTTTGAATCTACTAGTTTCAGTATGATCAAGTACTGATATGTTATAAAAATCACCTTTTCATTCCATTTTCAGCTTGCATATGAGTAGAAATGTCTGATTTTCATAGACAGTATGAATATCCACCACCATACTATGAAAATATTGTTCATAGGGGCCCTTATTAGCCATATCAGGCTAATCAAGCAGTTGTTTCCAATTCCATGGCTTTGCAAAGCCAGCATGCATAGTATAATTGCCATCCACCCACCCCTGCTTAGCTTCCTTACCAGTCATATACAAGTAGTCATAATGTTGGTTTTAGTCCAAATACCCAAGATGCTTACCGCGTAACCACTCCTGTTCAATCTCCCAATTAGCCTTCTTACCAGCTTAAAGACATTGTGTCAGAACTCAACAAGTAGATGGAGGAGATTAGAAGACTATGTGAGTATAAACAACACCAGGAGGAACTGGCTTACCAAGCCTATTTGCATGAGCAGGAGTTGGAGACACAAAGAACACAATATGAGCAAGAAATTACAAGCATAAAGGGTTATCTGTATCAACAAGGAGAGTGGTTTCAACCAAGGCAATATGAAGAATCTGATTTGTAGTAGCAAGAGTTGAATCACCAAGTTTACCTTCAATAGCTAGAGCAGCCACCCCATGAGATGTTTGTCTCTGATCAGGAGTGGGAGACAAAAAACATAGTTTGAAGAGAATCTTGAGAGGGAAGTAGCTGCACAAACAAAGCTCTTGCTTGCTCAAGCCCAAGCAGCTCCTGCTATTCTAGAACAGTATGTTCAAGAAGACATACATAAGTATAAATTTCCACCTTATAGATAGAATGAACCTCTTAAATCTCCTAAAGTTGAAATCCTGAGTTTTAGGTAGAATGAAGTTCTTGATCTCTCAAGGTAGCCTAATAAGTGTAAAATACCAAGTTTTAGAAGCCCTCATCCCTTGCAAGTGGTGGAAAATAACCATGTTCGGCCTAGTATAGTTGCAGATCAGCCACTGAAGAGTCTCTTTTCCTCCAAGAAATCCATGAAACTCCCCAAGTTTCCCAACCAAAAAAATATGATTGTCCTATCACTATTCACCTTTGTAAGGATGGACCTATTGTCTTACAAAATGATTTATTCACCATGAAGGAAGTTAGATAGGTAAATTTACTGCATATAACTCTGGAGCAGTATCAGTTAGAGTAGTGGAAGATCAAACTAGAAAAGACTCCTCCTGATGAACCTTCTGATGTTTGCATTAATAATCCTCCTTGTTTTGTAAGAGATGATATATTTTTTTTATAAAGTTGTGTAGTGCAAGAGGCTGATTCACGTGAAAAAGGTTGTTGCTATTCTTATAGAGCAAGTCGACTCAAATATGACCCTGAATCCTCTACATTTTGATTCCTTTGAAAATTTTTCTAATGTTGTTCATAATATGCATGAAAGCAGGGTGAAAAAGTAACAAGGCAAAAATTTTCAATTGCAAAGACTGAAAGCCCAAGTCTCATCTGAGAAGACACCAAATAATAAGGAAGAATCTGTAACTTTGTTCGATCAGTTACCTAGTTTTGTAGGATTAGATGAAGAGAACATGCTCATACCAAAGGTAGCAGTTTTAGAGTAGCATGAGGATCGTCAACCATCTAGTGAGCTATTGATTGAAGCTGAGCGATATGACAAAGAGGTCTTGGATCAAATGGAAAAGTGTGAAGATAAGTCTGCCATGGAGGTTACACAACTGATTGAAGACTGTCATGAGGTAAATTAAAAACCAAGAGGATCATGATAAAATTTCATTTTGGGATGACCTTGATGAATTTGTTACAAATTTAGACAATGTGGAAAAGGTTTCAGTTAGTCTACTTGATGTGCTTCCTAGCTCTGATGTCAAGGATGAAAATACCATGTCTATGCCAGGTTTTGACCAACCAAGTGTTGCAGAATATTCAGATAACATGTTGATTCATGAACAAGTATATGGAAGCAAACTTGTTTCGACTAATAAGGATATATTTCAATCTAAAATTGAGGTTTTCTACTCATACTTGGATGTTATGCCGACATCTTTTGAGGGTTAATGTGTAGAACAATAGGATAAAGAGGTAAAAAAGAGTGTTGGAACTTAGGTTTTGATTATTTTAGTTGTTGATTTTCCTTTGATTGTTGGTATTGATGAAGAAGATACATATGAACTAACAAGATTATCAAGTTCTGAGCAATAGTATGATGAAGGCCATTCAGACAAAAGACTAGTTCATGAGCAATTAAATGAAGACAAATCAATTGTGGAGGAGCACAAAGTTGAAGTCAGGATTCAGCCAAAGAAAGAAGTAGCTATGGTTGAGGAGACAACCAATAAGAATGAAGCCAGTAATGAGAATTCAAGTTTCATCCTTTCAAGAGGATACCCCATAGACATTTAGCCAATGAAGTGGCCAACAAGCTTCAAGGGATTTTTAGAGCCCCTAGGAAAGAGACTGTAGTCAAGGAACAATAGACAAAACATGCCCATTCATGGCTGATCAAAGGTATGTCTAAACAGAGTCAAGAAATTCAAATCTTTGGTTGTGCTCTTCAGGTTGCAATACAATAATTTATAAGGAGTGTTCTTGTTTTTCACTCCTTATTGCTAGTTGGTAATTGTGAGAAGCATCCGTAGTTAGTTAGGAGGGGGAGTTATTTCACCCAATCGGTGAATGGTTTTGTTTGGCTAGCTTCCAAGGCTGGTTAGAGTAGGTTAGCATAGTATTTTCAGTCAATAAGTGCTTTCACACATTTCTTTCAGTTAGGTTTCTTTCCCTAAGTGCTGCTACACATGTTTTCTGGCCATCAGGGCCTATTAGTTTGCTTTCAATTTAGTTTGTTTTCAGTTTTCTGTTGTTGTTTGAACTGGTTGGAGAGCTAAATTTTAGTGTTTTCTAAGTTTGAGAAGAGCAGAATATGACTTGATGCCTAATGGATATTCAAGGTGACTGATCCGATGCTAGTAGGCAAGCATATAGCAGAAGTCACCAGAATGTTACCATTTTTTACCACAGCTCAAAATTGGTAGAGCTGGTATATTGTTCGTTTTAAGATGAAAGATTTTAATTCATTTTTTCCTTTCATATTATGAAAGGTTTAGTTGTTTAGTGCAATGTGTTTCAAAAGGGAAGGCACCCAGTTTGCAATTCAGTTATTTAATAGAAGAAAGATTCAGTTCATTCATTGCATTGCAGGATATCCATCAGAGAGATAAGTATCTCATTCACTACAATGATCATTTGTTTACAAATTGAAATACATAAGAGGACAAACATTGCATTGAAATAAATAATGACAAATCAAATGTCCCACAAAAGCCATGGGAATAGCTGAACAAATACAAATATAAGAAAAATGCTATGCATCTAAAGATAGCGGAGAGAAAGTCATAGCCATTATTACATTGTGTTGTCTTCAATCTCTGAGGTTTCCATGTTGTTCCTGCTCCTGACCTTCAATAAGAACCTACAAAAATTGGGAAAGGTCATGTTATAGCTCTGGTTATGAGATCTCAATATGTCCTATTAGAAGAGGCATAACACATTGCCTATAATGCACTAATCAATAAATATCATTCACATGCAAGAGGAACTGAGAAAGAAACAATCATGGAACTTCATTATTTTTATTCTAATCTGTTTGTTTCATGTGCAGGTATAGGATATGTCATGTAGATGATTGAAGATATAACAACATGTGCTGTGAAATGAGGCTCCCACAAGGGTTGAGCCCAGCATGCTACTTCCCCTTAATCTCAAAAGGGATGGAATGGAAAAAAGAAAGATCATTACTCATATTGTTTAATTGCATGATAAACCAAAGGAGTATCAAAGCAATCAGATGCATTGGTATCAAGAACATCATACACTCATGACTATAGTTCAAGGAATGATATGGAATCATAAAAGTAAATTGACCTCATTCTAGGACAACATTTAATCCATAAAAATAGTTGTCATCATTATTTCAACTGCCATTGAGAAAATGGAATTCATAGAACAAATCTGAAGATTGTAACATCTAATCAATGCCAAGTCAAAGAGTAGTCATGTCAAAAAACATATAGGAGAAAATCATATATTGCAGATCAAATGGATAGTGTCAAGTATATTAGCTTCTATGCAGAAGCAATGAACATCTTTATCGTATAGCGAACGATAGCCAACAACATGAAGACAGCCATATCAATACTCTACTACAGCCACATGAAGGTGTCTCATCAAACATTTGCCATGTTTCATTGAATTACAAGTTGATTACAAAAAGGACATGAGGAGTTTCTATGGGACAGCCATGTATCAAATGACTATAGTAAACATACAGTGAGTTCAACTAATAGTGACCCATGCCATAAAGATATAAATTGTATACATTGTATGGGCAACCATAATGATACAATTGCAAGATATACACAGGATGCATTGCCCAAGCCAAGTGAAGTGAAATAAATAATGACAAATCAAATGTCCCACAAAAGCCATGGGAATAGCTGAAAAAATGCAAGTATAAGAAAAGTGCTATGCATCTAAAGATAGGGGAGAGAAAGTCATAGCCATTATTACCTTGTGTTGTCTTCAATCTTTGAGGTTTCCATGTTGTTCCTGCTCCTGACATTCAATAAGAACCTGCAAAAATTGAGAAAGGTCATGTTATAGCTCTAGTTATGAGATCTCAATATGTCCTATTAGAAGAGGCATAACACATTGCCTATAATGCACTAATCAATAAATATCATTCACATGCAAGAGGAACTGAGAAAGAAACAATCATGGAACTTCATTGTTTTTATTCTAATCTGTTCGTTTCATGTGTAGGTATAGGGTATGTCATGTAGATGATTGAAGACATAACAACATGTGTTGTGAAATGAGGCTCCTAGAAGGGTTGAGCCCAACATGCTACTTCCCCTAAATCTCAAAAGGGATGGAATGTAAAAAAGAAAGATCATTACTCATATTGTTTAATTGCATGACAAATCAAAGGAGTATCAAAGCAATCAGATACATTAGTTTCAAGAACATCATACACTCATGACTATAGTTCAAGGAATGATATGGAATCATAAAAGTAAACTGACCTCATTCTAGGACAACATTTAATGCATAAAAATAACTGTCATCATTGTTTCAACTGCCATTGAGAAAATGGAATTCACAGAACAAATCTAAAGATTGTAACATCTAATCAATGCCAAGTCAAAGAGTAGTCATGACAAAAAACATATAGGAGAAAATGCATACATGGAACAACTTAGAATATTATATATTGTATATCAAATGGATAGTGTCAAAGTATATCAGCTTCTATGCATAAGCAATGAACATCTTTATCGTAAAGCGAAAGACAGCTAGCAACATGAAGGCAGCCATATCAATACTCTACTATAGCCACATGAAGGTGGGTCATCAAACATTTGCCATGTTTCATTGAATTGCAAGTTGATTATAGAAAGGACATGAGGAGTTTCTATGGGACAACCAAGTATCAAATGACTATAATAAACATACAGTGAGTTTGACTAATAGTGATGCATGCCATAAAGATACAAATTGTATACATTGTATGGGCAACCATAATGATACAATTGCAAGAAATACACATGATGCATTGCCCAAGCCAAGTGAAGTAAAAGAGTAAATGCTATTTCAAAACAATGGAACTAGTCTATACCAAATATGGTAGATACAACATGTGTATAATAAGTGCAATGGTTGCACAACAATGGGACAACATCTACCATGATAATGGCAAAAACATAGAATGACATATAACTACCTGGTATATCCCATCATGGGAAAAGGGTATCTACAGAAGAAGTTAAGGTTATGAATTGTATATACAATAAACTAGATTACCAAATACTAAGTGTCATACTTAATAGATGGAGCACAAACATGTATGATTGAGTGGGTTAGAGCATCAAAATTTATCTCATCATTACAAAACATACAGTCCAAATATGGGACCCATTTCATGCTTTCAAGTGTTGTATAGTATCCTTCCTCATGGCTGAGCTGATACATCATGAGGTTTTGTTGCAGGAAACCATTCAAAGAATGAAATGAGGAGCTACAATATAGTTGTGGCCAGAGAAAGTAGAGGGATTTTAACAAATGATGCAGATACAGAAATGAAGTATTTCGAGCATGTAATGTTTAGATATTTCAAGTAGCCTGTAGTGAACTGATTGTTTCAAGAGCCATACAAAGTTTCATACACTACCAAACATAGGGTTTCATCATCATCATAAGTCGAGCCATGTTTGTTTCTAGAATAGCAAACAATGTTTGTATAGCTACTGCCATGAAGAAGAAAAAACACTTAGAAAGAATGCTTAAGTATACATAGCTAGGAGTCTTGACATATGTTTGAACACAAATGTTGATACAGAACTAAGAAGAATGAAATGACTAGGTAAATGCAGAGATGTTATCTTGCAAGCTGTGACCAGTGAAGGAGTAACCCTCCTATGGTTTTGAGCTATTATTTGCAATCCTCAGTTCAAATTAGAATTTCTATATGCAGGTATCAAAAGGAAGACTTTTAGATATGTAAAACTCAGAAATAATAGTCAAATGTAGAGCTACATCTGTGGTAGAAAATGGAGTATATATTTCTTTTCATGACAAGAAACCCTTTTCATTTTCATTGCTAATTTCAGTTACAGGAGAATAAAGAGAATGGTCATGAGTTTCACTTCAAAAACTACAGAGTGTCATAGAAACGATAAAGTGACCAAGAGATTTGTCAGAAGTTTGAACCCTTAAAAGACTCACCTTGCTAAGTATTCATAGTCAAGTTTTCTTCTTCTTTGTCACATTTTGTTTTGCTCCAAATGAAACTCATGGTTGTAGTGAATGGCGTCCAAAGTACAAAGAAGAAATGATAATTGAAATAAATGCAAAAGAATCCATCAGAAAATATCATGGTGTTGGTTGTAGAAGGCATAGAATCTTAGAAAAAAAGGAAGAAATCAAAGAGTAATAAGTCATATATGCCAAGACGGAGTTACCTTTCCTTTTCTGTGTAAAACCAATGGAGACCACGCTTGAAACCCTAGTTGGGCACCGCCACAGAGCCTCCTCTCCACAAAGTTGAAAATGGAAAATGACAAATGGAGTTTAGGGTTTGAAAGTTTTCTTTGAGGGCTCACTTTGCCCTAAGCGTTAAGTGGGAATTTTATCACATTTTTATTTATTTTGAGACCTCTCTTAATACCATCATGGGTATGTAGCCATAGAAACACTTACCTAGGCATTTATTTGGCCCTAGTAACCTTTTGTGAAGGCTTTATGCCTTAGGGGAAGATTATCCTTTTAATGCCATGGAGATATTTTTGACAGCATAATGTTATGCCTTAGACCCCATAGAGATGGACCTCATGCCTACAAACCTTTCTTTTGGAACATGATACAAGTCTATATGCTTATGTGATGCAGAGATAGGTCACATAGAGATAAGCCCACCAGGCTTTTATTTTTTTTGCAAATAATATGTAATGCCCTTCATATTTTTTATGATTTTTTTAAGAAAAAATCAAATACTATAATTGCAATAGACTTGGTGAAATTATAAGCCATGTGTAATTTTTTTTTTCTACAAAATCAAAATGAATAGGAGGATAGGATAAAACTACAAGTGTTGTAAAGTTTGTTTTAAAGCAATAATCTATAAATTGCTTTAAAACAAAAACTATTTTTAGGCAGTTAAAACTAGTAAAGAAAATTAAATATTCCTTCCTTGATTTATTTTATTTTGAGGCAAATGAAGACAAAAACTGAGGTTTCATGGGAAGATTAAAGTAGATTTTTTGTGGGGCCACATGAGAGAGTCTTTTGGCACTTTGCTTTCATAGGTTGGACACATCTTGAGAGCTTTTATTTTTGCTTTTCTGAGGAGCTCGAAAATGGACATGAATATCTATTATTAGGATCTTTTTTCTAGCTTTCAGGGAGAGATTATTTTTCAGAGGATATATGTTAGAGATATACTTCTTTTTCAGTAGTTCTAGTTAGAGTTTTGGCAGAATAGAGTAGAGATTAGAGTGCAGGATATCAGGGTCTTCCTCTCACACTGAGAGTGTTGTATTTAGTCTATGTACTCATTATTCCTTCAGTTATAGAGCAGCAATTTTCCTTCACTTTTTGCCTCTATTTTTGCAATATTAATTTGATAATACACTATGATAAATATTTATGCTCTGTTTTATCTTGATTTTGTGATAGATATGAAAATATTTTGGTTGGTTCAGGTTGCATGTCATGTTTTGGTTAAACCTTCATGTGAAATATTTATGAATTAGGTAGAATCAAGTGTTGTGAAGATCAAATCTCTTTAGTTTGAATGTGAATAAGATCTGATCAGAGTTTAGTGTTGGTGCATCACCTTAAAAATTCATTTTAGTTATTTATTTCAGTATACCTCTCTCATCCTTTTTCTCAGACAAATCATTAGTTTGGAAAATCATAAGAAGAACCAGTTCACTCTAGAGATTCACTCTCACTATTGGAAACCCACATCCTGAGAGTGTTTCCATGTGTCAACAGATAGCTAAGTCTTTTATAAACCTAGCATAGGGTGCATATCTAATTGACAAACTCAATCCAATTGTATGTTCATACATCACTAATATTTGGTGTGTGTATCAGTGATCCTAGCCTTTGGAGGCAGAAAATAAAGGACATCTAGTGACTCTAAGTTTGAATCTATTGGTTTCAGTATGATAAAGTGCTGGTATGTTATAAAAATCCCCTTTTCATTCCATTTTCAACTTGCATATGAGTAGAAATGTCATATTTTCATAGACAGTATGAATATCCACCACCATACTATGAAAATGCTATTCATAAGGCCCCTTATCAGCCATATTAGTCTAATCAAGTAGTTGTTTCCAATTCCATGGCCCTGTAAAGGAAACATGCATAGTATAATTGCCACCCATGCACCCCTACTCAACTTCCTTACCAGCCATATATAAGCAGTCATAATGTTGGTTTTAGTTCAAATACCTAGGATGCTTACCAGTTAACCACTCCTACTCAATCATCTAATAAGCCTTCTTACCGGATAAAACAATCTGAAATTAATGAGCTTAAAGACATTGTGTCAGACCTCAACAAGAAGATGGAGGAGATTAGAAGACTACGTGAGCATAAACAACACCAGGAGGAGATCGCTTACCAAACCTATCTGCATGAGCAAGAGTTGGAGATACAAAGAACACAATATGAGTAGGAAATTGCAAGCATAAAGGGTTATTTGTATCAACAAGGAGATGGATTTCAGCCAAGGCAATATGAAGAATCTAATTTATAGCAACAAGAGTTGAATCACCAAGTTTACCTTCAACAGCTGGAGCAGCCACCCTATGAGACCTTTGTATCTGATCAGGAGTGGGAGACACAAAAAGGATAGTTTGAAAAGAATCTTGAGAGGGAAGTAGCTGCACAAATAAATCTCTTGCTTGCTTGAGCCCAAGTAGCTCCTGCTATTCTAGAATAACCTATTCAAGAAGAGGTATGTAAGTATAAATTTCCAAGTTTTAGATAGAATGAACTTCTTAAATCTCCTAAAGATAAAATCCTAAGTTTTAGGGAGACTGAAGTTCTTGATCCCTCAAGGCAGCCTAATAAGTCTAAAATACCTAATTTCATAAGCCCTCACCCCTTGCAAGTTAAGGAAAATAACCATGTTCGGCCTAGTATAATTGCAGATTAGCCACTTGAAGAGTCTCTTTTCCTCCAAGAAATCAAAGAAACTCCCCAAGCTTCCCAACCAGACAAATATGATTGTCCTATCACTATTCACCTTTGTAAGGATGGACCTATTGTCTTACAAAATGATTCATTCAGCATGAAGGAAGTTAGGCAGTTAAATTTACTGCATATAGCTATGAAGCAGTATCTATTAGAGTAGTGGAAGATCAAACCAAAAAAGACTTCTCCTGATGAACCTTCCTATGTTTGCATTAATAATCCTCATTTTGTAATAGATGATAATTTTTTTCATAAAGTTGTGTAGTGCAAGGGGCTAATTCACATGAAAAGCTTGCTATTGTTCGTATAGAGCAAGTTGACTAAAATATGGTCCTAAATCCTATGCATTTTGATTCCTTTGAAAAATTTTCTAATGTTGTTCATAAGATGCATGAAAGCAGGGTGTAAAAGTCACAAGATGAAAATCTTCAATTGCAAAGACTAAAATCCCAAGTCTCATATGAGAAGACACCAGATAATGAGGAAGAACCTATAACTTTGTTTGATCAATTACTTGGTCTTGTAGGATCAGATGAAGAGAACATCCTCATACCAAAGGTAGCAGTTTCAGAGCAACATGAGGATCCTCAACCATCTGTTGAGTTGTTGATTGAAGCTGAGCAATCTGATGAAGAGGTCTTGGATTAAATGGAAAAGTGTGAAGATAAGTCTACCATGGAGGTTACACAACTGACTGAAGACTATCATGAGGTAAATTATAGCCCTCTTTCATTGGAAAACTAAGAGAATCATGATAAAATTGTGTTTTTTGGATGATCTTGATAAAGGTTTTAGTTAGTCTACTTGATGATCTTCCTAGCTCTGATGTCGAGGATGAAAATAGCATGTCTATGCCAAGTTTTGACCCTCCAAGTGTTGCAGAATATTCAAATAACATGTTGATTCATGAACAAGTATACGAAAGCAAACCTATTTTGGCTAATGACAATATATTTCAATTTGAAATTGAGCTTTTCTACTCCTTCTTAGATGTTATGATGACATCTTTTGTGGGTGAATGTGTAGAACAGCAGGATAAAAAAGTAAAAGAGAGTGTTGAAACTCAGGTTTTGACTATTTTAGTTGTTGATTTTCCTTTGATTGTTGGTATTGATGAAGAAAATACATATAAACTAACAAGGTTATCAAGTTCTAAGCAACAATATGATGAAGTCCATTTAGACAAAAGATTGGTTCATGAGCAATTAAATGAAGGCAACTAAGTTGTGGAGGAGCACAAAGTTGAAGTCAGGATTCAGCCAAAGGAAGAAGTAGCTGTGGTTGAAAAGATAGCTAATAAGAATGAAGCCAGCAATGAGAATTCAAGTTTCATCCTTTCAAGAGGATGCCCCATTAGACATTTAGCCAATGAAGTGGTGAACAAGCATCAAGGGATTTTCAGTGCTCCTAGGAAAGAGACTATAGTCAAGGAACAATAAATAAAACTTGCCCATTCATGGCTAATCGAAGGTATGTCTGAATAGAGTCAAGAAATTCAAACCTTTGGTTGTGCACTTCAGGTTGCAGTACAACAATTTATAAGGAGTGTTCTTGTTTTTCACTCCTTATTGTTAGTTGGTAAGCATGAGAAGTATCCTCAGTTAGTTAGGAGGGGGAGTTATTTCACCCAATCAGTGAATGGTTTTGTTTGACCAGATTCTAGGGCTTGTTAGAGTAGGTTAGTGTAGTATTTTTAGTCAATAAGTGTTTTTGCACTTTCCTTTTAGTTAGGTTTCCTTACCTAAGTGCTACTACACATGTTTTCTAGCCATTAGGGCCTGTTAGTTTACTTTCAGTTTAGTTTGTTTTCAATTTTTTGTTGCTGTTTGGACTGGTTGGAGAGCTAAATTTTAGTGTTCTCTAGTTTTGAGAAGAGTAGAGTATGACTTGATGCTCAATGGATATGAAGATCAAGGGAACTGATCCGATGCTTAGCAAGCAAGCATATAGTAGAAGTCGCCAGAAATGTTACCATTTTTTCACCACAACTCAAAATTGGCAGAGCTGGTATATTGTTTGTTTTAAGGTGAAAGATTTTAATTCATTTCTATCTTGCATAATTACGAAAGGTTCAATTGTTTAGTGCAATGTGTTTCAAAAGGGAAGGTATCGAGTTTGCAGTTTAGATGTTTAACAAAAGAAAGATTCAGTTCATTCATTGCATTACAAGATATCCATTAGAGAGATAAGTATTTGAGAGGAACCTCCTACAACAATATAATGAAAATTACATAAAATAATAGAAATATATAAATAGTAGGAACATAAAAGGAATTTATTGATCACAGGTCATTTCGAGGGGCCAACCTCCTTTGAGAAAGCTCAATAAAATAAACTTGTGGATGCCTTCATTGGCCTCAAGATGTACTTATATAATAAGTCTAAGCTAAACAACTATTACTTCACATGAATGTGGGATAATACAATATACTTAAGGGATGACTTACAAAGAATATGCATCCAAATGTAATATACTAACAAAGTAAAGAGAAGGGTTAAACATGAGTTCCTAACATTCCCTCCCTCTTAGAAAAGATTTGTCCTCAAAGCGTAAGATGTGGAAATTGTTGCTAAATATGAAGGAGTGGTTCCCATGTAGTAGTCTCTGTGTGCATTCCATGCCGCTGAATTAATACCTTTGTGATGGATCAGGAGCAAAGATGACGAGTGCACCTGTCGAAGATTACCTGCAGCTCCAAAAGGATGGGTCCTTCATTATCTAGTTGTGGTAAAATAGTTTGTGCTCTATCTTTAGTGCCAAGAAATTTCTTTAGACAAGAGACATGAAATACTAGATGAATGTGGAAAGAAGGAGCCATCTTATGATGCCCAATCTGATCCTAGGTGTGGAGAACCATGTCAACATCATGAACTCGTGAACTACTGGGGGAAGTATGGAAGGAGAGCTGGTAGTGCCTGACCATAGAATGCTTCATATGGAGTCATGTTAGATGCAGTGTGGTAGGAGGTATTGCACCACCATTCAGTGAGAGGGAGCCACTTTGCCCACTGATGCTATTGTTCTGAGGTGAAGCAACAAAGACAAGTTTCTAAATATTTGTTGATAATTTTAGTCTAACCATCTATTTGTGGGTGATACCCAGAACTCATCTTTAGTTTGGTGCCAGTGTGGTGAAATAGTTCTATCCAAAAATGACTAATGAAAGTTGCATCACGATCTCAGACAATGGAAGAACGGATGCCATGAAGACGGAAGATCTGGTCCATGAAAATTTGTGTGACTGAGGAGGCGGTATAGGGATGGCTGAGGGAAAAAAAATGACTATATTTTAAGAGGCGAGCACCCACAACCAAGATCACTGTCTTCCCTCCAGATTTAGGGAGCCCCTCAATGAAATCCATAGAAATATCTATCCAAATCTATGTAGGGATGGGCAAGGGTTTGAGCAATCCAAGGAGTGTCATTTCACCCTTGTTGCGTTGGTAGGTATCACATGTAGCCACCATCTATTGAATTGCCCTACTCATTCCCTTCCAAAAGAAGTGATGTCGTGCCTGCTCATAAGTTTTGAGGAACCCAGAGTGCCCTACCGATGGAGAAACATACAATTCATAAAAGACAGCCTTCTAGATAGATTCCAACCAATTTGGAATAGGCATAGAAATAGCTAAAATAGAAGCTTGGTCATCACATGTGAGAGAAATAGAATCCACCACAATATTGTCCTTACCCTTCTTGTAAGTGATCTCATAGTCATAACCCATGAGTTTATTGATCCATTTCTATTGTGTTGGGGAGGAGACCCATTGTTCTAGGAAATATTTCAGACTCTGGTGAGCAACCCTGATGCAAAAATGATTCCCTAGTAGGTATGGCCACCACTTCTATACTGCATGCAAAATAGCCATCATTCGTTGTAGATCCAAAGGACTAGTGGAGACCACGGATGGTTGCATCTGAATGGAATGAAGTTGAGTGATGACACCATGTGAATTCTTCTTAAGAAGCTTTTCCATGCAATGTGAACTTATGATGCTGAGAGACCCCAGTTGTAAGCCCTTCAATGTGTGTTTGTGCCCTTTGTCCGAAAACTACATCCAAAGTTTAGTAAAATCCCATAAGATGGGTCCAAGTGTGCATAACCATTGGGCATCCAAAACCACATCACATCCACCTAAGGGCAAGGCAAACATGTTGGAGTGTAGATTATAATCTCCAATAGAGATACACACATTGTGACACTTCCCTTTGCAAGGTAATGTGCCCCATTGGCAATCATGACTTCAAAGTTGGAGCAAGGATGAACAAAACAATTCGAGGGTCAATGAAGTTATGAGTGATACCAGAATCAATGAGTATTGTAAGAGGGAGCTTCTTGAAGTAACCCTTTTTTCTTGGTTTGTGGGGTGGTGACTCCTGCTATGGCATGGAGAGAGATCTTTGGGTGGTCTTTTTGAGAAATAGGGTCAACAGGCGACTGCTGAGTTTCAACCTGATCAGCTACTGTATCTTGAGCATCTACATAAACTTCAATTTCAGGCAAAGAATCTACATCCAAGAGATAGAGCTTTTCCTCAACACATCTATGTCCTCGAGTGAATTTCTCATCACAATTATAACAGAGCCCTTTTTCTCTACATACCAGCATCTCTACTTCAATCAAATGCTTGATAGGAATTATTCTGTGATCTTGTCGTCTTCCAACTTAGCCAACCCTAAGGTTTCCATCATTGTGCTTGGATAGAACATTTTAACCTCAGAGTGAATTGCATCCTTCAGACAACTGATAAAACAACTCCTAAAGAATTCATTAGACAATCCCTCTATGTGATTAGCCAATTTTTCAAATTCTATCTAATATTCTCTCACAGTGCCTGTTTGGTGCAGTTTCATGAGTGCTCCTATAAAGTCATTAAAAGCACTAGGGCCAAAGCATTGCAAAATGAGTTTGCAAAAATCTATCCATTTTGGCTCGTCATGAGCCTTGATGTACCAATAGAACCATTGAAGGGCTTCATGTTCCAAATGAAACGATACAAGTGGTACTTTGTTGACATCAAAAGTATTATATTGACTAAAATATTATTCTACTCGGTATATCCATCCAGTCGGATCATCACCATTGAAGCGAGGAAAATAAAGCTTCAGCCCACAAAAATTGCTAGAAGAAGAAAACCCTATATCTGTAGAAGACTCTGACTACCGTCTATTATTCATCGCTGAATACTAAAGATTGAGCCTAAGAATTTTTTCATCCATATCTTGGAGTTTGGTCTTGAGAGTTGCAAGTTCCTCCTCCATGTTTTTTGCTCCTACACAGGTGACAACCATAACCAGGTGTTTTTTTTTTCTTTTTTTTGGGGGGAATGGGTAGAAAAACAAAAACATAAACTTCTTTACTAAAGGAAAATTTGGATTTGGGAAAAAGTTCTGATGGGTAATTGGGGTTTGACTAGGTTTTGGACACTTTCTGAGGGAAAGGGGAGAAGAAAATGGGGATTTCAGAAGCGGGGTGAAAGAATGGGAAAATTTGTCCAAGAGGGGCAAAAGAGTAGAAATATGAAATGAACACTATGGAAAAATTTGAAGGCTATTTGGTCAGAATCGAAGAAGTTATGGCAAACCCTAAAAATAGACATATGTGGGATTTCTGGCTTTGATAAGTGGAATTGGGGATAGGGTCCTCAAGGAAGGAAATATGTAGAATGGAATTTTAGGGGTTTAATAAATTTTTGAGAGAAAACGGAGCTAAAGCAAGGAAGATATGGTGAAAAAATAGATATTTTTTTCTAGAAACTATCTACCAACTACTCTAGACAGATTCAATCTACAATTTTCTGGCTATCAATAGATATGGGCCCTAGGTATGTTTGGCTTGCTAAAGGTTCAAGGGATTCACTCAGCTACCAATGTTGTCTAATGGCTTGTGTATTGGGGGAGTACCCCTCACTCCATGGCTTAGGTAAAACTGATAACCACTTTACCACAAATGATAGCTCTTGGTTTACCTCACAGATGGGAACTAGTCAATCAGGTAGGGGTCGTTGTCCTTTTTGCTAGCAAGTCCTCTCAATGGGCTAGCTACTTCAGGGTTCTTGTGATACTCCTCACAATGATTTTTAGGGCTATGCCCAGGTACTTCCCATAGTTAAGTGGATAGAGATTATTCGCTCATCTGAACCTGCAATTGAAATGAACAATATAGATGCAAAAAGAGAATTGCTGCAATAATCATAGTGCCTAGATGCCACTACAAGAAAAAAATGTTAGTAGAAATTCCACCTAGCGAGCCCAAGAAAGCACTTTGATACCAGATGAGAGGATCCTCTTGCAACAATATAATAAAAATTGCACAAAATAACAAAAATATATAAATAGCAAGAACACAGAAGGAATTTATTGATCGCAGGCCACTTCAAGGAGGCAACCTCCTTTGAGCAAGCTCAATAAAATAAATTCATGGATGCCTTCGTTGGCCTCAACACGTACTTATATACTAAGTCTAATCTAAACAACTATTACTTCCCATGAATGTGGGATAATACAATATACTCATGGGATGACTGACAAAGCATATGCATCCAAATGTAATATACTAACAAAGTAAAGAGAAGGGTTAAACATGGGTTCCTAACAATATTTCATTCACTACAATGATTATTCGTTTACAAATTGAAATACATAAAAGGATAAATATTGCATTGAAAGAAATATTGACAAATCAAATGTCCCACACAAGCCATGGGAATAGCTGAACAAATGCAAATATAAGAAAAATCTTATGCATCTAAAGATAGGGGAGAGAAAGTCATAGCCATCATTACCTTGTGTTGGCTTCAATCTCTGAGGTTGCCATCCTATTCCTACTGCTGACCTTCGATAAGAATAGGAAAAAATTGGGAAAGGTCCTATTAGATCTCTGGTTATGAGATCTCAATAAGTCCTATTAGAAGAGGCATAACACATTGCCTATAATGCACTGATCAATAAATATCATTTCCATGCACAAGGAACTGAGAAAGAAACAATCATGGAACTTCATTGTTTTTATTCTAATCTATTTGTTTCATGTGTAGGTATAGGATAAGTCATGCAGCTGATTGAAGACATAATAGTATGTGGTGTAAAATGAGGCTCCCACAAGGATTGAGTCCAGCATGCTACTTCCTCTTAATCTCAAAAGGGATGGAATGGAAAAAAGAAAGATCATTACTCATATGGTTTAATTGCATGACAAACTAAAGGAGTATCAAAGCAATCAGATGCATTGGTGTCAAGAACATGATACACTCATGACTACAGTTCAAAAAAAAAGAAATGGAATCATAAGAGTAAACTGAACTCATTCTAGGACAGCATTTAATGCATAAAAATAGTTGTCACCATTGCTTCAACTACCATTGAGAAAATGGAATTCACAAAACACATTTGAAGACTACAACATCTATTCAATGCCAATTCAAAGAGTAGTCATGTCAAAAAACATACATGAGAAAACACATACATGGAACAACTAAGGAAATCATATATTGCAGATCAAATGGACAATGTCAAAGTATATCAACTTCTATGTAGAAGCAATGAACAACTTTATCGTAAAGTAAAAGACAAACATCAACATGGAGGAAGCCATATCAATACTCTACTACAACCACATGAAGGTGGCTCACCAAACATTTGTCATGTGTCATTGAATTTCAAGTTGATTACAGAAAGGACATAAGGATTTTCTATGGGACAACCAAGTATCAAATGACTGCAATAAACATACAGTGAGTTCAACTGATAATGACCCATGCCATAAAGGTACAAATTGTATACAATGTATGGGAAACCATAATGATACAATTGCAAGATATACACAGGATGCATTGCCCAAGCCAATTGAAGTAAAAGAGTAAATGCTATTTCAAAACAATGGAACTAGTATATACCAAATGTGCTAGATACATCATGTGTATAATAAGTGCAATGAATACACAGGAATGGGACAACATCTACACTGATAATGGTAGAAACATAGAATGGCATATAACTACCTGATATATCCCATCATGGAAAAAGGGTATCTATAGAAGAAGTTAAGGTTATGAATTGTATATATAGTAAACTAGACTGCCAAATGCTGAGTGTCATACTTGTCAGATGGAGCAGAAACATGTATGATTGTGTGGGTTATAGTATCAAAATTTATCTCATCATTACAAAAGGTGCAGTCCGAATATCATGCCCATTTCATGCCTTCAGGTGTTCTATAGTATCCTTCCTCATGACTGAGCCAATACACCATGATGTTTTATTTCAAGAAACCATTCAAAGAATGAAATGAGGAGCTACATTATAGTCATGGCCAGAGAAAGTAGAGGGGTTTTAACAAATGATGTAGATATAGAAATGAAGTATTTCGAGTATGTAATGTTTAGATATCTCAAGTAGCCCATGGCCTGTAGTGAACTCATTGTTTCAAGAGCCATACAAAGTTTCATACACTGCCAGATATAGGGTTTCATCATCATCATAAGTCGAGCCATGTTTGTTTTCAGAATAGCAAACAATGTTTGTATAGCCACTGCCATGAAGAAGAAAAAACACTTAGAAAGAATGGTTAAGGATATATAGCTATAGCCGCGACCACACAGATGAGTCTTGACATATGTTTGAACACAAATGTTGATACAGAACTAAGAGGAATGAAATGACCAGGTAAATGCAGAGATGTTTTCTTGCCAGCCACGACCAGTGAAGGAGTAACTCTCTTAGGGTTTTAAGCCATTATTTACAATCCTCAATTCAAATTAGAAGTTTTATATGCAGGTATCAAAAGGAAGACTTTCAGATATGTAAAACTCAGAAATAATACTCAAATGCATAGATATAGCTGTGGTAAAAAATATTTTCATTGGTAAGTCCAATTACAGGAGAATAAAGAGCATGGCTACGAGTTTCACTTCAAAATCTATAGAGTGTCATATAAATGATAAAGCGACCAAGAGATTTGTCAGAAGTTCAAACCTTTAAAACACTCACCTTGCTAAGTATTCATAGTCAAATTTTCTTCTTCTTTGTCTCATTTTGTTTTGCTCCAAATGAAGCTCATAGTTGCAATGAATGGCAACCAAAATACAAAGAAGAAATGATAATTGAAATAAATACAAAAGAATCCATCAAAAAATGTCACGGTCGCGGCTGTAGAAGCCATGCAATCTCAGAAAAAAGGAAGAAATCAAGGAGTAATAGTTCATATATGCCAAGACAGAGTTACCTTTCCTTTTTTCTTTAAAATCCATGGAGACCATACTCTAAACCCTAGCTAGGCACCGCCACAGAGCATCCTCTCCACAAAGTTGAAAATGCAAAATGACAAATGGAGTTTAAGGTTCAAAAGTTTTGTTTGAGGGCTTACTTTGCCCTAAGCATTAAGTGGGGATTTTGTCACATTTTTATTTATTTTGAGACCTCTCTTAACACCATCATGGGTATGTGGCCATACAAACACTTGCCTAGGCATTTATTTGGCCCTAGTAACCTTTTGTGAAGGCTTCATGCCTTAGGGGTAGATTATCTTTTTAATGCCTTGGAGATATTTTGGAGAGGCTAATGTTATGCCTTAGACCCCATAGAGATGGAGCTCATGCCTACAAAACTTTCTTTTGGAACATGATACAAGTCTATATGCTTATGTGATATAGAGACAGGTCACATGGAGGTAAGCCCACCAGGCTTTTATTTTTTTTGCAAATAATATGTAATGCCCTTCATATTTTTTATGATTTTTTTTAGAAAAAATAAAATATTGTAATTGCAATAGACTTGGCGAAATTATAAGCCATGCATAATTTTTTTTTTTGGAAAATCAAATCAAATAAGAGGATAGCATAAAACTACAAGTGTTGTAAAGTTTGTTTTAAAGAAATAATCTGTAAATTGCGTTAAAACTAAAACTATTTTTAGGTAGTTAAAACTACTAAAGCAAATCAAATATTCCATCCTTGGTTTGTTTTATTTTGAGGCAGATGAAGAAAAAAACTAACGTTTTATGGGTAGATAAAAGCAAATTTTTGGTGGGGCCACATGAGAGAGTCTTTTGGCACTTTGCTTTCATAGTTTGGACACATCTTGAGAGCTTTTATTTTGGCTTTTCTAAGGGGCTCAAAAATGGACTTGGATGTCTATTATTAGGAGCTTTTTTCCATCTTTAAGGGAGAGATTATTTTTCAGAGGATATATGTCAGAGATATACTTCTTTTTCAGTAAGTCTAGTTAGAGTTTTGGCAGAATAGAGTAGAGATTAGAGAGTAGGATATCAGGGTCTTTCTCTTACACTGAGAGTGTTGTATTCAATCTATCTACTCTGTAGACACTTAAAAATGTCTCGATCCTACAAACAATATTTTCACACATTTTATTAAAATCCCACATTTTGCTATTAATTAAATATAATTTTTAATTATTTAATTAATTCATCAGCCTTGGCACTTCTTAATTAAGTAGGCTTCATTTATTTAATTATTAAGGCCTCTTTCTTCTAATCTCTTCTATAATTAAATTATTTAATTACTATTTAATTATTCACTCATCACACGCCAATATTCCCTTTTAATTTAAATAAATGCTCATTTATTTAAATTATTACCATGGCCCAATGTTAAATAAGTTCCCACTTATTTAATCTAATCCCATCATAACCCCACTCCTCTCACAAAAATTAAATAAATTGCCATTATTTATTTAATTTTAAAGCATTGACTTTCCTCTCCATTTTCCACCATTTTAAAAATCAAATTTGTCCTCTTGTGGGAGGAAACACTAATCATTGTGAGCCATTGATTTCCCCTCCAAGTCAACTTCTAATCTTAGCCCTCCATTCACTTTTCACTCTCTAAAAAAACCCTTTTACCTCCCCATTTTCAACCATTTCATGAGCATTTTGACTTGTGCCATTGTCAATAGTTGAGATTCCATTCCCATTAGCAGGCCTACAACTCTAGGTAAAGCACCATAGCTAGGTCAGAGCAGTAGTAATGGAGGAAATGCATTAGAGAACCTAGGGTTTTATGCTTTCATGTTTGAATTCTAGGTTGTTTAAGATCTCTATTGCATAGGTAGGGTCATAATCTATCATTTTAGGACTGTTATAGGCTTTTTTACCCACCCACATTGGTGAAGGTCTGACGTGAAACATCCGTAAATGTCACGAATTTAGGGTTTTTGAATTTGCATGTTTTGTGAGATGCATCCACTAATTAGTGCACCACATGCACTCCTCTATGTGACACTTCAGATGTACATCGCTACACTTGTAACATTTCTACAATGCTTAGGGAGGATTCTGCACCACATATGCTTCTATTTAGGGTGAAAATCTTTTGTTTCATTTCAAGATAACCCTAACCCAGTTTGTTTTGCAGGATTTTTACTTCTTTGGCATGATTATAACTTTGTGTTGTTGATTCTCTTTTCTTAGTTTACTCTTTGATGTTGTTAGTCATTAGCATTTTCTTTCTAAAAAAGCATTTAGATCTTCTTGTCTAGGGTTTGTACTTAGTTATTTTGCAAATTTGGGTATGTTCTGCTTATGCTTGAGAGTCTTCCATCTCTTTGGTATTTAGGAACTCACCTTACAACCCTAGGGTTTAACAACAATTCACCTCAAAACATCTTTTTGTTTTCTTGGTTAAGGGTTTTTTATTGAAATTTGGCTGCATGATTTGTTTGATACTTGTGGAGGTTTCTGAGATGCATACGCTACTCAGTGCACCGTATGCACCTAACTGACTCGCATGCACATGATAGTGCACTGCACACGCTGGTTCTTGAATCACATATGCCTGACAGTGCACCACTTGCGATTTTCCTAGAATGCATACAACTGGTATAAAAACAAAAAAAATAAAATTTGTTGCATTTAGGTTTCCTTTCTATTTTCAGTAGTAGAATAAGGGTTTTATATTACTGACTTTGGGTTTACAGCTTGTGGCTAGAGAAATATTTCAATTTGCAAAAATACATTTTGTCATTCTTTCTATGGTTTAACTTAGGAACACTTTGCAATTTGGGTTAAAAAGAACAATACAATCTTGTTTGCAACCATACATTCATCTTGGGATTAAAAAGAACCTCACTCATATTGGTTAAAAAGAATAAACAACCCTTGCATTTTTCACTCATGAGTTAAAAAGAACACAACTTTGCATTATAACGCATTGGGTTAAAAACAAACTACAATCTTTGCATTTTCACACTCATTGAGACTTAAAATTAACCCGAATCCTCACTCATTTAAAAAGATAAAAAAGATTGGATTTTGTTTGCTATGTTTGGTGGTTTGTGTTAGAGTTGTGGAAAGGTATATACCCTCCACTTCACTTACATAAAATCACACCACACCTAAGAAAAGATAAAATCAAAAGAACCCCCATGCGAGTGTGAGAAATTTTGCATGTGTATGCTCTCCCCTTGCAACTTAGTGCGAGCCTGGGGATCAAAAACATGTTAGCTTGTCTCTCTTTTGTTAAGCCTTAGAGTGGGCCTACTCTTGAGACACACCCGAAAGGAGAAATCACTTGCAACCCCAAGTGAGACTTTCATCCAGCCTGCTATATAAATTGATGATAAGGTGAAACCCAAGTCTAACTAGTATGAGCGCTCACCATACAGTGCTAGCTCGAAAGGAGGCATACCTTAGTGTACATTAAACTCCTATTAGGGTTAGTTAGAGCCTTAAGTGGCTCGATTAATGCTTGTAGGGTGCCAATCCCCTGGATATTCACTAGAACCCTCTTGTTTAGTGGCCAAAAACCATCTACTTGTTGATACAAGAGAAAACTCTGATAGCCATCACACATTTTTGCAGCTTGTGGAAAAGATAGCAAGGTACCTTAGGATCTGCATGTCCTAGGACCTAGAATTTGGTGTGCCTGAGAAGTGAGTGTGCTGTAAGGGGGAGCCCGTGCCCCAAGTTCCTAGAGCTATACACCACAAGTAGGCATAGCTAGGTAACCAAGGGGGAACTCAACAAGTATAGTCCTTGCCTAGCCATAGGATCATGCTTGTCTTCTAAGTGTCTTCAAAGACTGTCACCAAAAAAATCAAACAAACAAGAGACACAACTATAAAACTGTTTACTAAGTGTTTTTGCCACTGATGTGCTTTCTAATTTTTCACAAAACCATCAAACAGACCTAGGATAAAATTGCATTTAGAGACTACTAAAACTGTAATGCATACGTTGAGTAGGAAAATGCATAAGTGACATTCTACAATGCATGAGACAAACTGTAACGCATCTGTAAAATAGTAAATTGCATATGCTGAATAGTAAGCTGCATAAGCTTGACAGTGCAATGCATAAAAATTTGTGAGATGCACCTACATGATTCTGAAACACATAAGATGAATAGTCAAACACATAAGAAGAACAGTGTGATGCATCTATGAATACTTTTGAGCCATAGGGAAACTTTTGAAATCTTTTTCTCCCAATCTGATTTAATTGCAATCATGTTAAGAAACCTGTAGGTCTCATCCCTTAGGAGTCACTTGCATTGTCTTAGGTTTTATGTGTCATATTTACCATAGAAAATCTTAGAACCTTAGGATTTGAGCCTTAGACTTCAATAGGAATTCAACAATCTTCCTAAGTTGAAACATAAGGAGAAATAGTCAAAGTATGACTATCTCATAAGTGTAAAATCACAATAGGAGACCTTGGCATTATTCCCCCTCGATCCATTCCAATGTGTGCCTCATACTCATTCGGCTAAGTATAAAGTCCACTTTCCAAAAATCCCTACAATCACCCCTCTCGCACCAAAAATCCAAGGTCTTGACAAACCTGATTTGTAGTTTGAAAGTCATTAGTAGATAATAGTATCCTATTGGAGCTAGACTTTGTGAAGATTAAAATCATTATCCCTACACTTTGGTCTTAGGCACATTCCATTAGTTGCATCCCATAAACATAACTTTAGAAAGAAGAGAAAAACCCAAGACATACATCCCCATTTGCATAACACACATAGGTCATTTCCATTTAGAATCTTCATCCTTAGGAACTTTTTTAAGTACCTTTAGAAAACCACACCCATTCATTACCTTAGAGACTTTACATTGTCATCCCCTCCACCTTGCATCTAGGTCTTTTATGGTTGAAACATAGTTGCAAAAGAAAAGAAAGGGAAAAGAGAACTTAGAGGATCCCCAAGACTCTCACATTTAAACCATGAGATTTGGAACCAACCCCAATGAAAAACCTAACCAAAACATAGGAAACCCCTTTGACAATCTATTCTTGGAAGATGATGAACTCGGGATTACACCTGAAGTCCTTGAAGCCACAGGGCAAGAGCCTAGAGTATTGAGAATCTTAGATGAAATGATTGCCGTAGACCCGTAAAGCTACCTTTTGCACCTTATACAAAATTGAACTAAACTTCTTGAAGGCATTGACATAACCACCCTCATACCAAAGTCATCTAATACTGCCATGGCAAGCTAAAGCTATGCCTCACCCTCCAATTACCATGCAAATCAAATGCAAGAACATGTCAATATACCTCTAGAGCAAACCTCACATGAATCCATCTCGCTAAACATACCTCCCCCTTTTGAGGAAAACAATACAAATGTCATGAGTCACACATCAAATCCTTTTATTTTTATGGCAAATCCTCAAGGTCACATTAAGAGAACACAAGGGATACACATTGTGACCTCACAAAACCAAACCCAAGGGATTAATACCATGACAAACACAAACACAAACTTGGGATCAACTCCAATACTAACACGGGTAATCTCACCACCAACCCTCTCAACTAACATAATAATGCAACTAGCCAAGGCTTGGGTAAATCCTATGTCAACTCAAACCCCATAAATCTTTTTGGAGCCAAAAATAACAATGCGACTTACATTGATCCCAACCAACAAACAAATCCTCATGTTTCATCTCAAAACACAACAAGTATGCCATACCATTATCAATACATTAACCCTAATGTATCCTTCACAACGAATAGCCAAATCCAAAACACAATACCATTACACACTCACTACGACATAAACACCAATGCCATCCCACTTGTTGGTAACATGGGAACCTATAACATGACAAATCCTTACTTAGACATGGTCATAAATGCTACCAACACACTCGTCGAGACCCTCACCCAAGAGTTGGACAAGCTAAAGAAACAATTTGCAAACTTGCATGTCTTGGGGACTAAGAAATCGTACTCCATGGAGGACTTATGCCCGTATCTATTTGACAAAAGCATTTACATGCCTCCTTTTCCCCCAAATTTCACCCCACCAAACTTTAACAAATATAGGGGAAAGGGGAGCCCTATCGAACATGTATGCAAGTTCCATACTGCTTACCTAGAGCTTGCCTATGATCACACCTACTTGATGAGACTCTTCCCTAGGAGTCTCGCGGGCCAAGCTCTTGAATGGTTTGCACATCTCCCCACGGGGATATGAACATGGACAAAACTCGTAGACAAGCTCATTTTTTACTTCTCTTATAACATAGAGATGGATGTGAACATAGCCACCTTATGCCAAATGAGACAAGAAGATGGAGAGACATTTATCTCTTTCTTTCAAAGGTGGCAAGGCCTACCAAGCAAATGCCCTTGTTATATTCTTGAGAATCAACTAGTGCCTATCTTCATGGAAAACTTAAACAAAGAGCTTATGCATCAATTACAAATCCAGTACTGCACCTCCTTTAGAAAAGTAGTTGAAAAGGGGGTAGCCATCGAAAAGGTTCTCATCGCTAAAGGCATGATAAGGATCTTCAACAAGAATCAGAATGCCCCAAAACTACCCTATGACAAGAATAAAACTTGGGCATGAAAGAAGAATGTTACCAATGACGGGGTGGTAGACACTGAAACATTTATGGCTGGTCCTACCCTCACACTTAAAACATCCCCCACAATAAAAAATCATACACATGTCCAACAACAACAACCACAACAATAAACACAACCTCAACAACATCTACAACAATAGACACAACCTCAACAACAATCAGCAAATGTGATCCAAAATAACCAAAGGAGACCACCCCCTAGAAATAATGCCCCTAGACATAACTATACACCTTTCACAGAACCAACTGAAGTGATCCTATAGAAGTTATTACAAAATAACCTCATTCAACTGCCAGAGATCTGACAATATGATCCAGCCTTCAAATCCCCTTCATGGAATGACATAAGACATCTCTCTGAATCATATCATTCAAGACTTCATTGATAGGGGTATTGTGGGAGTAGAGGAAATAGCTAGTTCCTCCAACACTGACCATACTATCTTCACCGACCCACTACAAAATCATGGATTAGGACAACCCTCTTCATCAGGAACCAAGTTGCACAACAATGTCAGCTATAATGGTGTCACCTATGATTACACCATTAATAGCATCCATGTGTCTGACAACAACATCTCCATGATCACCATAAAAGCCCATCCTAAATGTGTTGTCACCACCTGAAAAGCCAAAGTTACTTTGCAAGGCGTGCCCACCAACACCTCCAATACCTCCACTCCATAAGCCAAAGGTCAATATAACCTTCTAGACCACTTGAAAAAGACCCAGCACAGATATCCATCTTTGAGCTACTTTGTCTTTCACCTAAACACAAGGCCATTCTGGATAAGGTGCTCCTAGAGTCTTCCATTCCACTGACCTAAATGTTAGATAATTTTAGGCCATGGTGGGACATTTAGCCACTGTTAATAGCGTCACCTTCACAAAACAAGATGTACCCCCACACCATGCCAATCATAATGATCCCTTACATCTCGAAGTCTTCATAAATAAACATAAAATCTAAAGAGTCCTGGTAGATGGTGGAGAAGGATTAATCATATGTCCTTTGAAATTGGTGTTAATACTGGGATACTCTGAGGCTTGTGTTGATCCTACCAAGAAGATTATTATCAAGGCCTATGACGATGTTGAACACTCCTCCAAGTGAGTTATCATTTTACCCATAAGAGTTGGACCAGCCATTCAAGATACCATATTCCATGTCTTGGACACTGAATTACCATATAACCTCATCCTGGGCCGACCATGGATCCATTCCATGAAGGTTGTTCCTTCCACCTACCATCAATGTATTAAGTTTCCCTATAACATCTTGGATGTCACTGTCCTAGGTGATCCTAATGCCTTTCAATATTGCAATCACCTAAGAGAAGTACCCCAACATCATGTGACTATAAATCAAGGAATCTCACCATTTGCCTCCTCCTCCAATTACGTCGACCCATCTGCGTTATCTAAATCCACTACGGCTTTCATTCCACCACTCAACCCTTAGATTCAAATCCAAGATATAGGATGTGGTGAATACAAGATAGAGAGGTCGTACTACATCGAAAAGTTGCCGGTATCACCCAAGTCTCAAGGAAAACCCAACTCTATTCCGCTAAAGCAAAATATTTTAGTCGGTCCCACCACATTCACAAAGTGGGGTGAACTTAATAAAGAAGACATCAGTGAAGACATTTCCACCTAGCTCTATAAAGAAGAAGAAGAAGAAGAAGAAGAAGAAGAAGAGGTCAAACACATCAAATTACCTATAGAATAATATGGTAAAGGATACAAGTTCATCAAGAAACAAGGATATGATGGGCATAGTGGACTGGGACCAAATGGAAATGGATGAACTGGACCTCTTCAACCAATGAGGCAACCACCTAACAAAGGGTTGGGATATACCTCACAAAGAGATAGGGCTCCACATACTAAGTTACTTCTAATAGGGGAAACGAGTGCTTCCAAAGCAGTTGAGACATCAAGGGATCCACCCGAGCCTAAACTAGAATCATCCACATCCAACTCACCTGAATTGTCCACACCCAACCTCCCTGAAGGGTCCACATGGATAAATATCTTCTGGGACACTGATAACACCTCTATTTGTACCTTGACTCCTGTAACCATGAGTTACCTAAACACTGATGATGGCATAACTTTAGTCCATCCAGAGCTAATCAACTAGGACCAACAAGATCCTCAGAACTTGGATTTATTCAAGAATGACAAAGTGATAGCTAAGTTCATAGAATGATGAAGCGATAGCCTGGTCATACAGTGATATGCCTGGACTGGACCCACAGTTTGTTCTACATCACCCGCCACTACTACCAAATGCCAAACTTGTTAAGAAAAAACTCTGAAAGATGCATCCACAAACTACATTACTGGTAAAGGCAGGACTGAAAAAGCTTCTTGACATCAGCTTTATTAGGCCAATTGATTATCCAGATTGGGTATCCAACCTTGTACCAGTCATGAAACCCAATGGGCAGATCTGAATATGTGAGGACTTCCATGATTTGAACAAGGCATGTCCAAAAGATGATTTTCCATTGCCAAACACAGACTTCATAGTCAACTTGATAGCTAGATTTGAAATGCTCTCCTTAATGGATGGATTTTCTTGATATAATTAGATATGAATAGCACCAAAAGATCATCATAAAACAACTTTCACATGTCCATGGGGCACATATTGTTGGATTGTCATGTGCCCTCCAGTCTCCAAAATGCAAGAGCTACATACCAGAGGGCAATGACAACTATATTTCATGAATATGTGCATACATGTATGGAAGACTATGTTGACGACTTGTTGGCCAAATCAGTTACTAGAAACTCTCATCTAGATGCGTTGGATAAAATATTCAAATGCATGGAAGAATATAAAGTTAGATTAAATCCCAAAAAATGTGTGTTTGGCGTTACATCAGGAAAATTGCTAGGCTACATTGTCTCACACTGAGGGATAGAAGTCAACCCCACCAAGGTGAAAGCAATAGTGGAAATGCCTCCACCTCCCACTCTAAAATAGTTACGCAGCTTACAAGGAAAGTTACAATCTATCTGAAAATTTATTTAACAACTACCTGACAAATGTCAGCCTTTCCAACACCTACTCCACAAGGGGGTACCATTTGTATGGATAGAATAGTGTCAAGAATTGTTTCAAAAGATCAAAGACTACTTGTAGTCACCACCAGTCCTCAAACCACCAATCCTAGGACAGCCCCTTTTATTATACATATCAACAACTAATTCAACACTGGGGACATTGTTGGCATAGAATGACAAAGAAGTAAAACATAGGGCAATCTAGTACATTAGCCAAACCTTGGTGGGATATGAACTAAACTATAGTCCTATTGAATGCACCTGCCTCGCTATAGTCTTTGCTACCCAAAAGATGTGACATTACATGTTGAATCATAAGACAAAGCTAATTGCTAAGATTGACCTACTAAAGTACTTATTGAATAAAGCATCCTTATCAGGATGATTGGCCAAATGGGTTATGGTATTGAGCAAATTTGATATTGAATATGTTGACAGAAAAATAATCAAAGGACAAGTGATCGCAGACCAACTTGTAGAAGCCCCTACACCGAAAGACCATCTGATGGTTGTCAATTTTCCTAATGAGTCAATATTCATGATTGACATACCCAAAATCTAGACACTATTCTTTGACAAATCGTGTACTCATCATGGGTCAGGCACCGGTATTCTGTTTATTACTCCTCAAGGTGATGCCATTCCAAGTTATTTCGCATTGCTTTTCCTTGCATAAATAACATAGCAAAGTATGAAGCATTGCTCACAGGACTTCGAATGGCTATCAACTAGAAAATCAAAATATTGCAAGTGTTCAGGGACTCACAATTAGTCATCAAACATGTCAACAATGAGTACGACACCAAAGATGAAAAGATCATACCTACAAAAAAATGGTAGATAGTTTCAGGTTATACTTTGACACAGTTCTCATTGATCAGATTCCTAGAGTGTAGAACCGGCAACAGACACGATGGCAACTGTTGGGTCTCTCCTAGACATCCCAAGTAATCTCACTCAGTTTGAGTTCCTGGTGGAATAACTATTGGTCCCTATCTTTGATATCCTAGAATATGAGTTAGTCTATGAAATTGTTGGTCCCATGTCACCCTGGTACCATGACATATACACCTACTTGCATGACCAAACCCTACCTGCTGACCTATCATCCAACCAACGCAAATCCTTCATACACGAAGTTGCCAAATATGTCATGTCTCGACTCTGAAGAAGCATAATTAACCCTATAAGTAGTACACAAGGGTATATACGGATCCCACTTGAGTGGCCCTACCCTTGCTAAGAAAATCATCAGAGCAGATTATTACTGGCCAATGCTAAAAAAATATGCCTACCATTTTGCAAAGAAATGTCAACAATGCCAGATACATAGTGATCTTGTGCATGAACCAGCTCAAGACTTGCAACCACTCACATATCCATGGCTATTTTCTCAATGGGGACTTGACCTCATGGACAAAATCCATCCCACCTCCACAAATGGCCATAAATTTATCCTCACAACCATCAAATATTTCACAAAATGGATTGAAGCTATTCCTATGATAGACATCACTAGAAAGCAAATCACCAACTTTATCTTTAATTACATCATATGCCAGTATGGTGTCCCACAATCCATTGTAATGGACAATGGTCACTCGTTCAAGAATTAGGATGTCCATGAACTTTGTGAAAAATTCCACATCCAACACCACTTTGCCACTCCATACTACCCACAAGGGAACGGCCAAGCTAAGGCGTCAAATAAAACCATCATAAAAATCCTAAAAAAGACTGTCAATGACATTGGCCATGATTGGCACATTCAACTTAACCCCACCCTATGGGCTTACCATACCAGCATCCTCACACCCACCAGAGCCACCCCTTACTCCCTCATCTATTGTTCCAAAGCTATCCTACCCATTGAGGTCGAGTTGCCCTCCTTAAGTGTCCCTATAGTAGTTGGTCAAGAATGAAGACTATAGAACATCTTGGTTACATGAACTTGAGCTATTGGATGAAAGGATACAAAATGCACTCAGACATCTATAGGCTTACTAAAATCATCTCCAACATAGTTATAACAAGAGAGTGTGGGTTCACCACTTCAACATAGGAGACCTTGTTTTAAAAGAGAATCCAAAAAAATAGATGGAATGAGACAAGTTGGGAAAATTTGAGCCAAATTGGTTAGGACCCTATGTCATCACAACAACATATGGCTCTAACACATATCAATTGGCCACCCCTGAAGGCAAACCATTGTTAGAACCCATCAATAGCATGCACCTCCAACAGTATTATACATAAAAAAAAATTGTCCAACAATGAAAACCACCTTGGTGGCACTTTGGACAAGTACCATGGTGAAAACTTGGCAAATAGGTGCCATGCATAATTAATCTCTACTCCATTGTCTACCATCACTCGAGTTCATCATCCCTTGTCCATCATAATACATCATCCACCACCACACCATAATGTATCATACTATCCCTCCCATGGCCTGGAAACAAGTTAACATCTCGTTGTTGTCACATTCACCTTGTGTCGCTTTATCTACATTGTGCTAATTCACTTGACTGGGGGCAATTCTTGATCCTAAGGTCATTGTTGGAGGACACTAATAACAAAATCCAAAAAAATCAATAAACCAACAAAATCCAAAAAAAAAAAAAAACTAACCAAAAAAAAAAAAAAAACCAACAAAATAAAAGAAAAATAAACAACCAAAAAAATCTAAAAAAAAACCAATAAAATCCAAAAAGATAAGAAACTTAGCAAAAACCCCAAAAAACATCAAATAATTAACTAAAATACCAAACATAGTCACACATCATCAAACCAATAAACTGAACTATGTTGCCTATGAGCTTTCACGTAGGCAAGGCCATCATTAATCCACCATTGAGGCATTCCCCCTAGGTCTTAGGTCAACCCAAGTCCCCCCTAGTCGAACTATGTTGCCTCTAAGCTTTCACATAGGCAAGGCCATCTTCGATGTGCCCTTCAGGCACTAGGTTAGCCCCTTAGGGCCCTTCCTGTCATATCACCCTACTAAGTCATCCTTTCATGGGAAAGACACAACAAACAAACAAAACATACAAAAAGACATCCAAAACGTTTAAACAAGATAGATCAATAGCACAACCAGGACATTACCACCTATCCTACCCATAGTGATAACCAAACATCACTATAACCAACCTAACCTCCCAACTGCATGTCTGACAACAAGCATGGGAAACAATCAAAACCAGGTTTCATGCCTTAGACGATAATACCCATCTCTTGGACACTATCACTCATCGCAAATCAACGACCCTACAAACTTGTGACACACTTACAAGCAAACCATGTGTCTTACACAAGATGTCCTACAAACATTCATCTGCCTTATATAGGAGGACGCATTATCAAAACCAGACTGGATGTCTCAGATAACATATTTCCTACCTTGAAACCAGGCATTGCTTAACCTATCACAATCATTTAGGTAAGCACATCTACACTCACCACATGACCTGATGGCTATTGGTTCTGTCTCACATTTCACATTTGGATTGGTTTTTCTGTGATCTTGTTCCTAAGCTTCTCAATGTAGTCCCTAAGAGATGAAGAGAGGCAAGGATGGGGCAAGATCAATTTTCTTTTATTGTTGTTTGCGGTTTGTCTAGGCAACATGACTAGGGCAATTAAGTTCCTTGTGTGTGACTAGGATACTACTAGGTGGACCAAACACATCCTATACGTTGGATTGCCTAGATACTTCCATGTATCAGGGCTTATACACCTAGAGTGGTCCTCATCACATGATCTGACAAGGTGCCTTAGTGACTCAAGATAAGTGTGGCAATCCTTATCTGATTTTGTGTGTGTATGTTTCCCAAAGGACCACACTTTGTGCCTTGGTCGCAATATACCATGGCATTTGTTGTCCTTTAACATAATAAGTACTATGATGATACATAGTAACTGCACTAAGGAAGCTCAACACATATTATGGCACAAGTCTAATTCCATTCTAATTCTTCATCCCTCATCCAACTCTCTCTTTCTTCATTGCCATTTCTTCTGCCTTTTTTTTCATCCTACAATGACACACAACAACAACATTAGGGCACAACACCTACATACACACACATGTTAGTCCATCACAGATCATCCTCAACATAATCATCATAATCATATAACATCATAATAAATTACCACCATCATTCATTAGAATCATAATAAAGTATCATTACCATAATCAATCAACATCATCATAAACATAAGCACTACAATACACCACATAAAGCATCATATAGAAATCAAATCCCATCCATCACATTAACATATACATCTAGGATAATATCATATATCGCATCATCAAACAAAAAAATCATGTATACATCACATTATACACATCATAAGCATCACGTCATCCAATACTAGGTCATCATGAACCATGAATCATAGTGCATAGTAACATGTTATCGATCATAAACAATAAAATCAAGTATAATTGGTCCATCACATATATATATATATATATATATATAGATCCAAATGTGTGTCATAGTACAATCTCATCCATGAATGTGTGTCAAAAATGGAGCTTACAGGCTCAATCATAAGCAAGAGCACACAGGCTCAATCAAAGATAACTAGATCAACAAAATAACAAAATAGCCCTATGGGAGGACCCCTGTGCTCTCAAGCCACCACTGATACGAAGGGCCTGTCATAAGGAGACGGCCGCCTCACACTACTATGAGACCTATGGGAGCGCGATCAACTGGCACTCTGACTTTGAAAACTGGGTGCCCTCTACTTTACCGGCACTAAACCCTCATAGAGATCCCTATAGTACTGGGTCTCCTATGCTGACCTGACTAGAGCCCATGTAAAGTTTGCTAATCTCCCACTCAATGTCATAGCAAGCTCAATGCTCCACTACTCTGCCCTCTGTGCCCTAATCACAACCATGTCTCTCTCGGCAGTCCTTTATAGAAGTTGTCCCTCTAACTCCTACACATGCTACCATGTGGCATCCACTTGGGCCTTTATATCTGCCAACCATCTGTCCACATCTCCACCGTGGGCATAGGCACCCATATCCTCCTCCTCTACCTCCTCATCACCTGCCTCTACCACAAAGACATCCAAAAGGATTGCATCTCTGATCCTCTCTTGCTTCTCATCATCCTCCTCTTCCTCATCTATCTCCTCCATCTCCTCCTCCTCACCTACATCCTCCATGGATACATCCTCCTCCAGACCATGACCCCCTACTCCCTCTCCCTCCTCCTATATAGGGGCAAGTGGTCCACCTCTGCGCTATCCATCCCGACCTCCACGGCCCCTACCTCCACCTCCCCCACCTGCTCCACCATCATCTCCACCATATCTACCTCCTCTCCTGATGCCTCGACCTTTGAATCAACCTCTCGGCCCCCGGCCCAACTGCTCTACCAACGTTGGTGAATCAGGATCCAAATACAAAACTGTTCTATGTGTGGCCCACCATGCATCATAAGTAGGAGTCACACCTGGATTTGCAACATCCTGATACTCCCAATCCACTAGTTGTAATCTTGCAATCTCATCAACGTATGTCTACACTAGAATCATGGGGCCCCACACTAGAATCTCCTGTGTAACCCAGGCAAACTATGCAATCCCAGCAAGCTCATCCTACTGCTCTCCAAACTTTCGAAGCACTCAAGCTGGCAAGTGTCACTCTATAACATGCTGAGCCTATACTATCTAACCAATAAGATATCGTGTGTGCCTGCACTAAGGAAGTTGCTCATTACCCTCTGACCATCTGAAGCAATCTCTATAAGGCATCCCAATAAGTGAATCCATATTATCGATCACATGGTGCCAATATCCCACATCACCCATCTACACCTATGGTACTGCTCCTGTATAGCAAAAGACATAGGGAAGCTCCTCCAAAATGTTTCACTCCACTGGTGGCCTGCGCACTACAATATTCTCCTAAGTCCATATCATGAGCAAGGTCACCCCACAACTGATAGACTACTCTCCTTGATAGACAACACCATGCAACTGATGATACAACTGTGCATGTCACCCCAGCCCACTGGAAATTAGTGACTGCATTGATCAGGGCATACTAGACCAGCAATGCAAGTGCATATCACCACAATCAGTCGATCATAACGATTAGTCAAACTATCCTATGGGATCTTGTGCTCCTCAACACCCAATGCAACATCATCTGCTATCTCGAACAGTCAATGTAAGGCCAGCAATCTAGTCTCCAAACTATAAACTACTCACTCACCATGAATGTGAAGCTACAGAATCCACCACACATCTAGTAAGGTCACGGTAGCCTCTCCTATCAGAAAGTGAAATGAGTTGGTCTCAGAGTGATATCTCTCTACGATTGTTGTTAATAACCCTTGGGTAGCCTGGATCTCAGGCATAAAGGCAACTCCATACAAACCCAGGGCAGCCAAAATGTCCCGCTCCTCAGTGGACAACGAACCTTGCAATCAATATCTTGCGGGATGACTCTCATGAGTATAAATGGGTGGCAACCTCATCTATATGCATAACAGCCAAAACAATGCATTATCAGGACAAACCCTAATTATGGCATTAATGGTCAAATACTGACAAAAACTAGGGTAGAAGTCATCATTTTTAGCTCAAAATCACTCATGTGTCACACTGCTAAACCCATGCATTACTCTTAAATGCATATGTTACACTGTTCAATGCATGTGAGCAGGCTAGCGTGTGTGTCGCACTACCAGGCGCATGCGACGTACTATTCAACGTATGTGACACACTGTTCAATGCATATGACATAGCCATCAGATGCGAGCCCCCTAAGTGGAGGTGTCACAATGGCACATGTGGCTCCAAAAACTACATGCATTGTACCTTTGCGCAAGCATCGCACCACCAAATGCATACAGTGTAGGCAACAATGCATGCGGTGCACAAAAATGCACCATGCGAACCCAATTTTTGGGCCCCTAAATCTATCAAAAAATACAAAAATTGACAAAGAAGGATTAGATACGTACCAGGGTCCCTGACCTAGGGAGACAACCGTAGGCTTGAACTAGTGATCTGTGGTGCTAGTGGACAGGTACAGGTGACATCTTGACAATAGCTTCGCGCACACTCTCCTCTATAGAATTACAAAGGTTCAAATGCACAAATGAGGAATATGGGCCCCCTAAGGGGATTTATAGAGCTTTTTTGACCTAAGAGACCCCACTTTTCAACATTGGACCAATGAGCGATCGTATTTGACTACCGAGTGCCTTTTATAACTACTTTTGCATGACCGACTCAACCTAAACATCCTGCACATTCTTTTCAAAAAAATTTCCAAATTTTTTAAAATTTCCCTAGAAAATTTGAAAAAATTTCTGAGGGGGCATGGGACCATCCCACTTTGCCTAAAAGAACACTGAGGCATGATCAGAGCACATTTCTTGAATTTTCTTTGATATAATGCTAGATTTGAGATTATTTCAAAGATGGGCAAAATGTAGACACTTAAAAATGTCCCGAGCCTATGAACAATATTTTCACACACATTTTACTTAAAATCCCAAGTTCTGCTATTAATTAAATATTTTTTCATTATTTAATTAATTCGTCATCCCTGGCACTTCTTAATTAAATAGTCTTCACTTATTTAATTATTAAGGCCTCTTTCTTCTAAATTCTTCTATAATTAAATAATTTAGTTATTATTTAATTATTCACTCATCACACACCAATATTCCCTTTGAATTTAAATAAATGCTCATTTATTTAAATTATTACCATGGCCCAAGATTAAACAAGTTCAAACTTATTTAATCTAATCCCATCATAACCCCGCTCCTCTCACAAAAATTAAATAAATTCCTATAATTTATTTAATTTTAAAACATTGACTTTCCTCTCAATTTTCCACCATTTTAAAAATCAAATTTGTCCTCTTGTGGGAGGAAACCCTAATCATTGTTAGCCATTGATTCCCCCTCCAAGTCAACTTCTATTCTCAGCCCTCCATTCACTTTTCACTCTCTATAAAAACCCTTTTACCTCCCCATTTTCAACCATCTCACGAGCATTTTGACTTGTGCCATTGTCAATAGTTTAGCTTCCATTCCCATTAGCAACCCTACAAGTTTGAGTACAACACCATACCTAGGTTAGAGCAGTAGTAATGGAGGAAATATATTAGATAACCTAGGGTTTTATGCTTTCATCCTTGAATTCTAGGTTGTTTAATATCTCCATTGCATAGGTAGGGTGATAATCTATTATTTTAGGACTGTTACAGGGTATTTTACCCGCCCACATACTCATTATTCCTTTAGTTATAGAGCAATAGTTTTCCTACAGTTTTTGCCTCTTATTTTTGCAAGATTGATATGATATACACTGTGATAAATATTTATCTTTTGTTTTGTCTTGATTTTGTGATAGATATGCAATTATTTTTCTTGGTTCAGGTTGCATGTCATGTTTTGATTAAACTTTCATGCAAAATATTTATGAATTAGGTAGAATCAAGTGTTTTGAAGATTAAAGCTCTTTAATCTGATTGTGAGTAAGATCTGATAGGAGTTTAGTGTTGGTGCATCACCTTAAAAAATTCATTTTAGTTATTCATTTCAGTATACCTCTCTCATCCCTTTTCTCAGACAAATCATTAGTTAGGAAAATCATGAGAACCAGCTCACTCTAGAGATTCACTCTCAGTATAGGAAACCCACATCCTAAAAGTGTTTCCATGTGTCAACATATAGATAAGTCTTTTGTAAACTTAACATATGGTGCATATTCGGTCGACAACATGCCCCTAAGGTTAAAATCCTGAGTTTTAGGCAAAATAAAGTCCTTGATCCCTCAAGACATCCTCTTAAGACTAAAACACCCAGTTTTAGAAGCCCTCACCCCTTCAAACTTGAGGAAAATAACCAAGTTCAGCCTAGTACAAAGCAACATTCTTTCCCACAAGAGATCCAAGAAGATCCCAAAGTTTCCCAACTAGATGAATCTGATTTCCCTATCACCATTTGCCTTTATAAGGATGGACCTATTGTCTTCCAAAATGACTCATTCACCATGAAGGAAGCTAGGAAGGTAAACTTATTGCATATAGCTATGGAGCAACATCAGTTAGAGAACAAAAAGATTGAACAAGAGAAGACCCCTTCTAATGAATCTATCAATGTTTACACTAAAGAGCTTCCTTGTTTTGTAGAAGATGATAATCTTTTTTCAAAATATCATGTAGTGCAAGAGGTTGATTCACATTTACAGGTTGTTGTTTGTGCCGCATCCCCGACTAAATATAAGCATGATACATATGAGAAGGATGTTGGTTCAAACCTGACACCAAACCCTTTGCATAAAGATTCATTTAAAAAAAATTATAATGTTGTTCATAAGATGCATGAAAACAGGGAGTAGAAGTCACAAGGTGAAAACCTTCAACTACAAAGATAGATTGCCCCAGTTGAATTGGAAAAAGTGCCAGCTAAAAAGGAGGAAGAATCAGTTTCTCTGTTTAATCAGTTACCTGGTGTTGTTGAGCCAAATGAAGAAAGCGTGCTTACACCAAGGATAATAGTTTTAGAACAGCAGAAGGATCCTCGACATTCTGAGAAGTTACTGAATAAAGATCATCAATATAATGATAAGATTCAAAATCAAGAGGGAGGGCATCAAGATGAGCCTATTTTGTAGCCCAATAAGCTTAGTGTAGGCTGTCATGAGGTAAAATACATCCCCTTCTCATCCAAAAACTAGGATAGTTGTGAAGAGAACTTGATTTTGAATGATCTTAAGGTCTCCATTACGGATTTAGATAATGTTTAAAACATTGGTGTTGACCCTCAATTTATTGTTAATCTATTTGATGAGCTTCCTAACATTGAGTGTGAAAGTGAAAATAACATGGCTATACCAAGTTCTGACCACTACGGCAATGAGGACTATTCAGAAAATATGCTGATCCAAGAAAAGATATGTAAAAGTAGCCTTGATTTGAAAAGTACAGAGCTTGAAGAAGATCTATTTCAAGCTAAAATTGAACTTTTCTACTCACATTTAGAGGTTATGCTAGCATTTATGGTAGGGAGTTACTTGGAACAACAAATGCAAGAGGTGAAAGTGGTTGTGTTCACAAATGAGTCATTAGTTAATGAGAAACCTAACTTGCAGCAGAATCTTGACTGGTTAGAGGAGCTACCTCTCATTTTCACACAGGGACTTGAGGCTAATGTGCAGATTGATGGTTTGTCGACAGAGGTTAGTTCATTGTTTGAATTCTTTCCTTCATTTGTTGAAGAAACACCTATTTCAGAGTGTATCTCCTCGAGCAATCTTAATATTTTGAGCCAAGTAGAGCTGTTGCTAAGAATCTTCCAAGTTTTGATAGTTTTGATGAGCTATTAGCCACTCTAATGGAGGAGGATGACCCACTAAACAAAGAGGAGGAAGCCACATGGTGGGCTATCATACAAGGTATAGATCATGCTATTGTTTCAAGTCCAAAACCTTTGAGGGGATGTCCCATTAGGTATCTGGGTAGTTTGGAAATCAATAGAAGAGGATAGCCTCATAGTGACACTGATTTGGATCATCAAGGAGGGTATCAGATGGATCAGTTAATAAAGAAAGTCAAGTGGGTAAGTGACTGTATTTTCTTTCTCAGAAAAGTTTCATAGTAGTTTGATGAAGATTTAATTGTTCTCCACCGTTTTGGGATGACTAACAAGCTTATGGAGTATTGTAGACTGCAAAGGAAGGGTAGTTATTTTCTTGATGCAGTGAATGGTTTTGTCTGACCAGTTACTATGGCTGGTTAGAGTAGGTTAGATTTAGTGTTTTCAGTCAATAAGTGCTTCATGCACATTTACTTTCAGTTATTTTGGTTTCCCTAAGTGCTGCTACACAGGTTTTCTGGCCATCAGGGCCTTTTAGTTTGTTTTTCAGTTTAGTTTGTTTTTGTTTTCTATTGCTGTTTGGAGTTGTGTACAGCTATGTTTTAATGTTTTTTGAGTTTGAGATGAGAAAAGTATGACTTAATGCCCAATGGATAGCTTAAGGCAACTGGTCTTGATGCTTAGTAGGCAAGCATATAGTAGAAGTCACCATAAATGTTACCAAATTTTCACCTCCATCTCGAATTGGTAGAGCTGGTGTGCATCAAGTTTTATTTTTAGATGAAAGATTTTCTAACATTATCTTCTATAATGTTTGGCAAAGTTTGAGGTTGTCCTTGCTCTTGATCTTCATGAGAACTTCCAATGATTGAGGAAGATTTGTTAGAGCTCCGGATATGAATCCCTATGTTCCTATTGACATAAACATGAAATATCACCTATGATGTACCATGCGAGATATCAAATCATCCATATGCAAGAGAGACTAAAAATGAAACAACCATTGAGCTTCACTGTTTAAACTAACATGATTGTTTCATGTGCAGGTACAGGAGAAGTTATGTTGTTGTTTTGAATACCACTTCAGTGTGTGGTGTAAAGTGGGCTCCCACAAGGGTAGAGCTCAGCATGCTGCCCCAGATTCTCAAGGGGAATGATAGAGGGATACTTATTCATGTTTTGCAAAAAGGAAGCACATAGAAATGGCTGCGGTCCCATAGTGGGGTTTTTCTATAGCTTATTAAACCCACTTGGGTTTTCAAAACAATAAGCTCATATACAGGAAAATGGAGGGTTTTGAGTCTCTGTAGGAAGGAACACTCAAAAAGTAAAAAATCTACAATATAACATTCCTAAATCATAAATCACAAAGTAATCCTATTTCCCGTCATAGCATAAATATTAATTCTAAAGTCTTTAGGGGGTCGGGGGGTGCCACTTAAATGAATATCACACTATTGTACAACATATCCAATGATGTCATCAACCTCTCGCGATGTTGCGATGAAATGTGAGCTGTCGATTGAATGTGGCTTAAAACCATTCAATCGAGGATCTCGAGAGGAAAAATTAGGTGTTGCCAGGTGTCGAGGAGAAAGGAGATCTGCAAGGAGAAATAAAATCTGATGGTTGCGCAAGTGCACAAGGGAATCTTACAGGACAGAATATTCTTTGCACTGGTGCGACAAGGTGGCACACAACAACCATTAGATGTAAAACTAGATCAACGACTCGGACACAAATGAGAAAGAGACAAGTAGAAGCCAACACATGGCTTAACTATAGGCCAAAGGAAGCAACAAAGGCTACTAGATGTCACTCCTATGGGCTTTTAAAGGAAAGGTAGAGGAGCTTCATTTCAAACATGTGTGAAGCTACCACATGGTAAGGTGGTTAGAAGCAGTAAGAATAGTGATCGAGAGTAGTATAGCTTGCCAGGTGTCTTCTTTTGGTTTGTTGTTCTGAGGTGCCACAGAAATGTGCCATGTATCATCAGCTATGTTTCTCTTCATAAAGGTTCTATCTATTGTCAGAAAGCACCATGTGTCACTACCATGGGAGTTTGAGGAAAAACTTTTGAGAAAGGCATCGAGAAAGCACACTAGCGTGCCATGTGCCCCTTTTTGTAAATATACTGAGTCTGTCACATGTCTCTTCCTTTTGATAGTGTCAAAGTGCCATATGGGTGGCCCCTTCTACTAAGGCTTGGTTTTTTTAATATTAATAAGGAGTCTTAGGTAAAAGGCACATGGAGGCTCCTACTTGATTCTGTAGGGCCAAAAGGAAAATGGTTCTCTTGCTACTGCTTTGCCCCAGAATTGTGACACGTAGTAGGATTGTAACAAAAGGGGTGCTGAGAAAATAAAGAGGGATAGGTGGACAACTTAGTGCAGTTGCACAAAGCCTAAAGGCAAGCGCCATCTCTAGTTGCAATGCCACGTGGTGAGGATCGGTGTAAAGAAGGGAAAAGTCAATGGAGAAAGATTGTCAGCATGGCATGATTTCAGTGGAGGAGGACCTTTCAATGATGTTGACATAGAAATTCAAGGTTTGACAAGAGCTCAATGACTATCTATCTAGCAGAGGATCAGCTCGAATCAACAGCTGAGGTTAAAGATTGGAGCAACTGTCTTTTAGCAAAATTTCTGCCCACCTCCATAATGAAATGACTAAACTTGTAGCACAACCCTAGACTAAAAAAATCTACTCATCTGATCGAGCAAATAAAACTACAAAATCATTGTAAAGCATTATTTAAAGCAATATTTTATAAATTGCTTTTAAATAACTATTATTTTAAATACAGTTAAAGGCAGTAAAGCAGGCAAAATCTTGCTTTCCTAGATTTGTTATCTTTGGCCAAAATTGAGCAGATAAGGACAAATTGGAACTTTTATTAAGGAGATAAAGCATGTTTTAAAAGTGTTTTTGGCAGCTTTTGCAGTCTATTTGGATGCAGTTTAGAGGGTTTTTGTCATCTTTTTTGAGGAGCTCAAAAATGAATTGGCATAGCTATTATTAGGAGCTTTTTCTCAACCTTTCTTGGAGATGATTCTATAGGATATATTGCAGATAGCTAGTTTTTTCTCATCAGTGGTAGGTAGAACTAGAGTTAGAGAGTTAGAAATCAGAGTTTAGATTTTCAGAGTCTTCCTCTCACACTAAGAGAGTTGTACTTCAGATTTTTGTACTCATTGTTCCTTTCAGGTTATAGAGTAGCAATTTTCCTTCCCATTTGTCTATTCATTTGCAAGATTGATCTAATATTGCATTGTGATAGTCATTTATCCTTTGTCTTGTCTTAATTTTGTGATGGTTATGCAAGTATTATATTTGATTTAGGTTGCATGTTGTGTTCGGATGAATCTTCATGTCAAACATTAATGAATTAAATATAATCAAGGGGTTGTGGAAGTTATAGTTCGGTGAACTGATTGTGAGTAAGATCTGGTAGGAGTTTAAGTATTGGTGCATCACCTTAGAAATTGATTTTAGTTATTTGTTTCATTTCAGTTATCTTTCGATCCCCTTTCCCTCTGAAGATTGTTCAGATTAGGAAAATCATAAGGAGAACCAGCTCACTTTGGAGATTCACTCTCAACATAGATTACCCACAATCTTAGAGTGTTTCCATGTTGCAACAAGATAGCTAAGTTTATCTTTTCTAAGGGTACAATCCTAATTGTTAGCCATTTCTAGCATGCCTAATGGGACGTTGAAAGTGTTTTCAGAGAATTTTTCAATTCTTAAAGTTGTTGTTCTGGTACACACAGTAGTGTTCCAACCTTTGGAGGCTTTTTAGAAGTATACCTGGAAACTCAATTTTTTGGTCTTGCATGAAGAACTAGTGCATTCAGCTTATGAGAACAAGATCGGGAAAGATTGGATTGTTTCAATCCAATAGCATGTTCATATATCTTGATATTTGATGTGTGTATCAGTGATCTCAACCTTTGGAGGTAGAAAATTAAACACATCTAGCGACTCTAAATCAAGATCTACATGTTTCAGTATGATCAAGTGCTAGTATGTTATAAAAATCTTCTATTCATTCTATTTCTAGCTTTCATATGAGTAGGAATGTTAACTTTTCATAGCCAACATCTATACCCAACCCCATACTATAAGAATGCCACTTATCCATCTCCAGGTCAGCCATATCAGACCAATTATGCCATTGTTTCTAATCCCGTGGTTTTGTAAAATCAGCTTGACCAATATAATTACCACCCACCCACTCCTACTTAGCCTCCTTACAGCTAAAATAGTTTGAAATTAAGGAGCTTAAAGACATTTTGTCAGACCTCAACAAGCAGATGGAGGAGATTAAAAGGCAACGTGAGTATAATCAACACCAGGAGGAACTGGCTTATCAAGCCTATCTTCATGAGCAAGAGTTGGAGGCACAAAGAACACTTTTGAGCTAGAGATTGCAAGCATAAAGAGTTATCAGTATCAACAAGGAGGGGGATTTCAAGCAAGGCAGTATGAAGAGTCCGATTTGTAGCTGCAAGAGTTAAATCACAAAGCTTACCTTCAATATCCAGAGCAGTCACCCTGTGAGACCTTTGGTTCTAATCAGGAGAAACAAAGGAGACAGTTTGAAGAGAATCTTGAGAGAGAGGCAGCTGCACAAATAAAGCTTTATTTTCTCAAGCCCAAGCAACCCTTTCTATTCTAGAGCAGCCAAATAAAGAAGAGGTTTGTAAGTATAAAGTTCTAATTTTTAGACAAAATGAGCCTCTTAATGCCCCTAAGGTTAAAATCCTGAGTTTTAGGCAAAATAAAGTCCTTGATCCCTCAAGCCAGCCTCTTAAGCCTAAAATACCTAGTTTTAGAAGCCCTCACCCCTTGCAAGATGAGGAAAATAACCAGGTTCAGCCTAGTATAGAGCAACATTCTTTCCTGCAAGAGATCTAAGAAGATCCCCAAGTTTCCCAACTAGATGATTCTGATTGCCCTATCACCATTTGCTTTTATAAGGATGGACCTATTGTCTTCCAAAATGACTTATTCACCATGATGGAAGCTAGGAAGGTAAACTTATTGCATACATCTATGGAGAAATATCAGTTAGACCAGAAAAAATTCAAACAAGAGAAGAGAAGACCTCTTCTGATGAATCTATAAATGTTTGCACTAAAGAGATTCCTTGTTGTAGAAGATGATAATTTTTTTTAGAAAATCATGTAGTGCAAGAGGTTGATTCACATTTAGAGGTTGTTGTTGTTTGTGTTGCATCCTCAAATGAATATAAGCATGATACATGTGAGAAGGATGCTGGTTCAAACCTAACACCAAACCCTTTGCATTATGATTCATTTGAAAAAATTTCTAATGTTGTTCATAAGATGCATGAAAGCAAGGAGCAGAAATCACAAGGTGAAAGCCTTCAATTACAAAGATAGAATGCCCAAGTTGCATTGGAGAAAGCACCAAATGAAAAGAAGGAAGAATTAGCTTCTCTATTTACTCAGTTACCTGGTGTTGTTGAGCCAGATGAAGAAAGCATGCTCACACCAAGGATAATAGTTTTAGAATAGTAGGAGGATCCTTAACATTCTGAAAAGTTAGTGAGAAAAGATCATCAATATAATGATAAGATTCAAAATCAAGAGGGAGGGCATCAAGATGAGCCTGTTTTGGAGCCTGATAAACTTAGTGCAGGATGTCATGAGGTAAAAGACATCCTCTTGTCATTCAAAAACTAGGATAGTTGTGAAGAGAACTTGCTTTTGAATGATCTTAAGGTCTCCGTTATAGATTTAGATAATGTGCAAAACATTGGTTTTGACCCTCCATTTATTGTTAATCTATTTGATGAGCTTCCTAACTTTGAGTGTGAAAGTGAAAATGACATGGCTATACCAAGTTCTAACCACTATGACAATGAGGACTATTTAGATAATGTGCTAATCCAAGAATAGATATGTAAAACTAGCCCTGATTTGAAAAGTATAGAGCTTGAAGAAGATTTGTTTCAAGCTGAAATTGAACTTTTTGCTCACATTTAGAGGTTATGCTAGCATTTATGGTAGGGGGTTACATTGAATAGCAAAAGCAAGAGGTGAAATTAGTTGTGTTCAAGAATGAGTCATTGGTTAATGAGCAATATAACTTGTAGCAGAATCTTGACTGGTTAGAGGAGCTGCCTCTCAATTTCACATAGGGATTGCCTTCATTTGTTGAAGAAACACATGTTTTAGACTGTATCTCCTTGAGCAATCTTGAATATTTTGAGCCTCGTATAGCTCTTACTAAGAATCTTCCATGTTTTCATAGTTTTGATGAGCTATTAGCTACTCTAACAAAGGAGGATAACCTATTAATCAAAGAGGAGGAAGCCAGATGGTAGGCTATCATGCAAGGTATAGATCATGTTGTTGATTCTAGTTCAAAACCTTTAAGTGGATGTCCTATTGGGTATCTGGCTGGCTTGGAAATCAACAGAAGAGGACAGCCTCGTAGTGACTCTAATTTGGATCACCAAGGAGGGTATCATATGGATCAGTTAGCAAAGGAAGTCAAGTGGCTAAATGACTATATTTTCATTCTTACAAAAGTGTCACAACAGTTTACTGAAGATTTAATTGTTCTCCATCATTTTGGGCTGACTAACAAGCTTATGGAGTATTGCAGACTGCAAAGGAAGGGCAGTTATTTTCTTGAGCCAATGAATGGTTTTGTCTGACTGGTTACTGTGGCTGGTTAGAGTAGGTTAGTGTTAGTGTTTTTAGTCAATAAGTGCTTTATGCATATTTACTTTTAGTTATATTGGCTTCCCTAAGTGCTACTACACAGGTTTTTTGGTGACCATGGCCTTTTAGTTTGTTTTTAGTTTATTTTGTTTTTATTTTTTGCTGCTATTTGTAGTTGTGTACAACCGAGTTTCAGTGTTTTCTAAGTTTGAGATGAGAAAAGTATGACTCAATGCCCAATGGACAACTTAAGGCAACTAGTTTTGATGCTTAGAAGGTAAGCATATAGTAGAAGTCACCATAAATGTTACCAATTTTTCACCTACAGCTCGAATTGGCAGAGCTGGTGTGCATCAAGTTTTATTTTCAAATGAAAGATTTTCTAACGTTATCTTCTATAATGTCTTGCAAAGTTTGAGGTCGTCCTTGCTCTTGATCTACATGAGAACCTGCAGTGATTGAGGAATATTTGTTAGAACTATGGATATGAATCCCTATCTACCTATTGACATAGACATGATGTATTGCCTATGATGTACCATGCCAAATATCAAATCTTCTATATGCAAGAGAGACTGAAAATGAAACAACCATTGAGCTTCACTGTTTAAACTAACACATTTGTTTCATGTGAAGGTACAGGAGAAGTTATGTTGCTATTTTGAAGACCATTTCAACATGTGGTTTAAAGTGGTCTCCCACAAGGGTATAGCTCAACATGCTGCCCTTGAATCTCAAGGGGAATCATAGAGGGACACTTATTCATGTTTTGCAAAAAAGAAGCACATAGAAATGGCCATGAGCCCACAGTGGGGTTTTTCCATAGATTATTAAACCCACTTGGGTTTTCAAAACAACAAGATCATATATAGGAAAATGGAGGGTTTTGAGTCTCTGCAGGTAGGAACACTCAGAAAGTAAAAAATCTACAATATAACAGTCGTAAATCTTAAATCAAAAAGTAATCCTATTTCCCTTCAAAACATAAATATTAAGTCTATAGTCTTTACGAGGTCGGGAGGTGCCACTTAAAGGAATATTGCACCATCATGCGGTATTTTTAGTGACATCATCAACCTCTTGTGATGTTGCGATGAAGTGCCTGCTATCGATTGAATGTGGCTTATTGCCATTCAATCAAGGATCTCAAGAGGACAAATTAGGCACTACCAGGTGTCAAGGAGATAAAAGATCTCTAGGAAGAAATGAAATCTGATGGTTATGCAAGCGTGTAAGGGAATCTTACAGGACAAAATATTCTATGCATTGGCACGACAAGGTGGCACACAACAACCGTGAGATGTAAAACCAGATCAATTGCTCGGACACAAATGAGAAAGAGACAAGAAGAAGCCACCACGTGGCTTAATTGTGGGCCAAAGGAAGCAACAGAGGTTGCCAGATGTCACTTCTGTAGGCTTTTGAAGGAAAGGCAGAGGAGCTTCATTTCAAACATGTGCAAAGTTGCCACGTGGTTAGGTGGTCAAAAGCAGTAAGAATAGTGACCAAGTGTAGCACAACTTGCTAGGTGTCTTTTTTTGGTTTGCAGTTCTGAGGTCCCATAGAAATGCACCACATATCTTTGGCTATGTTTCTCTTCATAAAGTTTCTATCTATTGTCAGAAAGTGCCATGTGTTACTACTACATGGTTTTGAGGAAAAACTTTTGAGAAAGCATGCTAGCGCGCCACGTGCCCCTTTTTACAAATATATAGAGTCTGTCACGTATCTCTTCCTTTTGACAGTGTCAAAGTCTCGTATGGTGGGCCCCTTCTGCTAAGGCCCTTGGTTTTTTAATATTAATAAGGAGTCTTAGGTAAAGGCCACATGGAGGCTCCTTCTTGATTCTGCAAGGCCAAAATAAAAATGGTTTCCTTGGTACCGCTCGGCCCTGGAATTGCAACAAGTGACAGGATTGTAACAAAAGGGACACTAAGAAAAAAAAGAGGGATAGGTGGATGGCTTAGTGCAGTCATACAGAGCCTAAAGGCATGGGCTATCTTCGGTTACAATGTTGCGAGATGACGCCACATGGCGAGGACCGGTGCACAGAAGGGAAAAGTCAGAGGAGGAAGACCATTGGCATGGCATGATTTCAGTGGAGGAGGACCTTTCAGTGATGCTAACATGGAAATTCAATGTTTGATAGGAGCTCAGTGACCGTCAATCTAACAGAGGATTAGCTCAGATCAACGACTAAGGTTAAATATTGGAGCAGTTATCTTTCAGCAAAATTTCTACCCACCTCCATAATGGAATGACTGAACCTGTAGGATAGCCCTAGACTAAAAAAATTTGCTCATCTAATGGAAAGAATAACACTGCAAAATCATTGTAAAGCATTATTTAAAGCAATATTTTATAAATTGCTTTTAAATAACTGCTATTTTAAATACAATTAAAACCAGTAAAGTAGACAAAATTTTGCTTTTCTATATTTGTTTTCTTTGGGCAAAATTGAGTAGATAAGGATAGATTGGAGCTTTTATTGAGGAGATAAAGCATGTTCTAAAGGTGTTTTTTGTAGCTTTTGCAGTCTGTTTGGAGGCAGTTTAGAGGGTTTTTGTCAGCTTTTCTGAGGAGCCCAAAAATTGATTGGCGTGGTTATTATTAGGAGCTTTTTCTCAGCCTTTCTTGGAGATGATTCTACAAGATATATTGTAGATAGCTAGTTTTTTCTCATTAGTGGTATGCAGAACCAAAGTTAGAGAGTTAGAGATCAGAGTTCAGATTTTTAGAGTCTTCCTCTCACACTGAGAGAGTTGTACTTTAGATTTTTGTACTCATTATTCCTTTCAAGTTATAGAGCAGCAATTTTCCTTCCCATTTCTCTACTCATTTACAAGATTGGTCTGATATTGCACTATAGTAGTCATTTATCCTTTGTCTTATCTTGATTTTGTGATGGTTATGCAAGTATTTAATTTGATTCAGGGTGCATGTTGTGTTCAGATGAACCTTCATGTGAAACATTAATGAATTAAATGTAATAAAGGGGTTGTGAGAGTTATAGTTCTATGAACTGATTGTGAGTAAGATTTGGTAGGAGTTTAAGTATTGGTGCATCACCTTAGAAATTGATTTCAGTTGTTTTTTTTCATTTCAGTTATCTTTCTATCCCTTTCCCTCTAAAGATTGTTTAGATTAGGAAAATCATAAGCAAAACCAACTCACTATGGAGTTCCACTCTCAACATAGATTACCCACAATCTTAGAGTGTTTCCATGTTGCAATAGGATAGCTAGGTTTATCTTTGCAAAGGGTGCAATCCTGATTGTTAATAGGAACCATATGAAACTAATGGAATGTAATGACCCCCATGTTCGCATTTTGGTTATTACTTTTCCTTGATGGATTTTGATATTATTATGATGTTGACATGATTGGTTATCATGCTAGATTACATGCTTACTATTTCTTCAACTATTATGTATGTTATATGCACATGTGCTTTGACGTGTGATTGGAGTGATGCAGGTATTGGGTATTGACTCCACCTAGACTCCCAAGCTTGCACGTACCCTTATTATCCCTGATGGTGGTTACTAGAGATAGTCACAGGCCCTATTCCCTACCCTAGACCACTGTACTTTGTGAGTGCAGTGTTCCCATGTAGTTGTCTTACCATCTGGTTACCCTGTGGTAATGTCTGAATTGCCCATATGGTCATATGTGGTTTACCAATTGTCTTGTTGAGGGATTTTGTCATGGTTCCCATTAATCTTATTATGTGGCTATATCTTGGTTGTTGGTAAATTTTATTTGGTTTTGCATTAAATTATTATGTGGTTATTCTAGCATCATAATGAAGATTTAAATTGTTTATCTATGTGGTTTCAAATACGATATTTTAAATGATTTTAATCATCCATTTTATGAGCTCTTAGAGTCTTATTTAATCGGAGTTGATGAGCTTTATATTTTTTGGGAATGTTGGATTTTTTTCTTTGAGGGCAATTTTCTTCATTTTAATTCTTTCTTTCCTCCATGCCATTTGATGGCTCTTGTTAGTGGTTGGTTAGTTGTCTGATGATAGCTAAAAATATCTGTTGATAGTGAGGGGTCGAATATATGTTTTGGGAGAGAGTCTTGCTAGCCACTCCCTTCATTCATGACAGGTCTCTTTTTTAATAATAATTAGCAGGAGTGAAGTCATGGCTCTTAAAAGAGAAGTTGGTGAGAACGTTGAAGGCAACAAGAAATATCTATGATGTGTAGGTGAGCAAATTTATGTCTTTGGGGAGGGGATTGACCCACAACATATGCCATGTTTTCAAAATCCATGCCCAACATGGACTGAATACCTATGCCCCTAGGAAAGTCACATAAAAGGGCATGGAAAAGAATTTTTAATGTTTTCTTGTCAGCAGCTAGTGGGAGAGATATGGGGGTCATTCATTTTTGGGGTAAGGGTCACCTTCTTCTGTAGCCACAATGAACAACTGAAGGGGGTAGGAAACCCACATTCAACATCAAAATATATCTGACATGACAGTCGTGCTCTACATATTCCTAGGTTCACCCACTCCCTTATTGCAACTTCATTGTCCCACCCCATTAATCCACAACACTCACTCATCCACAACAAGAAAAATACTAGCTAGTATGACGAATAATGTCCAAGGAATTATAGTTACCAATAGACTTACTAGTGGAAGAAGAAAGGCAGAGCAATATGACAACCTAGTTGAAAATGATGGTAAAATTAGAGGAGTGGAGGCACTTGCACACATAGCTTACATATCTAGTGTAGCGAATCCTTTCATCAAGAATTTAGTGAAGCTCTGTTGGAGCTCATCTTATCGCCATTCTGTGGGTTTTGTTGTTGTACTTGGAATCACCCCTTTAAGGATCTTGGTAACTTGGGCACATTACTCCATACTACTATTGCCTTCCAATGGGACAAAGTCTTCCTATTGACGCAAGCAATTGTATGATCCCAATCTTTTGATTCAAACTTTTGGTGAAATGAGGCCGATCAATTTTCTAATATGGTAGTTGGGTTTGTTATCTGCATGCCTATAGCATTCTATGGACACAATTTTCCTTCAAACATTCATTTATGGTAGTTTTGAGTTACCAGAGGGCTTACCCTTATCTCAAGCATAGGTATACATATATAAAAAAAACATGGCTTTACCTTTGGATTGAAAATCACCACATAATTTTTTCAAGAAAATCCATATAGAGAATGAGGAAAGAAACACATCCAAATAAAGGTATGTGTTGAACAAGGCTGATAGAGCAACTCTTATGTAGAAAAAGCATAGTAATTTTAAACATTAAAAGAAAGGCTACACAAACAATCAATTTCACTTTCATTATCCTTGTTCCCTGATGATCTTGATTTATCTAGAACTTGAGGAAATGTAGAAGCTTGAAGTTTGCCACAATTTAAAAAAAAAACCTAGAGCTTCTGGCACATTCTTCAGAACATGTTTACATAAGCTACTCAACTGATTGTTAATTATATTCTCTGCATTTGATGTACAAAAAAAACATGGTCATTCTAATTCTGGTTTTGTTCTAATTTTTGGTGTGTGGTTTGCAAATCAACTTGTCTTTTGGGCTTTTGCTTCTAGCTTCTTTGTCATGTTGATTCATTGGTGGGGCTCACGTGCCTTGTTGGTGTATATTTCAGACTAAGACCCACCTATCCTTATGGTGTGCTATACTAGCAGTTATTTCTTATTATGAGGCTATGATGAAAGAATCCTTGTTTAGTAGATTGGAATGTTTTTGGTTTTGTTTCCTTGGCTGGGACCCATATAGTCAAAGGCTCATGTGGCTTGAAGGGACTTGATAGATTTAATTGATGATTATAATGGTTTGTGACTAGTTATTGAATGGCTTTGAGCTGGTTATGTATGCCCCATTTGGTTAAACGGGATGAACTTAGGTCTAGTATATTGAGTCTTTGTGCATGGCTTTGAGCGCTTATAAAGGCTAAGGATGCATAGGAGAAGGCTAATCTATCTATGGGGCTTCAAGTTATTTGTCTACGGGGCATTGATTTGGGCATGATTGAGTCTCCTCATCTATATGAGAGGTGAACTTGAGTCCATGTGGTGCCATCCCTTCGAGCACACATGATGACACTCCACCTAATTTACACTCTAGTATCGAGAACCTTAGTAGTCATTAGTAGTACCTGACCTATGTTTGGATGAGTATCTCTATGTTATGAAATTGGCTTTATACATTGTTTTCTATGTCTGCTTCATGATTGATGTCAGTGTTGGCCATCATGTATACCCTTACTTATTTACTTCTATTTGGGCCTTGTGACTACCTCCGAGCATGGTGGGGTGGTCTCTTATGAGTCCACATGGTTGGGAGGCATTGCCACCGCCATTGGGGACTAGTGAATAGGTTTTGGAGCACCAGTTGGAGATGTCCTCTCTCTGTTACTTTATTAGTTGATGTACTAATTCAGTTATTGTATCATATTCATGGTTATGCCATTGTTCTTGTATATTCTTTTATGTAGTTGTACTCTTTTGAGAGAGAAGATGTAATCATGTTAATTAATGAGAAGAAATGAGATGTTTCTTTTGGCTTACAGATTTCGATGTGGGTATTGAATCCTCTTGTACTATGATGAATATGGATTCTTGTTACTTTTGGAAATGGGTATTAGGAACATTTGAATTGGTGTTTATAAAGAATGTAGTTTTAATAATGTTTTCATTGGAGGGTGAATTAGTCTTCTCCTTTGGGTTGTGCATTCGGCCATACTTGGCCATGAATGTTGTCGACATGTCGAATCGGCAACCCTATCATGTGCATGTTATCTACTTATGTAAAAAAAAATTATCTTGTCCTCTTTTGGCCCTTACCTTTCAGGGTTGTGGGGCGGGATGTTACATCTGGTATCAGAGTCCATATTCACACACTGGAGCCTATGGCGTACTTGAGCCTTCTATGCTTCACTATTTTTGACATGTGTGGCATGAGCTTGTTATATTGTTTTTATAGTCTTAATTGCTTTCATGCCTTAGCATGGCCTTAGTGGGTTAAGTTACAACCCCATTCTTAGAAATCATGGAGGAAATAGCCTCCTTGGCCTTACCTTACTCAATGGGACTAGAGTGTTGAGCTTGGTTGAGAGTCTCCCATGGTTAAGAGTGATCACTCTCCCATGTTATAAGATGAGGGTAGGAATGTTTTGTCTTGTGTGTTTGCAGGTTGAAGGTAACTTGGGTTGCCTAATTACCCTTGCTTGGATATGCTCTTTTTTTGTCTTCTTTTATGTTTCTATTGAATGAAATGACCCTAATTGGTTGTGAATTGCTTTTGTAATTCTTTGTCATATTATAGATGTAAAGGATGAAAGTGTGTAGATGTTTGTGGATGTGGATAGATTGGAATGAATGTTGCATGCTTTCTTGTAAGTGTTGGATGATTGCCAATTTTTCTTATAACCTCTTAATGTGTTTGAATTGCTACCATTTATCATCCTTCATAACATATTAAAGTCATTGGAATACTAATGCTGCCTTAAACTTTCCCTTAGTAGAATTTGCATGTTTGTATAATGAATATTGGATGGTAGGTAATGTCTTGACTTGAGATGAAATCTATCTTTCTCCCCTCTTCGTAGTTGTCAATAGTTGACAAGATGTTAGAATAATGGCATATGGATGTAATTAGTATGTTAGAATTGTAATAAGTAAATGATTTAATGAGATAGGAGTGAAGAAGACCTTATGTTTGTTATGGTTATGTATTGAGAATGATTACATGTTTATTAGTGCCTCCTTACTTAATGAGTTTACATGAGAATGGTAATAACTTAGTGGAAATATCTTGTTGATGAAATCTGATCTCCTCAATTGCATTGTGGTTTTAATGAGATCATATAGGTGAACACTTGTACTTTAATGCAAATCAAAAATAGTGAATGCTAAGGTAATGAGAATGTTGCTTATCTTGCTTTGAGTGAGAAATTGAATGCCATTGACATAGCCAAGGTTACTTATACTTATATGTATGGATGTGAATGTTGAGAAGTGACTAGGGTTCCTCAACCAAACTCATTTAATTGTGTTGCTAGTTCTCAATTTCTTGTGAAGGAATGGTATTATTATGACTTGTGATATGATGTTGCATTATGCATTATTATGAGATGAGAGTGTAATGGGTGTAAAATGAGATGTATATCATTATGTGAATATAGAAGTGAATGTGATGATGATCGTGAAGATGTTACTTATATTTATGCACTAATGTAAAGGTGGTAGTTATGGTGCTATACATGTTCATGCACTATGCTGTTATGTTGAAAGCATTGCAAGTGAACCTATGATCTTATGGGTAAATGAGTTGCCATTTTGAAAAGAGGAAAATTGGTATGGATGTTTGGGAACACTTATTTTGGGTAAAGTGCATATTTTGCATCATGTTGCATAGTCATGTGTGGGCTATGGTTATGCCTGGGTAAGAGAAATTGTGATTGTATTCCCTGTTATGTGAACATCCTTTGATGTATTCCTGTTGAGTGTTGTGATTAACTAGTGCTTGAGATGTGTGCCCATGGGATGGTGATATAGCATACCTGTCCATGGAGGATATGTATGGATTATGTGTATGGGAGAAAACCATACCATCTATGTGTTTTCTGTTATCACCCTATTGATTGCCAACCCGAGGGTTGTTGATAAGTAAATATGTGGAGGGCTAGTAGCAGCAACAAAGTTCCTTCGGAGGGAATTATACAACATATGTATAATGGTGGCGTGAAATGATGACGATCATTTCAACCTCCCAGGAAAGTACTCACTACTTCCCCTTATTAATGGACCAGATACTTGGTTCATACAATGTTAGCCTCATCTGCACAGTTCTTGAGAATGATATTAGTTGTGCTATGAGCACCTATGACAGCTATGATCTTACCCTGATGTGATTGTATATGAGCTCCATCATGTGTGGATGGGTGTTATCCCATGCTATGAGGTATTCCATATTACTCGTATCCCAACATGATGCCTTAGATATGATGCGACACCCACTGATGTTCCAACATAGTGATGGTGATAATGTTATGTTTCTACTTGTGCAGCTGGAGTGAGTGCTAGCACAAAGTAGAGGGTTCACTCAAGATTACCTCAATTCTGATCAGGTGGCATGCGAGTGGAACCTAGCCATGTGAACCTCTAGCTTGGTGTGTTTTTGTACGTGCTTTCTCCATGGGTACACACTATGCAGTATGTTCCTATGAGTAGGACATTGCCATGCGATATTCATCCATTGCTAGCTTTCTTCACTTGGCGTATACCATGTGCAGTCACGTTGCATGAGGTATGTGATCTAGGAGTTCCAGCACAATACCTTTCCATGTGAGGGTTACGTGAGTTGGCTACACCCACATGAAGGATTGTGGAGATAGCCATGCTTGTTTTCCTCCTTCCTCATGTGGTGACTAGCGATAGTCACGTAGTGTTGTAATATGTATATTGTGGAGTTTGTGACTCTTCTTTTTGGCTATTGGTGAGTTTTACCTTGCCTATGTGGACCATTACTTTGGTTTATCTTTCTTATATTGGTTTAGTCATGGATTACAATTTTCTTTGGCATCTAACTCTTGTGGTTACATTTGATTTACTATTGAAACTATGTGCATTTTTCTTATTTTATTGTTGGAATTGAGATTTACTCTTCCTTCTTTATATTCTTTTTGGTGGCTAAACTCATTGACTTTTCTGTTTTCGAATGTTGGTCTTGTCTTATGATGTGATTCCTCATCGAATATGGTGAGATCCACCCATTTGAGTGTATACAAGGAAGCAAACACAAGGAAACCCTTAAGGATGGAGGTATGTGTGAGTTGTTCTAAGCTCTAATTCACTACCTTCCTATTGTTTGACTATCTCTTGGAGGCTAAAACCCTTACACAAACAAGAGATATGTCATTGTGGCTTGTATGGAAGGGCTCACTAGGTGGGTCAATGCCATCAAGACACATGGTTAATGGATTTGGATATTAGACATGGTTATTGGTTATGGATATTGGACATGGTTATTGGTTATGGACTTATGGATATAAATATATATGGATGGTACTACAACATCCACATGAACCCCTAATGTAGCCTTGTGATGGGAATGAGTATGTATATATATGTGTGTTGTACAATTTGTCATGTATGTAGTTGCATATTAAAAATATAGAAGAGAACAAAAAAAATTTGCATTATTATGCCTTGAAAAGTGACAAACTATTGCATTATATGTAAAGAGTCATCACGCATGCTATGAAATTAGAGGTTGAAACTATGTATATAATTGTTTGTGTTCTCCATTTTATAGATAGCTGCATATAAAAGTTAGAGAATTGAAAATTTTGTCTTGAAAGTGCATTTTGCTGCAATTTATGAGAAAATTGTGTGGTTTATGCTAGTATAAATGTGCAAAGTGATGGTTGTGAGAAACTAATAGGTTGTTTGAGACAACAATTCTATGAGAAAATTGAATTTTATGGCATCATTTTGTATTTTGATCAGAGAAAATTGTTATATGCTAATGTATATTTTATATGAAATTGAGTGCCTTACCTCTTCTTTACCTGGGGTCTAGGACATATTGCATGTAATCGTGTATATCAAAATGAATGTGACACACTAAATTTTATATTTATATTGAATTTCATGGACTAATGTGTGCTATGGCTGCATCTTAGTGTATTGCAGGCTTCCAAGAGTAAGCCTAGTCCTAGGGGGTAGGATGTAATAACCCCCATGTTTACATTTTGGTTGTTTATTTTCCTTGATGGATTATGATATTATTATGATGTTGAAATGATTGGTTATCATGCTGGATTACATGCTTAGTATTGCTTCAGATATGATGTATGTTATATGCACATGTGATCAGAGTGATGCAGGTATTGGGTGTCGACTCTGCCTAGACTCACAGGCCTAAGCATACCCTTATTATCTCCAATGGTGGTTACTAGAGATAGTCACATGCCTTGTTCCCTACCCTAGCCCACTATACTCTGTGAGTGCAGTGTTCCCATGTAGTTGTCATACCATCCAGTTACCCTGCGGTATCATTCAGATTGCCCATCTGGTCGTATGTAGTTTACCAGTTGTCTTGTTGAGGGATTTTGTCATGGTTCCCATTAATATTATTATGTGGCTATATCTTGGTTGTTGGTATTTTATTTGGTTTTGCATTAATTTATTATGTGGTTATTCTAGCATCGTAATGGAGATTTAAATTGTTTATCTATGTGGTTTCAAATATGATATTGTAAATGATTTTAATCATCCATTTTATGAGCTCTTAGAGTCTTATTTAATCAGAGTTGGTGAGCTTTATATTTTTTGGGAATGTTGGATTTTTTTCTTTGAGGGTATTTTTTTATTAATTTGAATTCTTTCTTTCCTCCATGTTATTCAATGGCTCTTGTTAGTGGTTGGTGATTTGTTTTATGACAGCTGAAAATATCTGTTGATAGTGAGGGATCGAATATATGTTTTGGGAGAGAGTCTTGCTAGCCTCTCCCTTCATTCATGACAAGTCTTTTTTTAATAAAAATCAGTAGGAGTGAAGTCATGGATATTAAAATAGAAGTTGGTGAAAATGTTGAAGGTAGCAAGAAATATCTACGATCTGTAGGTGAGTGAATTTGTCTTTGGGGAGTGGATCGACCTACAACATAGGCCATGTTTTGGAAATCCATGCCTAGCATGGACTAAGTACCTATGCCTCTAGGAAAGTCACCTAGAAGGGGGTGGAAAAGAATTTTTAATGTTTTATTGTTAGCAGTTGGTGGGAGAGATATGGGAGCCATTCATTTTTTGGGGAAGGGTTGCCTTCTTTTGTGGCCACAATGAACAACTAAAGGGGGGGTAGGAAATCCAAATTCAACATCAAAATATATCTAACATGATGGCCATACTCTACATATCCCTAGGTTCAACCACTCCCTTATCACAACTTAATTGCCCCACCTGATTAATCCACAACACTCGCTCATCCACGACAACAAGAATACTAGGTAGTATGACAAATAACTTCCAAGGAATTGTAGTTAATAATAGACTTACTAGTGGGAGAAGAAAGGTAGAGCAATATGACAACCTAGTTGAAAATGATGGTAAAATTAGAGGAATGGAGGCACTTGCACATGTAGCTTACATATATAGTGTAGCAAATCCTTTCATCAAGCATTTAGTGAAGCACCATCGGAGCTCATCTTATCGCCATTATGTGGGTTTTGTTGCTGTACTTGGCACCACCCCTTTAAGGATCCTAGTAAATTGGACACGTTACTCCATACTATTGTTGCCTTCCAATGGGACGGAGTCTTCCTATTAATGCAAGCCATTGTAGGAGCCTGATCTTTTGATTCAAACTTCTGGTGAAACAAGGCTGAGCAATTTTCTGCTATGGTAGTTGGGTTTGTTATCTGCACACCTATAGCATTCTATGGCTGGAATTTTCCTTCAAGCATTCATTTATGGAAGTTTTGAGTTACCAGCGGGCTTACCCTTATCTCAAGCACAGGCATACATGTATGAAAAAAACATGGCTTTACCTTTAGATTAAAAATCACCACATAATTTTTTAAAGAAAAACCATATAGAGAATGAGGAAAACAACACATCCAAATAAAGGTATGTGTTGAATGAGGCTGATAGAGTGACTCTTACACAGAAGAAGCATAGTAATTTTAAACATTGAAAGAAAGGCTACACAAACAATTGATTTCACTTTCATTATCCTTGTTCCCTGATGATCTTGATTTATCTAGAACTTGAGGAAATGTAGAAGCTTGAAGTTTTCCACAATTAAAAAAAATTCTAGAGCTTCTAGTGCATTCTTTCGAACATGTTTACATAAGCTACTCAACTGATTGTTAATTCTATTCTCTACATTTGATGTACAAAAAAAAAACATGGTCATTCTAATTCTAGTTTTGTTTTGATTTTTGTAATGTGGTTTGCAAATCAACTTGTCTTTTGGGCTTTTGCTTCTAGCTTCTTTGTCATGTCAGTTCATTGGTGGGGCTCACATGCCTTATTTGTGTATATTTCAAACTGAGACCCACCTATCCTTATGGCATACTATACTGGTAGTTATTTCTTATTATGAGGCTATGACAATAGAATCCTTGTTTAGCATATTGGAATGTTTTTTGTTTTGCTTCCTTGGCTAGAACCCATATAGTAAAAGGCTCATGTGGCTTGAAGGGACTTGACAGATGTAATTGATGATTATAATGGATTGTGACTGGTTATTGAATGGTTTTGAGTTGGTCATGTATGCCCCGTTTGGTTAAATGGGATGAGCTTAGGTCTAGGATATTGATTCCTCATGCATGGCCTTGAGCACTTGTAAAGGCTAAGGATGCATACGAGAAGGCCAATCCGTCTGTGGGGCGTCGAGTTATCCATCTACGGGGGGTTGACTCGGGCATGATTGAGTCTCCTCATATGTATGAGAGGTGCACTTGAGTCTATGTGGTGACATCCCTTCAAGTACACATGATGACACTCCATCTGATTTACACTCTAGTATCGAGAACCTTAGTAGTTGTGAGTAGTACTTGACCTATGTTTGGATGAGCATCTCTATGTTATGACATTGGCTTTATGCATTGTTTTTCATGACTGCTCCATGATTGATGTGAGTGTTGGCCATCACGTATATCCTTACTTTGTTATTTTTGTTTGGGCCTTGTGACTATCTCCGAGCATGGTGGGGTGATCTCTTATGAGTCCACATGGTTGGGAGGCATTGGCACGACCATTGGGGACCAATGAATAGGTTTTGGACCACTAGTTGGAGATGTCCTCTCTCTCTATTACTTTATCAATTGATGTACTAATTCAGCTATTGTATCATATTCATGGTTACGCCATTGTTGTTGTATATTCTTTTATGTAGTTGTACTCTTTTGAGAGAGAAGATGTAGTCATGTTAATTAATGATAAAAAAATGAGATGTTTCTTTTGGCTTATGGCTTCTGGTGTGGGTATCAGATCCACTTGTACTATGATGATTATGGATTCTTGTTACTTTTGGAAATGGGTATTAGGAACATTTGAATTGGTGTTTAAAAAGAATATAGTTTTAATAATGTTTTCTTTGGAGGGTGAATTAGTCCTCTCCTTTGGGTTGTGCATTCAGCCATACTTGGCCATGAATGTTGTCGACATACCAAATTGGCAACCGTATCATGTGTATGTTATCTACTTATGTCAAAAAAATTATCTTGTCATCTTTTGGCCCTTACCCTTTGGGGCTGCAGGGTGGGATGTTACATGGAAAGAAATTAAGGGTTGAGTAAAGCGTAGTGGATATTTCCACCTCTTATTTCTTTATTTTGTATAAAAAGTTTCTAGAAAGGTAATAATCTCTCAATTTAATTGATTGATGGATGTTGAGACAATTTATTGAAAATCAAGACAAAACTATTGTATTATATTGCTATATTATAATTGTTAATGCCTATTAACTACATATTTGTCTAAAAATGTAACATGTCTACTTGTATTTAGTGTGTTGTTATCAATAAGTCAAGTATGTTTCAACATGTCTTTAAAAATCATACACATTTATATTCAACAATAATATATACTAGTACCAATTGACAACAATGTTTTGTTATCTTTAGGCCCAAACTAATACTTAAGTTATAGCCTTTAATGAGGCACTAATGAGAGATATAAATCTAAATATTTATACTTCCAATATATGGAAAAAATTATTTTGATCATCTTTAAAAATAGAACACAAAAAATAGATCAAGGAATGAAACTGTAAAATGGATTTAACATGTAGAATGTATTGTGTTTTAGTGGGCAGATTATACACAAGCTTCCTTGGAGCAAGCACAATAGAAAATAAGTGGATATCTTCCAACCTACAATGAGTACATAAAGGTTGCTATAAGATTCGTAGGCTTTGGAACAATATTGTTGCATTCTATCCTATTAGCAACCCCTATTTTAAGCAATGATGATATCAAGAAGATATTCCTTAATAACTCCAGATTCTATGAACTCATGCTGATGTGTATGCACTTAATTGATGATATACAAGATTTCTAGGTTCTCATTTTTCCCTTTTCATATAAACATTAAATATAGAAAGAAATGTCAATACATGCATTATTAACATATATGTAATGCTAATGAAGGATAAAAGGCTCCATGGAAAGACTACCTTAGCAATTTCTTGTTATATGAAGGATCATCCTAATTGTTCAGAAGCAGAGGCAGTAAATTAGATCATCAAACTCAATGCAGAATTGTTGAATGAATTGACAAGGTAATTTCTCAAACCAGATAATGTTTTGCTTGATTGGGAGAAGATATGCTTCAACATTACTAGAGTACAATTTTTTTTTATGTATTTGGAGATGGCTTCACATATTCTCACAAAGAGATCAAGGATCAAATATTTAAAGTTTTGGTTGATCCCATAGAAATATAAAAAAGAAAATATTCTCTATCATTTAAAAGTAATACTCTTGCTTTAATCTAGACTTATAGTAAGTCACAAACTTGATGGTACTACTATTTTTATTTTATTGTAATATTTTCTTTGTTAGTACAATTTATCCATGCTTATTTAGATTTGATTGAAACTTATCTTTAGATAGAGTTGGGATATATATATGGCTTTTATATATAAAACAAGTGTTTTGTCTCTAATTTTTTTATTTTGATTTCATTAGTTAAGTAAATTAATTGATAAGTATTGTTGTTTCAAGTTTTCTTTCACAATATTTTAATCTTCTTGAAAAATATTATGTTTCTCACATATTGTGATGCTTAGTACCCACTCCCAACTTGTTATTGTACATTGCTTAGTTTGTGAAACCTTTATTAATTTTAGATTTTTTGATATAGTTGAAAATAAAACATGTCTTCATCAATATCACAATTTAAGAATTTTGAGGCATTTATCTATGCCCCCAATATAATGATAATTACAATGTTAATGCTCCAATTCAAGTTGAAACATTGAATGTGCAAGATGATTGCATTAGTGATCCTACTTCAAAGAATATTTATATAAAAATTATAATGTTTGAAAAATGAAAAATCAAATCAAAAGTGTAATAAGAAATTTATCTTCTATCTTACATAAAAATTGATATAAATCTACATGAAAAAATTAAATTCATTTAACTATAAATGTTAGGTGCACATTGTTAGAGTATATTTTACCTATGTCTTATTTTACCTCCTCCTAATCTGATACCACACACAGATGGATCTCCAAACATAGTATTTTCTTTCATACACCAATAGAGGTGCCGATAGGGCATGCCATAAGCTCATTCACTTAGGTGAGGGTCTCAAATGGTGCTTTGACCCCTCATGGAGTGACCTGACAGAGATCATACTCTATGTCTTAGAATGGAGGAGATTCACTCAAGACAATAGATTGCATCGATGGAATTCTTGCGAGCATATGCCATCTCATAGAGGTAGTTTGCATAGGTTTTTTCCATTTTTCGATGCCCGTCTGTATTTTTTTGGGATTTTTTCCCTAATCCATGCCTGCCTAGCTACCCCTATTTCATTTTGTTTTTTCACAGATTAATTTCACCCTAAATCTAAAGGGCATTGACTCTATATAGTGATTTTAAAATCTTGCCTTTTTTGGTACTTAGAATAGGTAATTTTTTCCAATATAATTGCCTCATAGCACTCAAAAATTCAAATGTAAATTTTTTAAAGGGGGAATTAAAAAATCTAAGGTTAATTTTCTTTGAGAAGGATTATTGGTTTTTAAACCCTTGTATCTTCACCTATTGATGACAAAGGGTGAGGCTCAGGTTGGCATGAGGCCAATACCCCCTCACAGTCGAAACCTTTGTAATCGTAATTCCTTGTATGCTCCAACAAGTAGTTGGAAGGCTAGGTTCACTCACGCTTATAGGCATTTTTCTAATTTCTAGTGCACATGTGTTACATTAAGCCATTTACATGAAAATTATTTATGTCATAACTTTTGATCTATAGCTCTAAATTGAGCACTATTTTTTGTAAAATTTAATGTTTTCACATTTCCCATCTATTGGACCTATTTACACTATAAAATGCACTAAGTTATAAAGAGCCAAAACTAGGGGAATCACCTAATTGGGGAGTTTCATAATGTGTTGGTTTCCATTGTCTAAAGGAATTAACCTATTTGTAATCATGGGATATGAGACTCACTCTTCTATAACCAACCTAAACAAGGGTTATTATAAGTTCTAGTGTGATGGTTGTTGATGCTCAGAATTGCGTTGTTTCCAACACCAACATGGGAAACACTGAAACGTGGGAATGCTTTTGAGAGTAACCTCCATATTTTAAAAAAGCTGGCTCTTCTTTTATCTCAAAGTGTTTGGGAAAAGGGATAGAGTTAAACAGAATCACGAATGTAACTAAAAAGGGAACTAAACTATGGTGATGCGCCTGAATGTGATTTTGTTTCTCAACAGTAAGCACAATGAAACTATTTTAAGATTCAGTCACATTAAAGAGAGAACAATGCATAATCAATGTAACAGATGAAAAACAAATAGGATCAAAGGCCCACAAATCAAAATATTTTGCAATAACACAGAAAATATCAGCAAAGGCACAGAACTCTGTCTTTATTAATTTTCCAGTCACATAAAAGGCACAGAATCATGCATAGTTACACAAACTCTCTGAATCAAGAAAACAGAACAAAGGCAAATGATATTACTGGCCACTACAAAAGATCCTCAAAGTTCTCTAACAATCTATGATGCAAAAAAAACTCTAAATCTCCAATGTTGTATATCTCTCTTGGCACGGTGATCTGAACCCATATTTATAGCATATAACCAGCTCAAAGATTGCTCGCATGATCAAATCTCAATGGCCTAACCGAACTGGCAGTTAACTGAAAGTGTCTGTTAGAAGATCTCTTTCGAATCAGAAATGGTTAGCCATTCTGTGAATTCATTAGCTGCAATAGATACATGTAACCCCACTTACTTGAACTAGGGAGGAATGTGTGGCATCTTCTGATAGTCTTTGCGACTATAAACCCTTGAAATAGTTGGCAGCTTCTGATAGTCTTTGCACCTCTTTCTTGAAACTCCTTCATCTTTCCAGAACAATAAGAAACTAACACCTGGCATCCTCCGCGTGACTTACTTAAGAAACTATTTTTTTCTCAAGAGACACTGGAACTTGACACTTGGCAGCGTCCGCGGCCTTTTCAAAAGATACGTGGCACTCTCCGCATCCCCTTGAGTCTTTACTGTGGCTTATACTAAGAGTGCTCGGGCTTCGCCATCTGTCACGGTCCGCTGAACTTTGAAAACTAAGAAACATTAAAAATGGGACCCACCAACAGTCCGTGTCTGAGCAGCTTCAAAAAGAAAAAGAGACAGGTGGCACTTTCCACTAACATGAGAAACTGTGTATGTGGCGGCTTCCGCTGAACTTAGAGAGACTGTAGATACTTTTAGGGACTTCTGCGGAAGATGACACTTGGTGGCTTCTGCTGAAGTCTGAGATACTTTAGCATTTAAACATAACCTCTGTGGACGTTGCCACTTGGCGCTCTCCAAGCAACTCTGAGAAAACTTTATAGAAACATTAGGGACTCACAAGAATCATGTGGATGGTGACAGATGTTGCACTCCACTGAAGCTACAAAAATATTAACGGGGCCCACCAACTTCTTTACTTAGTGATGAAAACAAAAGAGAAGCCGCGGAAGATGACACTTGGAGCTCTCCGCTGTAACTTCATGGGACACGTGGCACCTTCCGTGTAACTTAAAGAAATTTTTGAGACACATTCCGCATCTGCCACTTGGTGCCTTCTGCGCACGCTAAAACTCTTAAAAGGGGCCCACTACATTTTAAGAAACATTCAAAAGAATGTTTGAAACTTAGAAGAAACTTGAATGGGTGCTGACACTTAGCGGCTTCCACCTTACTGCCAAAAGATACGTGGCACTCTCCGCGGCCACTCTGAGAAACTCTAAAATGTATCACGGCTGCTGACACATGGTGATTTCCGTTGTACTAGGAGAAACTTAAAAATGGGGCCCACCAAACTTTCTTTGTAAAAAGGGGCTTTTGAAACTTATAGAAACTGAACCTCAGACACCGACACTTGGCATGCTCCGCTAGTATTTAAAAAGGATGTGTGGCTCCATCCACGTTACTTTAAGCAACTATATAATGTGTCCTAGGTACTGACACTTGGCGGCTTCCACTGAACTCTGGGACTTTCGCAAAATTTTCAAAAATAAAAAACACTCGCACCCGCGCTCTGTGCTCGCGCTGTGTGTCAAAAACCCTTGCTGCAAAACTGAAGTGCACAGAAACAACACTGGAACTCGCACAACTGAAACTCAAATATTGAAGTGTAGAGTATTTTACTCTACAGTTCTTGGCGACCCTGAGGACTTTTGAGCCTGCTCAAAAAGAATCCCAAAATGTATCTATACACCAAAATTTACAAATTCTGCAAGGCCGTCTGATATACAGACCACTCAGCATCAGATAAACCCTATTTATTTTGCAAGTCCTGGAAGGCCAAATCCAAGTTGATCATGTCCTTATGCGAAAAGCTTTACAAAACGTGGACTGCTGCTTTCAACTGGAAATCAAGTTGGGCCATAGGAATCAAAATAGCTTCCACTTCTGATACTAATGAGGCATCTGTTAGACCCTGGAAAACTGATTGATCATTCTGTCTGGCCAGCAACAGAGGCTTGATCTCATCAACCATTAGTACTGTGTTGCTATTAGGAAAAGGAGAAGGAAGGCCCAATTGCACCAGGTCTTCAATGTGTTTCTTCATGTCCTTCACTCCCTCCTTTACCACATCCAGGAGCTCCTGGCAAGTAATTGTAGCAGAGTTGCAACTCAGAACCTCGTTCACCCTTTTGGAAGCAATCATCCTGTCACTGATCCCTGCTACTAACAAAGTTTCATCAGATGTGTCATAAAGTTTCCCCAGCAGCAATTGAGAATCAGAAACTCTCATGGAAACAGTGGACAGAGTGGCCTGAACTGAGGTTTCTACCTTTTCACATAATTGATGTGCATGCAGCACGAAGGTTAAAGAGGGTCTGAGCTGAATAATCTCCTTAGAGATTCTTGCCCATACTGACGCATATAACTCCTTGACCAAATTTAACACTCCTGCATTTTGTGGCCTATTTGCCAACTCAAGGGTCAATTGTTTATCTGTTTGTTGCTTGGCCTGAAGTTGAGCCTGTATGGTAGCAACATTATTCTATTCCTTTAACAATTGCAGTTGCAACTGTGTGGCCTGTTGAGAGGAATCTTGATGCCTCTTTTGCAATGTGGCCTTTTCCTGCTTCAGGGTAGCCAGAATAGACTTCACCTGGGTCAGCTCTTCCTTCAATGAAGCATTTTGGCACTGTGTAGCCTGATGGATCTGACATGAAACAGTATTTTGCAAATATTTGTTAAGATCTTCTATCTCATCATTCTTTGATTTGAGCTCAGCAGTCAGAGTCTCACTATGTGTCTTTTCTTGAGTCAAATTAGCCTCCACCTTCTGCAGCTTCCTGGATAACTTTAGATAGTCAGTGGCTACAGTAGTAGTGGTTTCATTTAGCAGGTCTACCTTGTCTTGTGGCTTGAAGAGTGACATATCCATTGCCACTGCACTCATTGTATAATCTTGGTGTTGCATATGCTCATTAGGTTTTACTACATTGGGTGACAAATGGGTCACAGTTAGCTGCTACTGGATTGGGTCAAATAGTGACCTCATATGTGGGACAGCCTGAGCTTTATTGTCCTTCTTTCTCTTTTTGTCCAGTCGGGCTTCCCTAGCCTTCTTGGCAGTGTCTGCTTGAGCTTGAAAGGTAGGGGGAGAGGCAATGTACCTGCCCGCAAAAGGATGACCCTGTGGCAGGCCATAAGGAATACCCAAATGTTGGCTAGGAGGGATCTGAGGAAGTAATCTTCTGGGAAAAGAAGGAGAAAAGGGAGGTAATGATGTGGCCTATAATGACATGGCCTGTGTAGTGACAGGTGGGGAAAAATGAGAAATTGGCACAGCAGAGGTGGCAGGGGATACAATTTGGCCAGTTGGGATTGCCACCCCTATTGAAGAAGAAAAAGATTGAGAAGAAGGAGAAGAAGCTCATACCTGAGGAGCAACTGAGACACTTGGTGGTGGCTACAATAAAGGTTCTACCTCCTCATCTGAATCAGGTTGAAGCTTCAGCTTCTTATGTCTCCTTGGCCTCTCTTCTTCTTGTTGTATTTCTTTCTCTTCAACATTTACCACTGTTGATAGTGGTGTTTGCACAAAACTGGAAGCCCCACTCATTGAAACTGATGGGGTCCCTCGAGGTGGTGATGACACCACACTCTTTTGCATCTCTATAGCACTAAGAGATTGGGGCCAGGTGGTTACTGCAGGTGCAGATGATGTTTGTCCTGGGGCCTGCACTGTGTGAGTGGATTTAGTCTCTTCTTCAGATTCCTCACCCCTTTTTCTTATTTTGCTTGTATCAGGGCTAGAGACTGGAGAAGGATGCCATTCGTCCCAAATGGACTCCCATTTCTCATCTGTATCTACCTTGCTAAAAGAATGGGTTATTTCAAAAATTTCCTGCCTATATTTCCAATAGGATTCAATCTTCTCAACCTTCCATTCCCTATCTCTTAATAAATTTTTCTTTAATCCAGTGCCCATTTTGAGCTTAGGGTCATAGGCCTTCTCCTTTTTATAAAATACTTCCCATGGCCTGGGTCCCTCAAATGGCAAATCTGTCAATTTTGCATACAAATCAGGGGTGCCCTCCTTAGGGTTTCTTCTGTCTTCCCAAAAGGGACGACCCTCATGCACAATTTTGGCACCAATCTTATTATTCTTGACCCATAAGGTGATGAAACTAACTGGATCATATCTCCATTTATCTTCAACTAAAACAAAACCCAGGATGGCTAACTTTCTCAGCAATAAATGCTCAGCATCTCTGACCAATAAGGTCATATTCTTCTTCACCCAGGGAAGGTCATACATTTTCTTTTTCTTCTTCCCAGCGCCATATTCATTATCGACCACAGACACTTGCCTGGTGACCTCTAAGAAGGCTAGCCTAGGAGTCAAAACCTTGGGTAGCAACATTGGTTCCCCATTAAAACCATGGACCCTGATAATAGTATGGTGAGACCCAAAGAAATAATCACAGGGAATGGGGGAATTTTCCATGAGGCCTCTGATACTCAATGTCAATCTATTCTCAATAGGCTCTGGGCTTAGGTGAGTAAAACCAGGGGCGACAAAAAGTTCCCAAAACTCATAAGGGTCAGATGATTCAGACAAAACATAGGTCCATGCAGACATAGGGATAGTTCTATTGGGATCAAAACTTGGGTCATACATGTCCAGATGCATATACTGGGAAAAGATAGCATAGTTTTGGTATAGTATAAGGTGAAACAGATAAGAGGAATACCTGAAAACCCCTGTTGATTTGAAATTGGCGAGTTGTTCAGCCATTGAGTAGGCAATCTGCTCAGAGAAATCTAGTTGAAACTCCTGAGACTTATCCACAGTCTTCATTCTGAATAAAATGGCCAGCTGCCAATCATAGACAGTTATATCTTCCTTCGTTCTGAAGATAAACGCTATCATAGATAGTGCTTCTTGATTGGCTTGTGTAAATTGTGCCCTTCCCGTTGGCAGCGCTGACATTTGGGTATTTTCATCTCCCAACTGCATCTTTGAATTAAGAAACCTCAGTTGAAACTTGACATTTGCCCATGTATTCTGCATTTTGGTAACTGTGGGAAATGTGGCTGTGCTGTCATAGTGTAGGGCCAACATATCCCTGATAGCCTTTGGTGTAATTTGCACCATGAAGGGTCCCTTTTGAATGGTGCTTGAGGGTGCATGAAATAATTCTGCACATACCTCAATCAGGTTAGGGCATAAATGCATGCTCAGGACTATGAATTTCACCAATTGGGAGGTCCATATCCGCATACCAAATGTTTCAAATTGCTTAGCCTTGGCCTTCAGGAGGCATCTTTGGTGTGCTCCCTTTCGCAGAGCTTTGCTAGACTTTTGTAGGGCTGGTTCGACAATACCATCTGTGAAATCCTGCACCTTAGCTGGGTCAACTGCATAGCCAACCTCTAGAACTCTAGTCCTTGGATAGGTCCTTAAAGGTTACGCAGGGGCTGAAGCGTATGATTTGCTGGTGAGGATCCTGTCAACAGACTCGTAAATCCCAAGCCCCTGTTGAGAAGACTGTGCTTCCACCATCTTTGTGTTTGCTGAAAAACTATTGAACTTACTTTCTGCAACTTTCAAAAGCTATTGAACTTACTACAAATGAGTATGGAAGCTTTACAACAGCGAAGACACAATTGGGAAGCAGGTTTTGCAACGAAAACGCAGCAACAGGGAAGACACTTAGCAGAAGTAATAACAAATGAAACTTAGTTTAAGCTTTAACTCATGTCGTTGGGATATTTTAATGATGCATCAAGTCTCATAAATGGCATTAAAAATGGAAACCGTTATAAAATCTCAGGCGATCTAAGTGGGACAGAGTGTCAGACACGTCATAAAAAGCGGCTGCGCTGGGTACCTTTTAGGAATTTTGAGGATTTGAGAGGTTTAATGAATGCGAAAGTTTTGAGACTTTTAAGAGACTTAAGTTGTGGCCATGTGTTTATAAAACACTTATTCAAACAAAAGCGGGAAAAACAAAGCAATGACAAAAGGAAAGTATCTAACTATAATACACAGGAAAGACACTGTCTAATTGAAATGCTTCAAGTAGATCCCATTAACAGTAATCTCTTTAGGCTCACCCTCCATCATTTCAAGTTCAAAAGAATTTTGCTATTTACAGGAACAGATCTTATAGGGGCCAGTCCATAATGACTCAAATTTACTGTGTCGACCCGGCTTGGCAGCTCTCTCATCCCATTTCAAAACAACTGATCCAACTTCAATATAAGGATTTGAAGTTTTCTTATCAAAACAATCTTTGATTTTTTTCTGATGTTTCAATAATGATTCATGTGTTGAATCCCTCTTTTCTTGAACTTCTAGGAGCTTAGCAAGTCTGACCTACATGGGGCCATTTTCCTCAAACTCAATCTGTTTCAATAACTGGAAAGCGGGAATCTCCAAGCTCGGGGGCATTACAACAGGTTTACCATAGACCAATTCATATGGGGACATTTTTGTTACTTGTTTTGGTGTAATTCTGTCTACCCACAGTGCTATATTAAGCACTTTATGCCACTCTTTGTGATGATCAACCCCAATTCTTTTAATAAGTTTGATCAGATTCTTGTTAGTTGATTCTGCTAAACCATTACCCTGAGGATAATAATTGGAGGAGGTCTTCAGGTAGATTCCATACTTTAGTGCAAAGTTAGATATCTTTGCCCCCAAAAATGCCTTTGCATTATCTAAAATTATAGTACGAGGAGGACCAAAGTGAGTAGTGATACCCTCCAGAAAATCTAGAATCACTTTTTTTGTTGCTTCTTTTAGTGGGACTGCCTCACTGCATCTAGTAAAATAATCTATGGCAGTTAGGATCCATTTGTGCCCCATACTTGACACTAGGTTGATCATTCCAATGAAATCTAGACCCCATTGAGCAAATGGTTCATCAACAATTATAGGACTAAGGGGCATTACTGCATTCCTTCTCTTCCCTACATAGTATTGACAAGATTGGCATTCTTTAATCAGTTGATAAAAGTCTGTGAATAAAGTGGGCCAAAAGTAACCTGTCTAACTTATCTTTATAGCTGTGGTTCTTGCAGAAAAATGTCCACCTGATACTCCATGGTGCATCTCATGCAGTATTCTTTGGGATTCATCCTTTTCTATGCATCTTAAAAGTATGCCATCAGTGTTTCTTTTGAAAAGAACTTGGTCAATTAAAACAAAGTGAACTCCCTGTTGCCTATAGTACCTCTTCTTATCCTGAGAGAGCTCTTTTGGGAAAATCCCATGTTTCCTAAACTAGATCCTATTTGTGACCCAAGAATTCTGATCAACTTCTTGTATCCTCAATACATTTTCTTCCTCTGTTTGTTCAGTTATCATTTTTTCCATATCTTGAACCATATACTGGCACAAACCCTTGCCTCTGACAAGTTTAGTTGGTCTGACCTTGACATCATATTCAAGAATCTTTGTTATCCAGTTTGCTCTTTTCTCAGTGATTTCTCCTTCCATAATATATTCTCTGACACTTGGATGAGCCACTAGTATCAGAATCTTATTACCTATGACCATGTGTCTGAATTTCTTGAGGGCTTTTACCATAGCATATGCCTGTTTCTCTACAAAGTTATACCTGGCTTCATACTCCCTAAGAGTCCTTGAGAAAAAGGCTATTGGATGTTCTCCCTCTTGTTGATCATCTTTCTGTGTCAAGACAACAGCAACACTGAATTCTCCTCCATAGACATACATTATAAAAGACTTAGAGAAGTTAGGATTCCTTAATACTGGGGCTATTGAAATTGCCTTCTTGACCTCTTCAAAAGCCTATCTCCCTTCTACAGTCCATTTAAATACCAAGTCCTTCTTTAATAGCAGTGTAATTGGTCTTATTAGGCCTGCAAAGTCTGATATGAACCTACTAACAAAGTTAATCTTTCGCAAGAAGGACTGAACTGCTTTCTTATTGACAGGTAGAGATAGGTTCATTATAGCAGTGACCCTTTCTGGATCTATAGAGACTCCTTCTTTAGAGACTAAATGCCCTAATAGTTTACCTTGAGGTACTGCAAAAATTCATTTCTTAGGATTTAGAGATATTCCAAACTCTTGACATTTCTTAAAAACTGCTTCTAAATGGTCAAAATGATCTGCAACATTTTTAGAAAAAACAGTGAGATCATCTAGGTAAATTAAAATGATTTTATTAATAATCTCTCCAAATGCTACATCCATTGCCCTCTGAAATGTGGCTCCAGCATTTGAAAGACCAAAAGGCATCTTTGCATAGGTGAATGTTCCCCATTTTGTGGTGAAAGCAGTCTTATGCTGGTCTTCATCAACCAACCAAATCTGATTGTATCCAAAGAAACCATCTAGCAGGGAAAATCTCTCTGATCCAACCACAATCTGTAAAATTTATTCCATAGAGGGCAAGGGGTAATGATCTTTCAAGGAAGCCCTATTTAGATCTCTGAAATCCACATAGAGCCTTATGTCCCCATTCTTTTTCCTGACTGGTACTAGGTTAGATACCCAAGTTGAGTGTTTGATTGGGAAAATGATCTTTGACTCTAATAGTTTCTGCAACTCATCCACCATCAGAGGTTCAATCCTAGGGTTCACTGGCCTCTGCTTCTGTCTGACCGGTTTAGATCCTTCAGTCAGCTCTATAGTGTGTTGAATGATACTTCTATCATAACCATGGAGATCTTCATAGGTCTAGGCTATGACCCTATCATATTTCTCACATAAATCAATTAACCTTTTTCTTTCCTGTTGAGTGGTAGAATTTCCAACCTTCAGTATTCTTCCCTCACTAACCTGAATCTCAGAGTAGTCTTCCTTGTTTGCTTGGAATCTCTTCTTTTCTAGGCTAGCATCTTCAGGATCAAACAAGTTTTCCAGGGTAATCAGTCCCTTAGGGAGCTTGTTTGATTTTAGTTGAATGATCTGATCACCATATGCTTCTTCAATTTTTGGTTGTAACTGATCAGCAAATTCTCCTGACTGTTGCAAAAATGAGAGTACTTGAGAATCATTGTCAAAAACTTGCCAATTTTCATCATTGTCTGGGATGGTTGGCCTCACAATAACTTTGACTGACTCATTATTGACCATTAGATCAGTTATTGGATCAAACTGTGAACCAATTTGTGCCATCCTATCTGCCTCAGAATTTTGGGCTCTAGGGACTACTTCTATATTGAAGGCTTCAAAATTTTCTATTAAGTCCCAAATTCTATGCCTATAGGATCTCATCCTTACATTTTTGGCTATTGCCTTCTCTCTTATTTGTTTCACCACTAGTTCTGAATCTCCTTTGACTATCAGTTTCTTTACTCCCTTCCTTTTTGCCAATATAAGTCCATGCACTAAAGATTCATACTCAGCATCATTATTGGTACAGGCAAAATGTAAGCGAATGGCTCTTAGAATCTTTTCACCATTAGGGGCAGTAAGGAAAATTCCTGCTCCGGCTCCATTTTTGCTTCTAGCCCCATCAAAATTTAGGGTCTAGATTCCTAAGTCATTTATAGATTCTTGGGTCTAAGAGGGCTTTTTCCTTAAGACATTAGGGATCTCCTGGTCTTCCTCAAATATAACATAAGTGTCCAACCCTGTTGATTCATAGTTCCCAAAGGGATCACTCTACATCATGGTTAACAACTGGTTATCCTCTACTTGTTGATCATATTCAGTCCAATCTCCTATTTCTTCAACAAAGACCCTTTCCTCTTTATTTAACATGGCATGGGCTGTTTCTAACTTTGGAGTTGGTTCATTAGTGATATGGTTCTTTGACAATGGTTCTGACAGTACCTTCATTTTAGTCCCATATTTGGTCCTTATGATGAGATGAGACCAATCAAGTGACATATAACCTCCTATCTTGGCTGTGAAATCTTTGGATAGGCATAACCCCAAAAAAGGAGGGATATCTATGACCACAACATCTTGATTGACAATTATATTGGGACAGGTATACAGCTGTAGTGAAAGTTGCTTAATTTTCCCTATTGTTTGCACAGACTTCCCATCTAACTGTATAACTCCTTTTGCAAGTGGTTCATATTTTATTTTCAAAGCATCTACTATTTGCTTTGGCATCACTGTGGTACTAGCCCCAGAGTCTATCATTGCATTGTGCAATAGCTTCTTCCCAACTATCAAAGTCAAATAAAAGGGATCTGGCTTGGATTTACTTACCTCTGGTGCATTGTTCAGAAGAGCTGTTGTCTATAGAGGAACAATGTCCTTGAGCTTTTCTTTATCAGTAGGTCCTCCTTTCGTAACAATCTATTTAGGCATAGCTTGGCTTTGTAAAGCTTCTTGCAATAGTGTCTTTTGCTCAGGAATGGCTAACATGTCCCATATTGACACATGTGTTGGAGTCCTCTTCAACTGATCCACCACATTCACAGGCCCTAGTGCTTGTGTTCTGGGGTAATAAGGGTACCTTGCTTTTTCTTGAACTTGTCCAGAAACTACCTAGTTCTGCACTGGCTGAGGTATTTCTTGAAATGGTGGAACTCCCATAGTTTCATTATTTGTGACTCCAGGGTTTTCCATCATCCTTCTCTTGGCTCTAGTATAGTAATCTGATTGTACCAATGGCTTCTTAGAAGCTAAAGCTTCATTTAAGAATACTAACTCTTCATCTACAATCCATGAGAAAAGAGCATGCTCAGGGGCTATTTCTTCTTCTTGCTGTAAGGACATCCCTTGCATCTGAGCCACTAGAACTGAATTTTGCATACCAAGGGATTGATAGGGCTGAGTGTCAGAAGTATTTGCAAATTGTCCATCCACTCTTCTTTGCTCTGCTATCTTTTGCTGTAGATTACCCCTAGGACAATCTCTGGGCATATGTGCATTATTGCAAGGGAAACCCCAGGCATTGGTGCCATCTGCATAATTATTCTATCCTGGGACAATCTCTCTGTTTGGATTGGGAGGAACAGTCTGCAAGGGCGTAGGGACTGCAACCAATTGGTTTGATGGTTGAGGGTTAGCTTGCCTTTGAGGGCCCTGATACTGATTTGACTGCGAAGGAGGTCTATTCCCTTGATAGCCTTGATATTGGGGTCTGGGATAAGGATTTTGTTGTCTTTTTAGGTTAATTAGTTCATTTGAAAATGTTCTCAGGATGTTCTTGACATCATCCATCTCTGAAGACTAGGTAGGGACAACAACTTTAGCAGGTTGTTGGGGAAACGTATACATGGACACAGGTGGGGTTATGGGGTTAGGAGTTTCTTGAGGCAATGGTAGGGTGATCTCTGGAAACATAGGCATAGGAGGCCTTGGGGGTAGTTTTCCAACATCTATCAAATTATTTTCGGCTCTGACTGCATAGTCATAGGCTTCTGGTAGGGTTTGGCCTCCAAGTGATTGAATCATTACTGCTATATCTGAATTTAGGGCTTTAAGATAAAATACTATAGCCATACTTGGTAATGGTCTTGCTGTAGCAGGAATTCTTTCCCAAGTCTTCTGAAATCTAGAATTGAAATCAGTCATTGCCTCTTGTGGTGCCCTCTTGATGGTAATCAGTTGTTGTAACAGAGAAGATTTATCACCCTTTTCTTTGAATCTTGCAAAGAAAGCGTCTCCAAGCTGATCCCATGTAGAAATTGAATTTGGGGTCAAAGATCTATGCCAGTCCAGAGCCTTCCCCTTAAAAGAAGCTGCTAAAAGTCTTATAGCCACATTTTGCTGTGTGATCACATGTATTGCACAGACATTAGACACATCTTGTAGATGTTCTTCAGGTGTTTTGAAATCCTCCCCACTGAATTTGGGCAGAGCCTTCAGGGCATTTGCTAGAATAAGATCCCAAGTGGCTGGAGGTAGTGGAAGAATCAGAGCACTACCAGTATTCCAATTTTCATAATTCCTTGGGGCTATAGGTGCTCCCATGTTTGCACCGGGGGTTGCTGTAAACTAGTTGACCCTCCTTCTTGAATTATTTATCAATGGTGATAAAAGAATACCTAGGTTCGCAGCAGATTGAGCTCTTGTCACAATTCCATAGCTCTGACTCCTCGTGACTCTCTGGTTCATGCAGTCTTGAAAGAAACTTCAAGACATGGTCCCACTGGGCGTGCCAAAAACTGTTGATGCTCAGAATTGCGTTGTTTCCAACACCAACATGGGAAACTCTGAAACGTGGGAATGCTCTTCAGAGTAACCTCCAGATTTTAAAGAAGTTGGCTCTTCTTTTATCTCAAAGTGTTTGGGAATAGGGATAGAGTTAAACAAAATCACGAATGTAACTAAAAAGGGAACTAAACTATGGCGATGCACCTGAATGTGATTTTGTTTCTCAACAGTAAGCATAGTGAAACTATTTTAAGATTCAGTCACATTAAAGAGTGAACAATGCATGATCAATGTAACAGATGAAAAATAAATAGGATCAAAGGCCCACAAATTAGAATATTTTGCAATAACACAGAAAATATCAGCAAAGGCACAGAACTCTGTCTTTATTAATTTTCCAGTCACATAAAAGACACAGAATCATGCACAGTTACACAAACTCTTTAAATCAAGAAAATAGAACAAAGGCAAATGATATTACTGGCCACTACAAAAGATCCTCAAAGTTCTCTAATAATCTATGATGCAGAAAAAACTCTATATCTCCAATGTTGTATATCTCTCTTGGCATGGTGATCTGAACCCATATTTATAGCATAGAACCGGCTCAAAGATTGCCCGCATGATCAAATCTCAATGGCCTAACTGAATTGGCGGTTAACTAAAAGTGTCTGTTAGAAGATCTCTTTCGAATCAGAAACGGTTAGCCATTCTATGAATTCATTGGCTGCAACAGATACATGTAACCCCACTTACTTGAACCAGGGAGGAACGCATGGTAGCTTCTGATAGTCTTTGCGACTATAAACCCTTGAAATAGCTAGCATTCATACGCACCTCTTTCTTGAAACTCCTTCATCTTTCTAGAACAATAAGAAACTAACACCTAGCATCCTCCGCGTGACTTACTTAAGAAACTACTTTTTTCTCAGGAGACATTGGAACTTGACACTTGGCAGCATCTGCGGCCTTTTCAAAAGATACGTGGCACTCTCCGCATTCCCTTGAGTCTTTACTGTGGCTTATACTAAGAGTGCTCGGGCTTCACCATCTATCACGGTCTGTTGAACTTTGAAAACTAAGAAACATTAAAAATGGGACCCACCAACAGTCCGTGTTTGAGCAGCTTCAAAAAGAAAAAGGGACAGGTGGCGCTTTTAGCTAACATGAGAAACTATGTACGTGGCAGCTTCCGCTGAACTTAGAGAGACTGTAGATACTTTTAGGGACTTCTGCGAAAGATGACACTTGGTGGCTTCCACTGAAGTCTGAGATACTTTAGCATTAAAACATAACCTCCGCAGACATTGCCACTTGGCGCTCTCTGTGCAACTCTGAGAAAACTTTATAGAAACATTAGGGACTCACAAGAATCACGCAGATGGTGATAGATGTCGCACTCCACTGAAGCTATAGAAATATTAACAGGGCCCACCAACTTCTTTACTTAGTGATGAAAACAAAAGAGAAGCCGTGGAAGACGACACTTGGAGCTCTCCACTGCAACTTCATGGGACACGCGGCACCTTCCATGTAACTTAAAGAAACTTTAGAGACACATTCCACGTCTACCACTTGGAGCCTTCCGTGCACACTAAAACTCTTAAAAGGGGCCCACTACATTATAAGAAACATTCAAAAGAATGTTTTAAACTTAGAAAAAACTTGAACGGGTGCCGACACTTGGCGGCTTCCGCCTTACAGCTAAAAGATACGTGGCACTCTCCGCGGCCACTCTAAGAAACTCTAAAATGTATCACAACTGTTGACACATGGTGATTTCCACTATACTGGGAGAAACTTAAAAATGGGGCCCACCAGACTTTCTTTGTAAAAAGGGGCTTTTGAAACTTATAGAAACTGAACCTCGGATGCCGACACTTGGCATGGTCTACCAGTATTTAAAAAGGAGGTGTGGCTCCATCTGCATTACTTTAAGCAACTATATAATGTGTCCTGGGTCCTTACACTTGGCGGCTTCCGCTGAACTCTAGGACTTTGGCAAAATTTTCAAAAATGAAAAACCCTCACGGTCGTGCTCTGTGCTCGCGCTGTGTGTCAAAAACCCTTGCTACAAAACTAAAGTGCACAGAAACAAAACTAGAACTCGCACAACTGAAACTCAAATATCGAAGTGTAGAGTATTTTACTCTACAATGGTATCTTGAAACACCTCAAGTATCATAATCTCATTCCATATATGTATGGACTTATCCTTGAACTAGGTAAATAATCTCAGAAGGATAAGCAGTTCAATAATCATGATCATATTTATGGGTTAGTCAGCTTACATATACTAGATGATGCTTTGTATGCCATCATGGATATTAACTTTCCACATGCATTATGGATCAAATTTTGGGAAATACTGTAACGCCCCGCCCTGAACACCTTAGAGAAATTTACATTTATGCTATATGAAATGGAATTTTTTTTTTAAAGTGAATAAAATATCAAAGTAATGTTAACATAACTAATTACACCATTTAAACTTACGACATAGTCTCTAAGGATTCAAGGTTGCATTACTTACAAATTAACAAACATAATTTAACATACATTACTAACATCAGTAACTGAATCTAAATCCAATACACAATTAAATAACTTATTCATATTCATTGCATGTCATCAAATAATATAAGCTACATGATCAAATACATAATTGTAATGTTTTCCTTACACATAAGTACATCATTACATTATTTACAATGCCATCTTCTAAATACATCAAAATTACATGCATTACGAATGATTTGATACACAAGTCTGGTACAAGATTATACACATTCATCTTCCTCAACTAGTACAAGAATGATTATCTAGAAACTGAGATAAATCTTTTCTGCACATGAACTTCGACAAGGAATAACCAATGGATAATAAAGCTCTTCCACCCGACCATGTGGAACCCTGAGGTCCACCCCCCGAGCTAGGAGTTAACATGAGGTCCCAAACAACAATAGTCAGGTAGACAAAAGACAAACATGAACAAAGGATAACCAAACTCCAATACAACACATGATAAATAACATAAACATCACAACACAACTTCCAGAGGCAACACATAACATATGTGGAGAGACCATACAAGGAATGCTAGGTTGTAGTAGGGAGAGTGTCATCACATGGTCCTAACATGGGTTACCCTGGTAGTCTCTCACTAAACTCCGGCCCCCATCTATGGTTACCCTGGCAATCTCTCACTAGACTCCGGCCCCATAGGGTGACACATGCGGAATCGACTTTCCTTTCGTGAGGACAAGGAAGTCAATCTTGCCGACCAGGCCTTCTCTACCCATCCTTAGTCTAAACGAGCACTACAGGCCATGGGAGAGGAATCCATTTATCTTTTTTAATGTGAAATCTACCCTTAACCCCCTAGTTCATTTTAGGTTATCACTTGATTAATCTACTTTTAATGGGTTACCCTAGCTACCACTTTGGGCGCCAGCCCCACATTGAAAGCCACTCTCCTTCCTATCACCTAGTAAACCTTAACCATCATACAAGGCATTATAATAATACACATACATGTTCACTGCAAGGCATAAACCCTCCTACATTACAAATAGAATCATAACATCAATTGTTATCCATCGTCTATAGCATTACAACACTTTACTCTTTTATAGGTTCTAGGTCTCTTCATATGACAATTATGACAAAATGGATACAAGATAGTCACAAGTGGTTAAATATCTCATCCAGAGATTATTACTTCACAAAACACATAATCAACTTAGTCAATACTTCATTATACTTCATACTAAATTTGAACCACATAATCATTATAACATCACAAATACAAAAACAACTATACACATGTTGTATTGTACTCAACTATGACATACTACACCTTTGGAATTCGAGCTTGACCACTCTCAATTCGACTCTTTACGACAATAGAAATACTTAACTCATACAGTTCAATACAGTTCTAGAGTTAACACTACAATTCTTTCTCCGTTCAATGCAAACAACTTTGTAATAAAATTAACAGTGGATTAACTCTTTTTCCAACCAATTGCTTTTTAATTAAATACAATAATTTAATTAATACAATACAACTAGTTATCTAAATAAATTACATTCATGATTAACTAAAAAACTACAACAACTCATTCTTAAAGAAACCACTCAAATCAATTATAATATTTAATACCTACTTACCCTTATGATTTTCACATTATCCTAACCATACATTCTATATTATCTTTCTTTCATCCTTGACTGATTAATTTTACTCTTTCAAGTGATGAAATGAATAATAATGCTAAGATGGATATCTTGTAATTATACAGCAATTACACGAGGAAAATTCAATGATGAACATTAATGTTTGTTGTTCCTCAAGGTTCTGCCCTAAACATGATCTTTCAGACATTCTATTAAGCTCAACCAAATGAAACCTTTTAATATGTTTTGAAGATGTCTCTGGAAATGATTTTCTCTATGGTGATTTAAATTCTGTCGAAGAAGAAGCTCGTAAATGTGCCCAACTAAACAGAATGTGAATAGCTTGGTATAAATTGTTGATGAGGTGTAAAATTGTTATTGACTGTTTTACCATTGACGTGGATGATATTTAATCAGTCTAACGACTTACGGTAGCACCTTGCAAATCGGTATCAACTTCGATGGTTTTCTCTCTCTATCCAAATATCTTCGTAGGATGATGGTCGAAGGCAACAAGGTTTGAGAAAAGACATTTTGTAGTTTTCCAAGAATGTTTCTAAAGCCCAACGACTTGTCATTGATTCCAATCGCTGTGTAGATCTCCAATCAAGAAGGTGCGACTGCAGATTCAAATGATGGATCATATTTAACTGACTTCCTTCATTGATTTTGAAACTCTTAGGACTATTCTTTTTAATATTCTAGCAAAACTGCCAGTGGTGGAATTGTATGTTATTTACCAAGCAGGGAAGGAAGATCTACAAGTAAATAATGATCATTATACGTTTGGCTACATTTCTTTACCAAAAATACTGATGGTGCAACAAGAAGATCTAACAGTAAGAACGAGCTGTTAACTATTTCTATTTTTTAAAAATTTACCTATGTTCAATGCTACACTATGATGGCCGTCAGGTTTAAGGAGAACAGCTAGTAAATGAAACACATGGCAAAATACTTGGTCCCACGATTCAATAAACCTTGCTCTGGTCATTTGCCTTGGTCAATCCACCTCAAAGGCAGCGCCAATCCTATCATTGAGGTACCTGCTAAATCTGCACTGGCTTGTGGACTATTTTTGAAATAAACGTTGAACTTATCATAGAGATACTTGTTAAGTTTGTGCTGGTTGAGAGGATTGGTTTTAGACATCATCAAACTGAATATAAGGGTGAGATCTACATAAAGAAACCCTTCTAATGTGTGACTAGCTAAAAACAATGACCTATGGAATGATCGCAATATATCACCAAGGTGGATACAAAACAAATTGACAAAATATGACTGCGTTGTCAAAGCAATGGTTAATGAAACTAAATATATTTGAATGTGAACTACCTTTTGAATCAGAGACTATAGGAAAAACAACTGACGGCTTATTTTTTTAGATCTAAGTCGATTTCAAATCACACTATAGAGTTTGGTGTCAATTGTTAAATGATCTTAGTCATTGGTTATCTGAAGGATTCCTAAAGATACATGTTAAATCTGTGTTGGTTGAATGGATCATTCTAAAGGCTTTAATCTTGTATGTAAGTGCAATTGGTAGGGTAGATCTCTCCTTGTAAGATGTCTTTGCACACCCTTAACTCACTTCAAAACTTGCAATTTGATAAACTTGCCTGAATTGTTTGTTTCCTCCATTTCCTACAGAATGCCACAGCAGTAAAGTATAGCGCTCCAAATAATCTTTTTACCATTCATAATAGGTGCAGCATTTGGTTTTAAATCACAAAATGCTTATCTGTTAGAAGGATTAAGACAAAATTTCATGGAATGGGTCAATTATATTATATTGACTTTTAAATATGATTACACAAATGGAGATTACAAACACCTGATCCATGCATTGCCGCCATTTCGAAATCGATTGCTGAGGATTGTGATGAATGGTAGTGCCAAATGGATATTGATAGAATAGTTAAATGTCTGAGAGGATAAGGAATTTGCAGAGGAAAATACATGATTGAATCTATACAAGAAGTTTAGAAAGAGAGATTTGAGAGATCTTAAGGAAACGTCATCTTGTATCTGCAAACCCTATCAATTATACGTTGGTCTGAGATTGCATATAGAAGGAATTACTAAAATACACCATCAATGATATGAAGAAGTCCATAAAAAATGAATGATTACAGGGGTGACAGAATGATTCGGCAAATGTAGTGGAAGGAAGACAATTGAACAATGAATTCCTTGAGTAGAAAATGATTTAAAACCCTGAAATATGTTACAGTTTAAATGTAGAGAAGACAATCTACAGAAATGAGCACCTGGGTTTAAGATTTGGTGGCGAAAACTCAAAATACAAACTGATTATAGATTGGAGTATATCTTTAAGTAGAAATTTAACCCAAACAAACCATTTGGAATAAAATAAACAACCAACAACAACATTTGTAGATTCAAAATAAGATTCAGAAATTAGGCATTCAGTGGAACCTGGCTGCGACATCGATTCGACAATTCTATTTCAACTACTACAGTTCAAGCTTTTTCCTGGTCTACTTCTCTGTTCTCCTCCTGCAATCCTCTTCCTTCCCCTCCCCCCTTTTCTCTGCCAATTTCCTTTTCATAAAACAAACCCTTCCACCTTATAAGGATGCGACACGCGATCCTATGCCACCTCCATCCTCAAAATGTATTTTTTATTATTTTAATGATCCCAACAAGTTGATTTTTATTAATATAAATATGTGATTCCAACCAAATTTATTCTTTTTATGAACAACCAACTATATTTTTATTAATAAAGTTATAACATTGCATCTCTCCATAAATTTACAACCCAATTATAATTTATTTTATCAATTAAATTGTAAATCATGAATTACAAAATGACTTACAATTAATTTATTTATTTAAATATTCATTGTAGATAATTATTATATTAAACAATACAAAATTTCTTACAACTTTATTTAACAAGTTTACTTCCCATAAAACTATAATTTATTTACAACAATTATACTCAATTATCAACATTTACAATTATATTTAATTTTTAACATTATATTTTCCATATAATAATTCTATCTAATGCACAGCTTTACCTTACACACTTAGACACCTTCTGACCTAGTTAGACTCCAAGGTGCAATATTACCTGTCTGCAAGTCATGATCGAATGACAGACAATAACCACAAGGGTAAACTGACAACTAGACAACACTGACTAGGGACCTCATGTTAACTCCAAACAACTATTCCATTAGTGAAGGCATGCTCAGACCTAGTAAATCAGGTGGAGTCGGTGCCTAGTACCTGCATCCTATAGCAACCGCATGGTTAAACATACAAGATATATACCCTCATGTAGTCGTATAGTGAATGGAAATCGCAGTGGGGTAGGGTACTCGAGAGCAAGTAATACAACACTGTTCCATTCATGTTTATGTATAAACAATTAACTATATTGAACAAGATTTCTGATTACTAATCAACAACATAAAACAATCAATTATCTTACAATCAAATATAGCAATTAACATCAAAACATCTATAACATCTAGTTTATTTATCAAATTGTAAAGCATAAAATAATAGAATCCAACATCAACAACTGTTATCATAACGATTAGGTCCATAATGAATTAAAAAAATAACAAGGAATCGATCATCAAACGATCTAAGATACTATCATAATGTCTAATACTACTAAGAAAACATCAATCTAACAGACGACAAGTTGAGGGGCACTACATCCTCCCCCCTAGGAACAGGCTTACTCCTGGACCTGCAAACAAATATGGATATAACTCTCGCATTTAGGATATATCTTCCTAGGTAGCTGAAGTCTCATCACTAGGATCCCACTGGACCCTTACCTACTCTACGACTCTGCCCTTGAGAGCGAGTCTCCTATGCTCCAAAATGCCTATGGGCTCTAAAGCTAGCTGTCCATCCTCTACCTGTAAGGCATTCCAATCAAGGACATGAGAAATATCTGGATGATAGGGTCTAAGAACAGAAACATGAAATACATCATGGATGCACGACAAGCTAGGAGGCAAAGCAAGATGGTATGCAACAGGACCAATTCTCTCCAAATCCTCGAATGGCCCTACAAAGTGCGGTGCGAGCTTAGAGCCTTTTCTGTAACGGATTGGACTCTTTCGCAGACGCACCTATAAGAACACCCGATCACCAACTGAAAAATTGACGATCAAGTCTATGAGCATCTGCATATTTCTTCTGTCTATCTTGTGCTGCCACCAGATGCTCTCTAATGCGATCAACCTACTGCTCCATCTCTTGGAGCATTTGTGGTCCTAGGAGAACTCTATCCTCAAGACGATCCCAACTCAATGGGGTATGACAAGGACGACCATATAGAGCCTGAAAAGGAGCCATACCAATAGAACTATGGTACCATTATTGTATGCAAACTCCACCAAATACAAATAATCTTCCCAACGGTTTTGTTGATCCATAACATACATTCTGAGCATATCCTCGAGAACCTAATTGACCCTCTCAATTTGCCCATCAGTCTCTAGATGATAAGCTAAACTGAAGTTTAACTAAGTCCCCAATGCATGCTGAAGGGATGTCCAAAGAGCTGAAGTAAACACTGGATCACGATCAAAGATAATCTTGCAAGGAATCCCATGCAATCTGACTATGTCCTCCATGAAAATTTTGGCCACAGATGAAGCATTATATGAAGATCGGAGAGGGGAAAAGTGTGCTACTTTCGTAATCCTGTCAAGAGTGACCATTATTGCGTCATGACGACGAGAGCACATGGGTAAACCAACTGTAAAGTCTATTGAAATGATGTCCCATTTTCATTCCAGAATAAGATGTGGCTGGAGAAGACCTACGGGATGCTAATGTTCTGCCTTAACCCTCTAACACTCCAAGCATCTCGAAACAAAATTAGTAATATCCCTCTTCATTCCGGCCCAAAAATATATCTAACAGAGGTCTGCATACATCTTCTTGACACATGGATGAGTAGAATAAGGTGCCTGATGTGCCTCAGTCATGATTAGGGTGTGAAGACCCTCTGTAGAAGGAACATAAATGTGATCTAAATGTCGCATGAGACCATCTGACTCGATAGAATATCTGGCATATCTACCCTCCAAGGTTCTACCAGACTCAACTTCTGCTTTCACTTCCTGATACCATCTATCTACAAGGAGTGCTGCAAGAATATGTCCTCTCAAATCCACTCCAAGAGTGATTGATGAAAGTTCATGTCTTCACTAACTAAGAGCATCTGCCACCACATTCTCCTTACCTTGGATATATTTCACCTCAAAATTGTACTCACATAGAAACTCCATCCACCACCTCTATCTCGCATTTAGATTTGGCTATGTAAAAATGTACTGTAAACTTTGGTGATCACTATGTAGCTCAAACTGATGCCCCAATAAAAATTATCTCCATCTTACTAATGCATGCATAACAACAGCTAACTCTAGGTCATGTGTAGGATAGTTCAACTCGTGATCTTTGAGTTTGCAGGACTCATAGGCTATCACATGACCCTCCTGCATTAAAACTACTCCTAACCCTTCCAAGGATGCATCAGTACATACCACAAAATCTCTAGTAGGATCAGGCACTGCTAGAATAGGTGCACTAGTCAACCGCTCCTTAAGAGTCTGAAAGGCTGTTTGACACTATTCTGACCAAATGAACTTCTTTCCTTTTCTTTGAAGAGAAGTTATAGGGTGAGCTATATTTGAAAATCCTTGCACAAATTGTCGATAATAGCCTGCTAAACCCATGAAACTACGAACCTCTGAAACATTGGTAGGACCAGGCCAATCCATGATAGCTTGAATCTTTGAAGGATCCACCGCAATACCCTTGTCAGAAATAACATGTCCCAAATATTTCACTTCTGTTTGAAAGAAATCACATTTAGCTAGATTTGCATATAACTGATTTTCTCTTAAACATTGCAAAACCTGTCGCAAATGATCTTCATGCTCCTCCATAGACCTTGAGTAAATCAATATATCATCTAAGAATACCAGAACAAATCTATCGAGATAGGTGCAAAACACACCATTCATCAAACTCATAAACACAGACGGTGCATTTGTCAACCCAAAAGGTACAACAATGAAATCATAATGCCTGTAATGGGTGCGAAATGCTGTCTTGTGGATGTCAGCCTCAAAGATACACAACTAATGATATCCTGACTTTAAGTCTATCTTTGAAAATACCTTAGCCCCCTTGATCTGATCAAAGAGGTCATCAATCCGTGGCAATGGGTATTTGTTCTTCACAGTCACCTTATTAAGCTATCAATAGTCGATGCACAACTGCAAAGATCCATCCTTTTTCTTCACAAAAATAACTGGTGCTCCCCATGGAGAGGCACTAGGATGAATGAACCCCTTTGCTAACAATTCCTCTAGCTATAACTGAAGCTCCTTAAGCTCCTGGGTAGTCATCCGATATGGAGCTCGTGAAATACGTTCTGCTCCAGGAACAAGGTCTATCTTAAAATCAATATCGTGCTTTAGTGGCATACCCGGGATCTCACTAGGAAAGACATCTTCATACTCCTTGAGAATAGGATGATCATCAAGGGATGTCTCCCTATTCTCCCCAAAATCTAATTCATTAACTGTTACAACAAACAACTTGCATCCTTGACGCAAACATCTCTTCAATTGCATGGCAAAAATCATACACAAAGTGATGGGTCTCTGAATACCAACCACTTCTACTTCACTGCCTGATTCATCAACACACCTCACTAACTTGTGGCAACAGTCTATCACTACTCGATGAGCATCCAACCAATCCATTCCCAACACTATGTCATAGGATCCTAGTGGAATAATGCGAAGATCCATTGTGGTAGATAAAGGACCTATCCTCAACTCGCAACCATACACAAGAGAGTCTACTAATACCCTAGATCCAGAGGCCAATTCCACCTGCCACTTAACATCTTGCTTTGTTGCCACTAATTTGCAATGCTCCACTATAGAAGGGGAAATGAAAGAATTTGAAGCACCGGAGTTGAAAAGAATAGAAATAGTAATACCTCACAAGACACCTGTAGTCTCCACAACGGTGCCTTGATGCTTTGCTTGGCGATTATCTACCACCATAAACACCCTATGTGACCTGCCTGCATCTCTGACAGTTGGCTCTGAAGCTGTGGGCCTCTATCCAAATCTTGTAGTATTCTTACATGGACACTATCTAGCAATGTGGCCTTGCTGGCTGCAAGAGAAATATCTTGTTCCCCTACCAAAACCTCCATCGCCTATAGGAGCATTCGACTGTTGAAAACTTCCTCTACTCACTGCAGACTATGTACTCTGAGTTGGCTGATTAGGATGATGATGTTTATTTCTTAGCCAGTTCTGATCTTTAGACTGGAACCTATTACTCTACAGAGACTGAGAGTTCTTTGGTTTTGTCTGAGAAAATTGATGTTGTTGTCCACTCTTAGAAGGTACATAATGACTCCTCGAGTTACCCACTGTATGGGACTGACCACCTCAGAAACCAGAACCTGCTCGAGATGTACTACCGATCTGTACACCTGCATGACCCCCTAGGGCCATGGTCAAGTTCTCCTCCACCAGTTGAGCCTTCTCAACTACTACCTCCATGGTCTTTGGCTTGAAAACATGAACTCCTCCACTGATGTGTGCATTTAGACCTCTAATAAAATGCTGAACCAACATGGCCTCATCATTTCCAATGCCTGCATACTGCTTGAGTTCATAAAACCTGTGCTCGTACTATTCCACTATCATGGCCATCTACCTCAACCCATGGAACTCGTCCACTCGACGTTGCCTCCAGTGGTCTGATAGAAATTGAGCTCTAAACCTATCTAGAAATAGTTCCCAAGATACTGTGGCAATATCTAGATGCAACTTCTATTCCTCTAGTCGCCAACATGTAGAGGCGAAACCTCTGAGATGCATGATGGCAAATCTTGCCTTAGTGTTGTTACCATAAGGATGCATAGAAAAACACCTCTCCAAATCAATTAGCCATGTCTCTACTTCCATACCACTACCAGAACCATCAAAAGTAGGAGGACGGGCTCTTATAAGGTCTCTCATGTGGCCTGCAAGAATAGCTTCTTGTTCAGCTGTGATTTCTCTCCTTCTAGGAGATCATTCTCTTTCTCTATTTTCTGGTTGATCCACCTCCTGCCTGGGACCAAGATGAGAAAGAACCTCCTCAAGAAGCTTGTGTACCTGAGCACCCTCTAGCTGACCCTGATTCTCCTGATTCTTGCCCCCACCTTCTTGTGTACTTTCATGAGGGGAACTAGGAGGAGGGCTGTTATCAACACCTCTCCCACGACCCATACCTTGTCCACATCCTCGACCTCGTACCTTAGGCATCTTCCTGGACAACACACCCAAGAGCAACTTTAGGTTGCTAGGTGAGGACTACGAATGAATTTATTCTTTAGATTTTATGCAACTAGTATAGCTTAATGGGCTAATATAAAACCTAGAGTACCCAGTGTTAGAAACTAGGCTCTGATACCAGATGTAATGCCCCGCCCTGAACACCTTAGATAAATTTACATTTATGCTATATGAAACAGAAATTTTTTTTAAAAGTGAATAAAATATCAAAGTAATGTTAACATAACTAATTACACCATTTAAACTTACGACATATTCTCTAAGGATTCAAGATTGCATTACTTACAAATCAACAAACATAATTTAACATACATTACTAACATCAGTAACTGAATCTGAATCTAATACACAATTAAATAACTTATTCATATTCATTGCATGTCATCAAATAATATAAGCTACATGATCAAATACATAATTGTAATGTTTTCCTTACACATAAGTACATCATTACATTATTTACAATGCCATCTTCTGACTACATCAAAATTACATGCATTATGAATGATTTGATACACAAGTCTAGTACAAGATTATAAACATTCATCTTCCTCAACTGGTACAAGAACAATTGTCTAGAAACTGAGATAAATCTTTTCTGTACATGAACTTCAACAAGGAATAACCAATGGATAATAAAGCTCTTCCACCTGACCATGTGGAACCCTAAGGTCCACCACCCAAGCTAGGAGTTAACATGAGGTCCCAAACAACAACAGTTAGGTAGACAAAAGACAAACATGAATGAAGGATAACCAAACTCCAATACAACACATGACAAATAACATAAACATCACAACACAACTTCCAGAGGCAACACATAACATATGTGGAGAGACCATACAAGGAATGCTAGGTTGTAGTAGGGAGAGTGTCATCGCACAGTCCTAACATGGGTTACCCTGGCAGTCTCTCAGTAGACTCCGGGCCGCCCCATCTATGGTTACCCTGGTAATCTCTCACTAGACTTCGGCCCCACAGGGTGACACATGTGGAATTGACCTTCCTTTCGTGAGGACAAGGAAGTCAATCTTGCTGACTAGGCCTTCTCTACCCATCCTTAGTCTAAACGAGCATTACAGGCCATGGGAGAGGAATCCATTTATCTTGTTTAATGTGAAATCTACCCTTAAACCCCTAGTTCATTTTAGGTTATCACTTGATTAATCTACTTTAAATGGGTTACCCTAGCTGCCACTTTGGGTGCTGGCCCCACATTGAAAGCCACTCTCCTTCCTATCACCTAGTAAACCTTAACCATCATACAAGGCATTATAACAATACACATACATGTTCACTGTAAGGCATAAACCCTCTTGCATTACAAACAGAATCATAACACCAATTGTTATCCATCGCCTATAGCATTACAACACTTTACTCTTTTATAGATTCTAGGTCTCTCCATACGATAATTACGACAAAATGGATACAAGATAGTCACAAGTGGTTAAATATCTCATCCAGAGATTATTACTTCACAAAACACATAATCAACTTAGTCAATACTTCATCATACTTCATACTAAATTTGAACCACATAATCATTATAACATCACAAATACAAAAACAACTATACACATGCAGTATTGTACTCAACTATGACATACTAAGCCTTTGGAATTCAAGTTTGACCACTCTCAATTCGACTCTTTACGACAATAGAAATACTTAACTCATACAGTTCAATACAGTTCTAGAGTTAACACTACAATTCTTTCTCCATTCAAGGCAAACAACTTTGTAATAAAATTAACAGTGGATTAACTCTTTTTCCAACCAATTGCTTTTTAATTAAATACAATAATTTAATTAATACAATACAACTAGTTATCTAAATAAATTACATTCATGATTAACTAAATAACTACAACAACTCATTCTTAAATAAACCACTCAAATCAATTATAATATTTAATACCTACTTACCCTTACGATTTTCACATTATCCTAACCATACATTCTATATTATCTTTCTTTCATCCTTGACTGATTGATTTTAGTCTTTCAAGTGATGAAATGAATAATAACGCTAAGATGGATATCTTGTAATTATACGGCAATTACATGAGTAAAATTCAATGATGAACATTAATGTTTGTTGTTCCTCAAGGTTTTGCCCTAAACATGATCTTTCAGACATTCTATTGAGCTCAACCAAATGAAACCTTTTAATATGTTTTGAAGATGTCCCTGGAAATGATTTTATCTATGGGGATTTAAATTCTCTCAAAGAAGAAGGACGTAAATGCACCCGACTGAATGAAACGTGAATAGCTTGGTATAAATTGCTGATGAGGTGTAAAATTGTTATTGACTATTTCACCATTGACGTGGATGATATTTATTCAGTCTAACGACTTATGGTAGCACCTTGCAAATCTGTATCAACTTCGACGGTTTTCTCTTTCTATCCAAATATCTTCATAGGACAATGGTTGAAGGCAACAAGGTTTGAGAAAAGACATTTTGTAGTTTTCCAAGAACGTTTCTAAAGCCCAGCGACTTGTCATTGATTCCAACTGCTGTGCAGATCTCCAATCAAGAAGGTGTGACTGCAGATTCAAATGATGGATCATATTTAACTGACTTCCTTCATTGATTTTGGAACTCTTAGGACTATTCTTTTTAAGATTCTGGCAAAACTACCAATGGCGGAATTGTATGTTATTTACCAAGCAGGGAAGGAAGATCTACAAGTAAATAATGATCATTATACGTTTGGCTACATTTCTTTACCAGAGATCATTATACGTTTGGTTGAATTTCTTTATCAAAAATACTGATGGCGCAACAGGAAGATCTAACAGTAATAACAAGCTGTTAACTATTTCTATTTTTTTAAATTTACCTATGTTTAATGCTACACTATGTTGGCCGTCAGGTTTAAGGAGAACAGCTAGCGAATGAAACACATGGCAAAATACTTGGTCCCACAATTCAATAAACCTTGCTCTGGTCATTTGCCTTGGTTGATCCTCCTCAGAGGTAGTGCCAATCCTATCATTGAGGTACCTGCTAAATCTGCACTGGCTTGTGGACTGTTTTTGAAGTAAATGTTGAACTTATCATAGAGATACTTGTTAAGTTTGTGCTAGTTGAGAGGATTGGTTTTAGACACCGTTGAACTGAATATAAGGGTGCGATCTTCATAAAGAAACCCTTCTAATGTGCGACTAGCTGAAAACAATGACCTATGGAATGATTGCAATATATCACCAAGGTGGATACAAAACAAATTGACAAAATATGACTGCGCTATCAAAGCAATGGTTAATGAAACTGAATATATTTGAATGTGAACTACCTTTTGAATCAGAGACTATAGGAAAAACAACTAACGACTTATTTTTTTAGATCTAAGTTGACTGCAAATCGCACTATAGAGTTTGGCGTCAATTGTTAAATGATCTTAGTCATTGGCTATCTAAAGGATTCCTAAAGATACCTGTTAAATCTATGTTGGTTGAATGGATCATTCTAAAGGCTTTAAGCTTGTATGCAAGTGCGATTGGCAGGGTAGATCACTCCTTGTAAGACATCATTGCACACCCTTAACTCACTTCAAAACTTGCGATTTGATAAACTTGCCTGAATTGTTTGTTTCCGCCATTTCCTATAGAATGCCATAGCAGTAAAGGATAGCGCTCCAAATAATCTTTTTACCATTCATAACAGGAGCAGCGTTTGGTTTTAAATCACAAAATGCTTATTTGTTAGAAGGATTAAGACAAAATTTCATGGAATGGGTCAATTATATTATATTGACTTTTAAATATGATTACATAAATGCAGATTACAAACACCCAATCCATGCATTGCCACCATTTCCAAATCGATTGCTGAGGATTGTGATGAATGGCAGTGCCAAATGGATATTGATAGAACAGTTAAATGTCTACGAGGATAAGGAATTTACACAGGAAAATACGTGATTGAATCTATACAAGAAGTTTAGAAAGAGAGATCTGAGAGATCTTAAGGAAACATCATCTTGTATCTGCAAACCCTATCAATTATATGCTGGTCTGAGATTGCATACAGAAGGAATTGCTGAAATACACCCTCAATGATATGAAGAAGTCCATCAAAAATGAATGATTGCAGGGGTGACAGAATGATTCGGCAAATGCAATGCAAGGAAGACAATTGAACAATGAATTCCTTGAGCAGAAAATGATTTAAAACCCTAAAAGATGTTACTGTTTAAACGTAGAGAAGACAGTCTATAGAAATGAGCACCCGGGTTTAAGATTTGGTGGCGAAAACTCAGAATACAAATTGATTGCAGATTGGAGTATATCTTCAAGCAAAAATTTAACCCAAACAAACCATTTGGAATAAAATAAACAACCAACAACATTTGTAGATTCAAAATAAGATTCAAAAATTAGGCATTTAGTGGAACCTAGCTGCGACGTCAATTCGACAATTCTATTTCAACTGCTACAGTTCAAGCTTTTTCCTGGTCTACTTCTCTGCTCTCCTCCTACAATCCTCTTCCTTACCCTCCCCCCTTTTCTCTATCAATTTCCTTTTCATAAAACAAACCCTTCCACCTTGTAAGGATGCGATACGCGATCCTATGCCACCGCCATCCTCAAAATGTATTTTTTTATTATTTTAATGATCCCAACAAGTTGATTTTTATTAAAATTTATGATTTTTATTAATATAAATATGTGATTCCAACCAAATTTATTCTTTTTATGAACAACCAACTATATTTTTATTAATAAAGTTATAACATTGCATCTGTCTATAAATTTACAACTTAATTATAATTTATTTTATCAATTAAATTATAAATCATGAATTACAACATGACTTACAATTAATTTATTTATTTAAATATTCATTGTAGATAATTATTATATTAAACAATACAAAATTTATTACAACTTTATTTAACTAATTTACTTCCCATAAAACTATAATTTATTTACAACAATTATACTCAATTATCAACATTTATAATTATATTTAATTTTCAACATTATATTTTCCATATAATAATTCTATCTAATACACAGCTTTACCTTACACACTTAGACACCTTCTGACCTAGTTAGACTCCAAGGTGCAATATTACCTATCTGCAAGTCATGATCGAATGACAAACAATAACCACAAGGGTAAACTAACAACTAGACAACACTGACCAAGGACCTCACGTTAACTCCAAACAACTATTCCATTGGCGAAGGCACGCTCAGACCTGGTAAATCAGGTGGAGTCGGTGCCTAGTACCTACATCCTACAGTAACTGCATGGTTAAACATACAAGATATATACCCTCATGCAGTCGTATAGTGAATGGAAATTGCAGTGGGGTAGGGTACTCAAGAGTGAGTAATACAACACTGTTCCATTCATGTTTATGTATAAACAATTAACTATATTTGACAAGATTTCTGATTACTAGTCAACAACATAAAACAATCAATTATCTTACAATCTAATATAGCAATTAACATCAAAACATCTGTAACATCTAGTTTATTTATTAAATTGTAAAGCATAAAATAACAGAATCCAACATCAACAAATGTTATCATAATGATTAGGTGCATAATGAATTAACAAAATAATAAGGAATCCATCATCAAACAATCTAAGATACTGTCATAATGTCTAATACTACTAAGCAAACATCAATCTAATAGATGACAAGTTGAGGGGCACTACAAATACATGGAGACTCAAGCATTTCTCCCTTCTCACATGATCCTATTATGATCACAAATCACATCCCACTTCATGATTCAGAGACAGAATATCTAGTTGAGATAGAGGAAATAATCATTCCTCCACCAGTTCCTATTGCTTAATCAAATTTTAGAGTCACCCCTTCAAGAGCTTCTAGTACTTCCTTGCAAAAGGATATCAGTCTTCCTAGCATTGTTGATTGGGACATATTTGTACCTAAATTACTTGTCTATTTGTAGAGTCTTGCATTATTGACATGAAAGCACGCATTGAGGACATCAGTCTTCTCTTCAATGATAGTTTTGATGAAGTTGCATCTCCATTATCCTCTTTGGATATTCATACTCTACATCCCTCTACACATGGTTCTAGATTATTATCATCTTCATCTATTAGGCATGCACCTAATTTGATTATGGCATCCTTTAGCATCAACATGGGGACACCTGAGCATTCTTTAAAGACATCACAATGGGCATCATCATCCTTGGATTACTGTCGGCATGATTCAGGATCATACATAATTCTTCCCACATGAGAAGATATCCTGCATATTTAGGTGATTTCATTTCTTCCCAAGGGAAGGAACAATGTTCAACATTCTTGGATCTACATCTACATCCTTTGTCAACTATCCAACCTCAGTGCAATATGGCATGTATTATGGGGGGTCTCATAGACCTTCTATCATTTTATCTTCTATGGGTGAATCACATATTGTACTTAGTGAAAGAAGTAGTACTTCTTCACTTGTATAAATTTCATTCATCTTTTCTCTATTTTGGAGGGTAGTTTTTTCCCACATGGTTTGCTACCTTTCTCCACTTTACGAGAGATTACTTTGTACATGGGTACCTCATGAGGATTAGTAGCCAAGACCAATCTCTTCTTGTACCCACCTAAGCTATGCTTAAGGGGAGTGTTAGTGTACATTTTACCTATATCTTATTTTACCTCACATGGGTAAATTACACGTATCATAAACCTACTTATGTGGGTTAGGTGTCCACTTGCAAAGTTTGATACAACTCTCCAAGCTATGTGTCAACACTCATTCAATACTTGGTGAGTCGAATGTTGAAGTTGACTCCTAAGTCGACTCAACCTCCTCACTCATTCTCACCTATTTATACTTTCCTTTTTGGCTAATGTAAAATGGTGGATTTGGTGAATTTGGCTAGACTTGCATACATTTCATTGTTGTTCATTTTCAATCTTTTGTGCTTATCTTTTTGTCTCCTGAATCTTGGTTCTCACACACATTTATTACTGAAATTAAATAAGAATATTTACTTTTTATTGAAGTCTAATTACTTAAAAGTCTACTAAGAAATTTATCCTCCATCTTTAATAAAAAGTAAAATAAGTATGTATTAAAAATGTTATATGATAAATTTGCAATGCAAAGACAAATGAAATAAACTGAAATCAAATGTAATTTATTTCCCTTTGCATACAAACTCAACCTCACCAATTGAGTGAATTGTAATGCACCTAAATCCAATAGATTTTGCTCCTTTGATATGTTGATATGTGGGTTGCTTAGCTCAATAGCACAACCAACAATATGAGGATGATAGATAAGAGGATCTAGAATGATTTCAACATCATAATGTTGTATGAAGATGAGAGATCACTGAGAGGTTGAGAAGACATTTTATTTATAGATCTCCAAAAAGGAAGATCAACGGTGGAGAATGATTAGAGAGATCAGTGGCTGGAATTAGATGAGAGGACTTGAACAAATGAGAGAGTGACAAGTGTCCTTGTCCTGTCATGAATTATGAGAGTTAATAAGCTTGATTTATGAGTTGACTAAATTGATCGATTTGTTAACTTAATTGATTGATTAGTTAAATGATCTGATTGAGGGAGTAATGAGATAGAATCATGGTGAGACAAGAGTGAATTATGATGAGAGGAAATTAAATAGTTTAGTTATTTATTTTTTTTGTGCACATGGATAATATTGGAAAATAAATAAAATATTAATTTTATTTATTTGTGGTGGAGAAAATAGAAATTAGTTTGTTTTATTAATGAAGGATTAATTAAATAATTGTAAAATTATTTATTAATTCTAGGAAATAGATTAATTAAATAATTAATAATTATTTAATTAATGCAGAAGAATAATGTAGTGATTGATTTTTATAACAATAGATGGAGTTAATTAAATAACTAAGAATTATTTAATTACTATGAAGTATGGTAGATAAATGTGTGATTTGGGAAGTGAGGATAATTTTAGGTATCTACATTTTGCCCCTCTTTGAGATGGTGTTGCAAACTAGCATAATTTCAAAGAAGTTTAAAATATAGTGTTGTGTTGGATAGAGGAAGATTTTAGTTTAGAAGAATGTGATTGGATTAGAAATGATGATGCCCTATTCGGGTAGAAGAAGTACTTAGTAGATTAATTATTGAGTTGAATGATGGCCCCTTGAGAGGATAGATGAATTGGAAGAATGCAATTGTGCTCTCGAAATGAATGGATGTAAGGAGAAGGGGGAGATAAAAGATTGAAAATTGGTGGAAGAAGAAAAATAGAGAAAAATGGAGAAAATAAAAAGATGGATGCAAGATCGATGGATTTATTATGAGGAGTAGTTATGCTGACTTGAGTAGAGCAATCCTATAGTTTGATATAACACTAGACATTATGCACCAAGGTATAAGGACTAGGGTGATGATGTGTCTTGTGCACCCAATGTAATACAACCTTGTCTAGACGTATGAGGAAGGATACTTAGAAAATTAAAGTCCTAATGCACAAAAGGTATGATATGACCTTAGATGCAAAGGAGAATGCAAAAAGTTATTCCAACATACATAAGATATGAATATTAGGTAGAAATATGGAGTTAATACAAACACAAGATAAAATGATAACAGACACAAGAAAGCAAGAAAGCATGCACAAAAGATTAAAAAAGAACAAACAAGGTATTTCTCATGTCAAGTTGTAAACCAATGATCGATCAATCGATTGATTAGGATAGTGTTGTCATTGTGGAGAATGATATATCCCTAGATCAACAAAAGGATGTGGGAATGGTATATCACATTGGTGATTGATTGATTTGGCTTACAACAAGATTAGGATCAAGAACAAATGATATGATTACATAATTTGGCTAGAATGCTTAGCTAGATTGGTATTGATTAAAGATGTCTTGCATTTGGATTATTTCTTAGATTTTTGGGATATTTGATTTTTTTGGATTTTTGGATATTTTGATTGTTTTTGGATATTTTTGTTTTATGGGATGCAATTGGATTGTAGTTTCAATATCCTTGTTTCTAGATACTAATGACAAGGGAAAACCAAGTCTATATGCAAGGATGGAGGTAGGATGGGATGAATGGATAAAAGGATGGGCAATAGTAAATGGGATGGAAGACTCATGATAGATGAATGGATAAGAGGACAGGAAATAGTAAATAGGATGGAAGACTCATGATAGATGGATGGATAAAAGGATAAGCAATAGTGAATGAGATGGAAGAGAGGTTTAGGATGTGATCTCCAAAGACTATGTTGCATAGGAATAACATGCCCCATTCTAGGTGTAATACTTAGGATTTTACATGACAAAGCTTATGACCAGAGGATAATAGGATTGGTTGGAAAGGATGAGTTATATCAAGAGATATCCAAAGAATTCTTCAACATTTTGCCCCTATCTCTTTATCAAGATCAAAATAAGGGAAGGGAGGATGGATGGATGGAAATGATATGATGAGATGGATGAGACAATGTGCTCCCAAGTGTAAGGTACATAGATAATCAACCTACACATGATGATTGTTTTCCAAGTTTTCATCATGGTACTTATCCAAGGCGCTACCAATGTGGTTTTCACCACTGGTGAAGGGATTTCTCTTTACTGGCTTGATTTTCTTCATTTTTTCTTTTCCTTTTTTTTATGCGATATTTAGATAGCATAGGTGGATATGGATAAGAAGGGTCTCAAGCATCTCGTTCCATGAAAGGTAATAGTCCCGTTAATGACGGTGTCACATGTGGACCATGTCAAGTGTCATTATGCTCATAGATGTTGGTAGATGATTGCATGAGAGGTAGATGGAGTAGGTAGATAGTGGATTATGATGTGGATTATGGAAAGTTTATGCAATGATGGATGGTAGGGTAATGGATTATGATATGGATTATGGAGGGAAGGATAGTGGACTTTGATGTGGATTATGAAAGATTTATAGAAGAATGGATGGTAGATAATGGATTATGATATGGATTATGGAGGGAAGGATAGTGGATCTTGATGTGGATTATGTAGGGTTTATGCAAAAGCATGGACCATAGGGATATGATGGGTGAAATATGTAGGATAGTGGATGAAAGATGGGGAGATAGAGGTATGTGGGAATGTTGTGGAATGGAAACAAACCAAGACCAATGGTTGCACACACCGTGATAAACATTGAGGCTTTTGATTTGGAGGAGGTGTAGGAAGAAAAGGAGATAATTGCTTAGGGGATGGTCAATTTAGGAATTTAGGGACCCATATGGGCTTTGGATGTTTAAGATTTTTACATTGGGTTTTGTAGATGGAATGGGATTTTTGGGATTTTTTTATGGAATAGGATTGTTGGGATTTTTGGATGGAATGGGATTGTTGAGATGTGCATGCTTCATTTGACTTGATCTCTTTTTTCTTAGGGACCCAAACCATTTTAGTTTTGGACTTTTCTTGTGAAGGTATGGGCTTGGGTAGCCTTTTGGATGGATTTGGCTTTAATTCTTTGCATTTGTGCTATATGGCATGAAGATCTTTAGGATTGTTTGCTTTATGGAAGGAGGCATCCAAATTTTTATTTTTGAATCCCATGGACATGATGGAAGCTTCATGTTTGGTTGATGTGTGCAATTGTTGATCATGATTAAGAATTTTAGGGCTTGTATGGATGGAGGGATTAAAAGTGGATTTATGGATAGATGGATAAGGTGCTTTGAAGATGGGGATATTAGGCACTGGGAGAAGTGGAGGTAAAGTGGATTGTGGAAGGTGTATGGTCACATGCTTTTGAGATTTGTAGGATAATGGAGGGGGGATGGAAACATATGTTTCAAGGGTATGATGTGGTTTGTGATGGAAAGTAGTGAATTTAGAAGGCATGGAGGAACTACCAACATATTGAGATTGTTTTCCTTGGGGTATATATCCAAGGCCAGATGAGCGTGGAGAGACTTTGACATGTATAGGCTCCAAATTACCTTGTTCATGAAGGCCTAAGCCTTTACAACGATAATTCTAAAAGTTTTGGAGCATGGAATGGAGAATGGGATTTTGGGTGTTTTGGACACAAGACATGAGCTCATTATTTGATAGGAAGGGTGAGGTGGTGGATGGTGGTTGTTACTTTCCTAAGGAAGGACATTCATGGATGAAGGTAGTAAGACCAAGGGGATGGGATGATGGAGTTGAAATATGGTCAATAGTGGGTGATGATGGAGGATCAATAGAAGATGGATTTGGAATTCTTGGACCTTGACTATCATTATGATCATTAGGATGTGGTGTAATAGGATCCAAGCTATTTTTTTGATTATCCATGTTTGTTTGGGGACTAAGTGTCTCACGAAGAGAAGTGGATGTTGTTGGATTATGGATAGGGCTAGATGGCAGATGGATAGGTGTAGTTTGAATATCTTGCTTATGAATAGTTGTGGGATTATTGATAGGTAAATTGATAATCTCTTGACCATGGAATGCATAAAGATGGCTAAGAGGATCATCATGGTTCTCTTGATCATAGATAGGATTAAATGTGCTATGGATGGGATAAATTTTCTCATGGACATCATAGATAATATATTGATCATAGAAAATTTATATGTTGTGGATGGGCTGACCTTGTATTGCTTTCTCATGGTTGGGAACTTGATCACAAATAATATCTTGATCATAGAAAAGATATAGGTTATGGATGGGTTGGGCGGAGGTGCTTTGATCTTGATTTGGATAAAGGGTTGATGTTTCCACATGCTTCAAATTTTACTCTTTACATAGCTCTTGGTTTGCTTGAATGGGAGTAGAAGACTCATGGATAGGCTTGATAGGTTCTTGATAGTCATTAACATAAGTGTATAATGGGTCTTAACATGGACTCATGGTGGGAAAATCTTTAATAGGCTTGATGGGTTGTGGGATACATGATGCAATTTGAGGAATAGGCATGGTGTTTGAAGGCTCTTTGATAGGCTCAATGATAGGAATTTGATGACATGGAGATGATCTATTCCTTGCTAATAGCCATTGGATTACATCCTTCATAGGTCTATGGGTGGATGGACAATATAATGGATGGATAATAATGGTGGATGATGTTGTAGGATTATGATTAGGATTCAGTGGAGGGATAATAGGGGTTGATGTTGTAGGCTCATGATTAGGATTAGGTTGAGGGATAATGGTATTTGACATATTAGGATTTGAATTGGAGGGAGCAATAATGGGATTGTATATATTGGAATTGGATTGGCATGATGATCGGGGTGACACATGGGATTGGGATGAGTTGGCATGCTTAAGCTTTAAACCATAACTACAAAGCTTGAAGACATGGTCCAAAAATGGGGGACAATCGATTGTCGTATGACCTTTGATCCTATGGTATGTGCAATAGTCCTATTCATTGTACCCAAGGGATTTAAATGCACTTTCCTCACATGGTTTGATTTCATTAATTTTGATGAGTTTTCTTTTAAGCATATATTTTAAAAACATCTCAGCCTCATCTTTTGGGGGAGGATTCGAGGAACATGGTGATGAAGGTAATGTAGAGCTTGATGGATTGGAAGATTGGTGGATTGATCGACTAGGATTTGGATTGCATGGAGGTGTTGGGATAGGACTAATAGGCTCTTGGATTGGCATTTAATTGGATGATGATGTATGGTACCCATAGGATGCATAAGCTAGAGTGGTGTTCCCCTTGGTAAAGGTAACTTGAGGACTTAAGGACACTTGATCTTGGTGCAAAGGGTAACTTATACTTGCGTGTTCTTGTTATGAAGGAACTTGATAGTCTTGTGAATGGATTTGGTGGTGAGGTGAAATGGTGGGATAAATATTTGGATGTTCTTGGTTGATGGATTGATATGGATATTAGTTAATATTGGAAGAAGTGGGATATACTGATGTAGGATTAACATGATATGTGATTGGATTAGGTTGGTATGAAGTTAAGGGGGATGACACATAAGATTGAGGGGAAATTTGTTGATGTTGTATGGGTGATGGTATAGTGGTTGATGTGTTAAATGAAGGTTGTGGTTGTGGTTGTTGAATGGAGAGGGGTTGGAATTTTTGGAAAAAAAGCTTGTTGTTTGGCTAGCATTTGTTGCATCCTAAGTTTATAAAACATTTTTTGAACACCATAATGATCATCCTCTAGGCTGTTGTTTTCTATTGGTGGGATGGATTTATACGCATGTTTAAGTTTTTGTATTTTTACTTGTTCTTGAAAATATACATCATGATCTACAAGGTTCTCATCATCATTAGAGATAGAAGGAAAGCCTCCTAAAATTGAGATTTTGGGTTTTGGATTTGTCCTAGGCTCATTAATTATCACAACCATTTTGACGAAGGATGTAGTAGATAGGGCTCAATAATGGGATTATGATTATGATGATGAAGAATGGAGTGTAATGAGTATTATGTGGATGAAGTTGGATTAAGACAATGATGTAAGATGATATGAGATTATGATTAGGATGATGAGATGGATGAAATTGATGGGATTCTGAACTAGAATGATGATGTTGAGTGATTAGGATATGATTAGGATATGAGATGGCTAAAATTGATTAGATTATGAATAGATTGGTGATGTGGAGTGGTAAGGATATGAGATGTATGAAATTGATTGGATTATGGATAGATTAAGGTGGGTTTAGATGATGATGGAGGCTTAGAATGATTAGGGATGATGTGGATAAGAAAGATGATTAGGATGACTATGATAATGGGATGATAAAGATCACTAGGATGAATGATTAGGATGATTAGGGTTTCACTTATGATGAAGGTGACTTGGATTAGGATGGATGTGATGACAAGGACAATTAGGATGATGGTGAATGTGTTTATGTTGATAGCTTGATTTAGGCAATTTGCAAACAAAATGTCACATGTACATGAATGAATCACACACACAAGACACAGTGGCAAGTTTGACTTTTCAAAATTGATTACTGTGATTATGAAGACACTTGAAGATACACCAACAAGCCTGATATTAGTCAAATGGGTATGGCCAATAGGTCCTAAGCTAGGATGCATAAGGTATCTAAGGATGTCCCAAATATACACAAGGTACAAGGGGCCCAATTCCATGAAATAAAAGTGAAATAATGCCATATAGCCAAGTGAAAGGGGTAACCCACCCTTCACCTTCACTTCCCCAAGGTATTAAGTTTGTGGGGGCCTAGCCCAAATGAAAAGATTCCAACTTCCATCTTGAGGTATGTCTTTCGATTCACTCCTCACTTTTTATACTTTGCCAAAACACAAGAGTTAAGGTTGTCCCTTGGAGTGGTGTGTCTCCAAGAAAACCTCTTAAAAGGGTGACGAAAGCAAATAAAGTGGTTATTTTGATCTCCAAGATCACCTTGCGGTGTGACGAGAGAGCACACACACTTGACTTACACTCACAATGTTGATTTACCCTTAGAAATTAAAATGTGTGTGAAGATGAATGGATTAAAGGATGTTTTTGATTCCCAAGATCATGTGAAGTGCATGGGAAGAGCATCCACACCTAAATCACACTCAAATCCATAAAAAAAAATAAGCATAATTTTTTTAATATCCAAGCCCAAGTGTGATGATGAAGACACATGTTCATTTAATGCCCAAAATAAAGTATGATGATGCAAACAAGTGTTCATTTTAAGCCCAAATTGAAGTGTGAGACTGCAAACAAGTTTTTGTTTAATTGAAAATGTAAAAGTTGGATTGTTTGCACCTAGAATGTTTTTCTTCAGATCTGATGTTGATGTTGATGCAGATGCAGCACCTTATGTCTTCCCCTGATGAGACCTTCACCACAACAAAGGTAGGTGAATCAGCTTTCTGATGCCGCTAGTTTTGCAAAAAAACTTTTGACCAGATAGAAGAACATAGGTAGGTCAAACCTTAGGAAGTGATTTCTTTTTCTTTATCTATTCAAGGGATTTAGAACTTTACTAGGCACATGCTAGGGGAAAATAGAGAACAATCTCTACAATGGAAATTATTGGGTTGAGAAAGTCAAAGATGGGTATGATGAATGGTGGAGAGAGGCACTGCAATTGGGCAACTCTTTTGCATATGGAATTATATTTCTCTATTGCTTAGATCTCACATGCACAACCAAAACGAACTTGCAAAAATCAAAAACTCATAAAAGAGGGCTAGATCACCAGGTGTGCCAAAATGTGATAGGCTAAATTTGCAATGCAAAGACAAATGAAAGAAATTGAAATCAAATGCAATTTACATCCCTTTGCATACAAACCCAACCTCATCGATTGAGAAAATTGGAATGCACCCAAATCCAATAGATTTTTCTCCTTCAATATATTGATATGTGGATTGCTTCACTCAATAGCATAACCAACAGTATGAGGATGATAGATAAGAGAATCTAGAATGACTTCAATAGAATGATGTTTGATGCAAGAGCATCTAGGGTGAATCAGCGATCTGCATCAACAAAAAAATAATTGTAGGTTTAATTTTTAATTTTATTTGGTTTTTAAGGTTCTAATGGCTTTTCTCAGCACTATGTGTGTTTGGCACAGTCAGGGAAGTAGTTTGGCAGTGTTGCTTGAATCAGTCCTAGCATGAGTGAATTTAGTTCCATAAAATAATTGTTCCAAGAGTTTAGTGAAGTTTCATGGTAAATCCTTTTACAAGAAAAGTGTTAGTTCCTTCCTAGAATAATACATGAATATTTTATGAGAAAATACCTTCAGGTTTTGAAGATTTTAATGTTTTTTGACTTGTGCTAGCAGTTCGGTGAAAATGCAAAATATGGAATTTTGTGGCACTTGGGATCAAATAATTTTGACAATGTCTTAGGAATGCTAAGACACTCATTCCTTTAAGTTTTGGTGAGGTTTTGAGATCATTGCAAAAAGTTATGGCCGAAGTCAGTTTTTAGCTTCCTAACGTAACTTGGTTAAGTAGCAAAGAGCAAATTTTTTGTCAAATTTGAATGTGTAGCTCCACAATTAGGAAGGTGTGAAATCCAAAGGTTATAACACCTTAGATGTATTTTTCCATCTATCAAGGATTATAGAGATCATGAGAGGGTAGTTTTTCTTTAATTTGTCAAAAGCTTGTATGAAGAAAGCACTGGCAATTTAAAGTGAAATAGAAAGCAACCCATGCGTCTTTCCTTAGATAATATATCAACATAGGTAAAAGAAGTGCACAGGTGCCTTAAAGGGAAGTTTAACGCTTCATTGAGGCAAATAAAAAAACAATTTAAATCTCCTTGTTTTAGCGCCAAAAATGAAGAGGCTACATGAGAGTTTCCACGTCTCATTTGAGACAATTTCAAAAAAACATCTAATATTCTTTTTGCAGAGTGCTAAAGAGGAATGTGATGCTCACTTTTTGGGAAAAACATTATGTATTTGTTGAATAAATAGAAGTAAAAGAGAGGTGAAAAGTGCTGGTGAAGTTTAATGCCTCTAGGAGAGGCTCATAAGAAAAAAAGACAAAAATCAAAGAAAGAAAGGACAGCTAGTCTAAAACACCTCATATTCGAAGGAATAGAAACTTGATGCCACAGGAATAGAAAGAAGCTACTGGCAGTTTTGGATGAAAGTCCTCTAGCTTTATCTTTGTTCTGAGTCCTTTGATGTTTCATGATATCAAAGGAGATGGAACATCTCTTGCAAGTTTAAAATCCTTGTTGTTTGAAAATGAAGCGGTCCACCATTGAGAAAAAGAAGAGGTTCGGCCAGAGAGCAGATTGAAGCTTCTAAAGGTGTAGATGTGTAACAAGAGTAATCCTTGTGTTGGCACTATAAAATTCTGGCAAAATTTTGCATGCCCATGATGGAAAAACTAATTACAACACTCAGAAATGTACCTATAAAATCTATCACAGGAAACCCACTTTGAAAATTCACATCTTGAAACCTATTCACTCTTATGTAAAAAAGATTTACAAGTATGTTCATCTACCATAAGTAAGTGTGTCCACCTAATTTTAGCTCCCTATGATCTAATTTGACAAGGTTTTAAAGCACCAAGTTGAAGAATGCTGGAAGAGGACCTACTATCTATACGTTGTTAAATCTACTAGGGAGGTCAACTTTGGGGGATAATATTTATCAACTAGATGATTTTCATGATGATCCAACTACTGTTTCAGATTGTCCCCATGCTAATCTACTTTCATGTCAATTTTCAAAACACCAGCATCTCATTTGTTATTTTTTTGAGGTCAAAAGTAAATACAGTTTGTTCTATTTTTACATTTGCATTTGCAAAAAGTTGCAGGGTCAACTTTGGCCTTTAATATTTCATGAAATAAGTGGTTGGAAAGAAACCCTTTTCCACACATGCTAATTTGACCTAAATGAACTAATCCCCCAAGTGGCAACTTCCCAGGAGGTGATTTGGTATTTTTTTCAAGATGGTGACTTTGTGAACCCTAGTTGGTTTCTGACAAGATGCAGTTTCAGAAAAAGGCTAAGTGGGCCACTTTAGCATTAAATATTTTGCACATTTGGATGGGTCTTGCCAAACTGTTTGTTGCACTAAATTCTTGGTTCAAATGTCTACTTGCCTGTACATTTTCATGACTCCAGGAGATTGTTTGACCAGTTTTCCAGGGTGTTTTTGGAAGCCACTGGGCTTGTTTTGGTCACAGATACAAAGTGCCAAAAAAAAGATTCTGACTGTTACCCATCTCATTTTTTCACTCCAAGAGCTTATAGAGGTAGTCTCAAGTCAATTCAAGATAAAAACTTGTTTCAAAATAATTTTTTTTTTAGCCAAGCCCACAAGAGGACCCAACATGCATCACACAATTGTGAAATCATAAGCTACCCAAATTGGTATTTAAAATATTTGACCCAGGGGCCCTAGAGTTGTTTTCAAAGGTGGGTCAACTGATATCTTTTCAATGGGCCATGTTTGATGAGCATGAGGATAAGGGGTATAAAAGACATCAGTTGGTGGAGCCTAAAGGAAAGGAGAAGACACTAATAATGATACTCTTGTCCATTGATATCTTGTGAAAAAATTTGACATAAACAAAGGAAGTAGAACACATTGGTCAGGGACCCTACCAAAGAGAATGAAATCTACATAAAGATAAGTTCTTCCCCACAGTTTTGATCCTGTCAAGAGGGGTAATTCTAGAGGTCTACTAAGAATACTAGGGCATATCTCAGCCATGAGTGGTTGTGAGACCACTATCAAGGAGGATTTATACACAGTGTTATTAATGTTACTAAGTGTAGGCCTAAACAAGACCATATAGAGGATTGTGACAACTCTATAAGGGTTGTGAGAAAAAAGATTAAATGAAGAAATCTAATGAAGATTCAAAAGATATTCTAAAACTTATAAGTGTGGAAAGTTGACACCACCGTATTGAAGCTTTGTGAAGATCAAATATGTACAATACATGTTACTACTGGGCCTCATCCTACACTCCTTGATGGAGGAATGAATTTGTATATAATGAGTATTGGTATCTTATGACACACCTTGGTGTTAGTTTTTATATAGTGGACCACATTGAGAGTGTTTTTTGCATAGCAATAGAGTAGTTTGTTTGATGAACATACAGCCTATGGACTATGAAGGGGTTGTTGAGGAGTGTAGTTTGGCTTTAGCTAGCAATCCTCATTAAAAAAGGGCTCTTTTGAGAAGGGCCAAGGCCTATGAATTTTGACCAAGGTTGATATGACTGTGCATGATGTTGAGGCTATTCTTCATGCAGAACCTGATTATATGGATGCTCTAAACATTGCCCAAAGGCTAACAACAAGGGTAAAGAAAGGAGAAGAAGAAAAAGATTAAGAGGCGGCATTATTGGAGCATTGAAAGTAGAGAAATGAAGTTGAAATATCATATCATGCTTGCACAAATGCCACTAAATTGCAAGAGGTTCACTCTTGAAAATATCAAGAAAAATATTAGGGCGACAAGGAAAAGTCATATAAATCTTCTGTAGCAAAGCAATTTTCACAGAATTTCAAACAAGAAATTATGATAACTATACAAATTCAGGATCTATTAAATAATGACACATGTCAAGGGAAGCATACTTATTGGTTGATTTTATCTAATCTTGTGGAGGTTGGTGGGGCCTTAATGTTACAGTCAATGTCCTTCACGGGGCACGAACAAAGAAAATAATAAGAAACAATTTGATATGCTTCCAGTACATGGCCTGAGTAAACATTATTTAGCAAACTGGTGGAAGGTACTTGCAGACCAACTAATTGGCCTTGGTTACTTAACTGAGAAAGTAAATGATGTATACCAGAATGTTAGTGTTAGCCATCAAGGTCAAGATTTCCTTTGGTTGGCTAGTAATATGAAGCAGACCCCATTTATATTACCAGTAACCCATGAGATGTCTTTCGAGGAATGTCAAAAGAATGGACTTAAAACACACAAAATAAATGAAAATCTAAAGAGTTTGTCTACCTTTGAAGACACTCCAAAAATAGGAAAAACTTCAATCGTCTAGTAAAGGTAGGTTGGGTAACATTGATGGTGTTAATCAGTACCTATAACGAGGCATGGTAACCACATCCTTGAAGCTGTAAAACACTTCTCAGAAAGTCTAGAGCTTCTTTTGGATGGGGAACTCCTGATGTAACCAAGTATTTCAAGGGTAACTACTAGCAGAACATAATGCAAAGTTATGCCTGTGAAGATGGAAGCTTGGAAAGATTTACACGATGGATGGCTAGAGATCCATGGAAGCCATGGCACCATTTTTTACTACAAATGCCATTTTTGCAATGAATAATGAAAGCATGGATCTTAATCCACTGGTACAAGTTTTGGATATTAAGTGAATTAGGCCATAGACTTCTCAGGAATGATACAGAATGGTTCTCTTAGATGGAATGCATATGGAGAAAAGCAATGGTTTCAACACAACTTAATGAATATGTCAAATTAGCAAGGGTTTAGAAGGGGTTTGTAATATTTGTCATAATGGCGTGATTATTATAATTTTGGAACTGAAGAAAGAAACCATAGAACTGGTGCAGTGCTATGGTGGAGAAGGTAACCCTAATATTTCTTGTATCACTACAAGGAGCCAGGCATAAACCCTAAAAATAGTGTTGTACTAAAAAGCTAAATAAATTATTGAAGACAATAATTTATATCATTGACACATCATATTCAGTCCCTTTGATAGGCTTAAAAGTGGATACAGATAAATAAAATTAGGAGGACCCTATCATATCAGATTAACACTTTTACTATCCCTCCAATAAAAGTAAGTAATACCTCATCGAACGGACATATTAGAATCATAATGACTAGTTCATGAGTCTCTTCGAAAAACTTGAGCATGTGATACATTTTAACATCATCGAAGGAAAAATGACATATCGATGGGGGATAATTTAAGTCCCCCCAATCTACTAATGAGGTGGGCTAGAAAATTATATCTAATATATATTTCTGAAATCAAAAGACATAAAGTATAAAAAATGAAGATCGGAGAGACTTTGAATATTGGAGAAAGTGTGTTGAGGTCTTTTTAAAAACTTGATGAAGCAAAGAAAAAAGCATGAACATCATTGAAGGGAAAACAAATATCAGCAAGAGTAAAGTTTCAGTCACTCCGATACAGCTAATACATATAGCTGAAGTACAAATAAAAGATTAAATGAAGTGTGGCTATAGTGAGATGAAAATGTAAATCTCACACTTTCATAGAATGGGTTATAAGGTGGGAAATTATTTTAGGGACATAATGAATATACTAAATGAAGATTTTAATAACCATAGTTGAGAATATTTTCATTTGGAGGTGAAATATTTTTTCGGAGGAATTAACGAAGTAGGTAATTATTTTACCTAAAGAATACTTTTTAAATGAAAGTGCATATGATGGCCAGTTAAACATTTTCACCAAAGAGGTTAAGAAGGGGTAATCATTTTCACACAAATGAATATTCTTGCCGAATAAAGGAGAAAATTCACATAAGTAAATATGAGTGTGAAGATTGCCAGCAAAAGAAGAAATAATAATGATTAAAGTTAATTTCTCCCTGGGATGCAAAGATGAAGAGTGAAATTAAATATTGTATTTTCACCAAAGATAATCAAGATAATGAAGAGACACACAAGATGATAAGTGAAGGGTCATAACCCTAAAAATACAAAGTATAAATAGGAATTAAAAGTAATGATAGGAAATCATCAGCAGTAGTAGGAATCAGCAGTAGGAATTAGAGATTAGGTAGAATATACCAGTAAATGAAGACTTGCAATACAAACTGCAAAATCTTTTGAAGCAATTTAAAGGAGAAGAATATTATAATATGGTGTCCAACATTTTGGTGTTCAATTATTTGTTGATATTTATTCATATATGTTATATGTGTTGTCTCCAGAGTGGTTTTCCTTTGTTATTTAAATTAATATATCAAGGATATACTTAATTTATTAGGGCACATTTGTTGTTCTTGTGTGATTAATCTGATTGGCTACTTCAAAGAAGGATTAAATTCATTCAATTGATCACAGTAACCTAAGAAAATATAATTGGGACTTGTAAGAAGAGCCTGATAACTGACATATTTGTACTTTTATACAAGGTTGAAACAATTAAAATGTGCCAAATAATTCAAATTAATTCAAGGGGGAGTACACATTTATCATACACATCTTGACTCCATTTTTCAAAGTAGATAGAAAGCACTAGTCATATTCATTTCAAAACCTTATTCACATAATTCAAAATCCAAACATTAGGAGTAGGAATAGTTATTAAGTTTACATCTACCTCACATTTACATGCCACTATGGATAGATCCCTAAGTTCAACTAAGTCACACAACATTTAAATTTGCATCAATTATCAAGGTTCACCTGCCTAGGTCTAGCAGAACCTGAAGAATAGGGAGTCCAAAAATGACATAGGGTTGCTTCGTTTTGTTGGCAAAAACATTGCAAACCTAACCATAGAGCCTGGTAGATCATCTTAGGATTTGTAATCTGCAATTTTGGGAACCAACAGAATTGGTGACTCTACTAGGGAGCAACCTAAGAAAACCTAGTAAAAGACCATCATAATAGAGTCAAGAAATTAAAAAATCATAACTCTGCTAGTGGAGAAAAACTTAGAAAAATAAATTCATTCCTCTTTTGACAAGAGGTGGCCACTCTGAAAAGGAACTTGATGAAGAATACAAAGACATCTTCTAACAACACCATTTGCATTCAAACTAAATATGTCAGAATAAGAGAGATTGCTTGAGTTGTTAAGGGAAGAGAAAAAAGTGATTCAAGAACTGCAACAATTGAGCCAAACTTGCTTCAAATATATCATAGTATATACAAGTGCCTCATGATAAATCAAGAATCTTGGAAATGGGAGTGGTGCACATCATGTACATAGTAGGACATTTTTATACCACAAGCCTCAAATCAAATAAATGCTTATCCTGTCCCCCCTAGTCAAAGACTAGTGGGCTACCAAGGTTATGAATACAATTAGTATGCTGAGCATTATCAATGTCAAGACCTGCACTAGAATAGTCAACAATATCAACGATGTCCACAGAGGAGAGTGTCTATTAGAGACATTGATAAACCATTGAACTTCAACAATATCCAAGGTTACCCAAATCATTATCCCGTTGAGTTCATAAAACATGTGCCTATATTTCGTGGAGAAGAATATGAATCATCTCATAGGCACATACAACTATTTTGTGAATTTATTGAGGACTTTAAGATTTATGTAGAATATATCATTATGAAATTCTTTCCAAGATCATTAAGGGATGATGCAAAAGAATGGTGTAAAAGCTTACCCATGCAAAGTATATCTTCATGAGAAGATTTCAAAAGGATATTTTTGAGTCAGTTGGATGATAGTTATGAAAATTTTACACAAGCCTTGGGGCCTCAGCATATTCCAATAAGCAATGAAATGACATATGATACATCAGAAGGTGAGAGCAGTCTACAAAATGTAAATACTCCTATTGTCTCAGCCCACCTACCTCAATATCTTGTACAACACAGTCAGCCCCAAATCCATTATCAGTAAAATGCACACATTGTTGACCTTGCAGTCCATATTCAGGATGATGTGAACTCTCTTTAAAAGTATATCGGAATCAACAGTTTGAGGAAGAAATGTGCACATCTGAAAATGATTTTTAGATCTGTTCAAATTATTATCTTGTGAAAGAAATAATTATGCTGATGAAAGTGTCATATCTGATTTCAATAATCTTGAGTATTGTTGTGATGTTGGGAAAGGTAAAGAGTACATCAGCAATGAGCTAAATGAAGAAGCATGTTCACTCAGTAGTGAGCAAGTTTCAAATTTATTGACCATTGAATATAAAAAATGTACACATAAGAATGATGCTAAAATTTCATGCCCAACATACATTTGCTTTGATAGTGAAGATACTTTATGTCACAAGGATGATGAACTTCATAATGATTATGAAAGATTATGTTCAGGGACAGTTGGTGGTCATAGATTTCATTGTAGCAGCACTCTAAAAATGCACACTTTATTTGAATTTGGGGGTGTTGAGGTTCAAACATACTAAATCTACAAACTAATGATTTTGGTGATAGAGTTTCAAGGTGACAACTATGTGGGTAAGCTATATGTGATGTTGAAAATAGTATTGATATTGTTGGATTTGATGTTGTATCATTTGGTATTGCCAACATTGAAGATAATAAAAGTTAACTGCAATATGAGTTGGTCTATTTTTCAGATTAGTTAGAGAGCCATCATCTGGTGAATGGTAGCAAGTGTAATGAAATAATGCATCACATGGATTTTGGATCTAGCTTGTCACATGATGATGGCATTTTTTAGATTATGCCTGATTTTTAGATGCAAAACAAGGGAGAATGTACTGGCATGAGAGATAATGACATCCTCCATCAACCAAATTTCAGTGATGTTTCTAGATTGGATTCAATACATTCAAAGGAAAATAAGGCGTATGATAGACGTAAATAAGGATCTTTCTTTTTTTGGTGGCCTTGTGCATTCAGTTGTGGTATGATTTTTTAAATCATACAAATTCAGGGTAGACAAGGAGAAAGGACTCTATTACCCAATGGACAAGGCACTTGGACTGCTCCACCAAAGATCTAGATTCTTGCTATGCCCATAGGGGGCATACATCCCCAAGAAAGAGCCACTATTGGTACTATAAAATTATTACAAAATTTTACATGCCCATGATGAAAAAATTGATTACAGCACTCAAAAATGCACCTATAAAATCTATCCCAGGAAGCCCACTTTGAAAATTCATAGCTTGAAACCTATTCGCTCTTATGCCAAACCACTTTGCAAATATGCTCATCTACCATAAGTAAGTGTGTCCCCCTAATTTTAGGTCCCTATGATTTGATTTGACAAGGTTTTGAAGTGCCAAGTTGAAGAATGTTGGAAGACTCTACTATTTGTAGGTTATTAAATCTGCCAAAGAGGTCAACTTTGGGGGATAATATTTATCAGTTGAATGATTTTCATGAGGAGCCAATTGGTGTTTTAGATTTTCCCTAGTCTAATGTACTTTTAGGCTAGTTTTCAAAACCCCAATATCTCATTTGATATTTTTTGAGGTCAAAAGCACATGTAGTTTGTTCTGTTTTTACATATGCATTTCTAGAAAGTTGCAAAGAGGTCAACTTTGGCCTTTAATATTTCATGAAAGAAGTGGATTGGAAAGAAACAATTTTGTGCACATTCTCATTTGACCTAAATGAACTAATTCCCCAAGACGTAATTTGGTATTTTTTTCATGATGGTGACTTTGTGAACCCTAGTTGGTTTCTGACAAGATGTAGTTTCAGAAAAAGGCTAAGTGGGCCACTTTGGCATTGAATATTTTGCACATCTAGATGGGTCTTGCCAAACTATTTTTTGTGCTGAATTCTTGGTTCAAATGTCTACTTGCCTATACATTTTCATGACTCCAGGAGATTGTTTGACCAATTTTCCAGGGTGTTTTTGGAAGTCACTGAGCTTGTTTTGGTCACAGATACAAAGTGCTAGAAAAAAAATTATGACTGTTACGCATCTCAATTTTTCAGTCCAGGAGCATACAAAGGTAGTCTCAAGTCAATTAAAGATAAAAACTTGTTTCAAAACAAAAAAAAAATAGCCAGGCCCACAAGAGAACCTGGCATGCATCACACAATTATGAAGTCATAAGCTACCCAACTTGGTCTTTAAAATATTTGACTTAGGGGCCCTAGAGTTGTTTTCAAAGATGGATCAACCAATATCTTTTCACTAGGCCAAGTTTGATGAGCATGAGGATAAGGGGTATAAAAGACATTAGTTGGTGCAGCCTAAAGGAAAGGAGAAGACACTAATAAGCATACTCTTGTCCGTTGATATATCTTGTGATGAAGTTTGACAGAAACAAAGGAAGTAGAAGACATGGGATAGGGACCCTGCCAAAGAGAATGAAATCTACATAAAGATAAGTTCTTCCCCACATTTTTGATCCTGTCAAGAGGGGTAATTCTAGAGGTCTGCTAAGAATACTAGGGCATATCTTAGCCATGAGTGGTTGTGAGACCATTATCAGGGAGGATTTATACATGGTGTTGTCAATGTTACTAAGTGTAGGCCTAAACAAGACTATATAGAGGATTAGGAGAACTCTATAAGGGCTATGAGAAAAAAGCATTCAATGAAGAAATCAAATGAAGATTCAAGAGATATTCTAAAAACTTATAAGTGTGGAAAGTTGACACCACTGTATTGAAGCTTTGTGAATATCAAATATGTACAATACATGTTACTACTAGGTCTCAGCCTACACTCCTTGATGGAGGAATGAATTTGTAAATAATGAGTATTGGGATCTTATGATGTGCCTCTATGTTAGCTTTTATATAATGGACCACATCGAGAGTGCTTTTTTGCATAGCAATAAAGTAGTTTGTTTGATGAACATACAGCCTGTGAACTATGAAGGGGTTGTTGAGGAGTGTAGTTTGGCTTTGGCTAGCAATCCTCATTACAAAAGGGCTCTTTTGAGAAGGCCCAAGGCTAATGAAGTTTTGGGGAAGGTTGATATGACTGCATGACATGGAGGCTATTCTTCATGCAAAACCTAATTATATGGATGCTCTGGACATTGCCCAAAGGCTGACAGCAAGGGTAAAGAAAGGAGAAGACAAAGATGAAGAGGAAGCATTGTTGGAGGATTGAAAGTAGAGTAGTGAAGTTGATATATCATATCTTTCTTGCACAAATTCCACTAAATTGCAAGAGGTTCTCTCTCAAAAAGATCAAGAAAAATATTTTACAGCAGAGCAATTTTCATATAATTTCAAATAGGAAATTGTGATAACTATACAAATTCAGGATCTATTGAACAATGAGACATGTCAAGGGAAGCATACTTATTAGTTTCCTCTATCCAATCTTATGGAGGTTGGTGGGGCCCTAATGTTCCAATCGATGTTCTTTGCGGGGCACGAACAAAGAAAATAATAAGAAACAATTTGATATCCTTCTAGTACATGGCTTGGGTAAACATTATTCATCAAACTGGTGGAAGGAACTTGGAGACCAACTAATTGGCCTTGGTTACTTAACTGAGAAAGTGAATGATGTATACCAGAATGTTAGTGTTAGCCATCAAGGTTAAGATTTCCTTCAGTTGGCTAGTAATGTGAAGCAGCCACCACTTATATTACTAGTAACCCATGAGATGGTTTTCGAGGAATATCAAAAGAATGGACTTAAAACACACAAAATATATGGAAATTTAAAGATTTTGTCTACCTTTGAAGACATTCCAAAAATTGGCAAAAGTTTGATCGTCTACTAAAGCTAGGCTAGGTAACATTGATGGTGTTAATCAACACCTCATAACGAGGCATGGTGACTACATCCTTCAAACTATAAAACACTTCTCAGAAAGTCTAGAGCTTCATTTGGATGGGGAACTCCTGATGCAACCAAGTACTTTGAGGTTAATTACTAGAAGAACAAAATCCAAAGTTACGACTATGAAGATGGATGCTTGGAGAGATTGGCATGGTGGATGGTCAGAGATCCATGGAAACCATGATGCCAATTTTGACTACAAATGTCATTTCTACAATGAATAATGCAAGCATGGATCTTAATCCACTAGTACAATTTTTGGATATTAAGTGAATTAGGCCACAGACTTCTCAGGAATGGTATAGAATGTTTCTCTCATATGGAATGCATATGCAGAAAAGAAATGCTTACTACATAGCTTAATGAATATGTCAAATTAGAAAGGGTTCAGAAGGGGTTTGTAATATTGTGCAAAATGGCATGATTATTATAATTTTGGAACTAAACCAAGAAACCCTAGAACTTGTACAGTGCTATGGTGGAGAAGGTAACCCTAATATTTTTCATATCACGACAAGGAGCTGAGCATAAACCCTAAAAATAGTACAATACTGCAAAGCTAAAGAAATTACCAGAGAGAATAATTTATATCAGTGACACATCATATTCAGTCCCTTTGATAGGATAAAAAAGTGGATACAGACCAAAAAAATTGAGAGGACCCTATCATATCAAAGTAACACTTTTACTGTCCCTTTGATAAAAGTAAGTAATACATCATCGGGCAGACAGATGAGAATCAGAATGACTAGTTCATTAGTCTCTTCGATAAACTTGAGCATGTGATACATTTTAACATCATCGAAGGAAAAGTGACATATGAATGGGAGATAATTGAAGTCCCCATGATCTACCAATGAGGTAGGCCTGAAAACTATATCTAATATATATATTCGAAATGAAAAGACATAAAGTATACAAAATGAAGATCAGAGAGACTTTGAAGATTGAAGAAAGTGTGTTGAGGTCTTTTTCAAAACTCGATGAAGCAAAGAAAAAAGCATGAACATCATCAAAGGGAAAGCAAATATCAACAAGGTTAAAGTTTTAGTCACTCCAATACAACAAATACATATAGCTGAAATACAAATAAAAGATTAAATGAAATGTGGCTATAGCGCAGTGAAAATGTAAATCTCACACTTTCAAGGAAGAGGTTATAAGGTGGGAAATTATTTTAGGGACATAATGAATATACTAAATGAAGATTTTAATAACCATATTTGAGAATATTTTCATTCGGAGGCAAAATATTTTTTTGGAGGAATTAACGAAGTAGGTAATTGTTTTACCTAAAGAATACTTTTTATCTAAAAGTACATATAATGGCTAGTGAAACATTTTCACCAGAGAGTTTAAGAAGGGGTAATCATTTTCACACAAATGAATATTCTTGCTGAATAAAGGAGAAAATTTACACAAGTAAATATGAGCGTGAAGATTGCCAGTAAAAGAAGAACTAATAATGATTAAAGTTAATTTCTCCTTGGGATGCAAAGATGAAGGGTAAAATTAAATATTTTATTTTTGCCAAAGATAATCAAGATAAAGAAGAGACACACAGGATGATAATTGAAGGGTCATAACCCTAAAAATACAAAGTATAAATGGGAAACAAAAGCAAAGATAGTAAATCATCAGCAGTAGTACAAATCAATAGTAGGAATTAGAGATTAGGTAGAATATACCAGTGAATGAAGACTTCCAATACAAACTGCCAAATTGTTTTAAGCAATCTAACGGAGAAGAATATTATAATCTTGTGTCCAACATTTTGGTGTTCAATTATTTGTTGATATTTATTCATATATGTTATTTGTGCTCTCTCTAGAGTGGTTTTCCTTTGTTATCTAAATTAATATATCAAGGATATACTTTATTTTTTAGGGCACATTTGTTGTTCTTGTGTGATTAATCTGACTGGCTCCTTCAAGGAAGGATTAAATTCTTTCAATTGATCATAGTAACCTGGGAAATATCATTAGGATTTGTAAGAAGAGCCTAATAACTAACATACTTGCACATTTATACAAGGTATAAATAATTAAAAAGTGCTAGATAATTCAAGTTAAGCCAACGGGGAGGACACATTTATCATACACATCTTGACTCCATTGCCAAAAGTATATAGAAAGCACTAGTCATATTCATTTCAAAACAAAACATTTCAAAACCTTATTCACATAATTTAAAATCCAAACATCAGGAGTAGGAATAGTTATTAAGTTTACATCTATCTCACATTTACATGCCACTATGGATAGATCCCTAAGTTCAACTAAGTCACACTACCTTTAAATATGCATCAGTTATCAAGGTTCACCCGCCTAGGTCTAGAAAAACCTGAAGAGTAGGGAGTCCATTTGAACCACATAGGGTTGCTCCTTTTTGTTGGCAAAAACATTGTAAACATGACCATAGAGCCTGGCATCCTCTTAGGGTTTGTAATCTACAATTTTGGAAACCAACAAGTTGTGTGTGAATACAAATGAGAGTATGCAAAGGATGTGGAACCTAAGAGTATTTATACAAGAGAAATTACAAATATGAGGTGTTGAGCATGTGGAAGAAGCCATTGAAGGCCTATTTTGTAAATAATTACTTGTAGATGTAGTAATTCTGAATTTGAATATGACTATCAATTTAGTTCTGTGTTGCAATTTAAATGTTTGAGTTGCAAACAAGTTAATGTTATTAGCATAGATTTGTTTGTGTGTGGAGTTGTGTGTGATTAAGGAAGGAGAGAGAGGTTTGTCTGGATTATATGGTATTAGAGCTAATAATCTTGAGTGTGGAGAGGATCCACCAAGACCTGCAGGAGAGAAGGTGGTTGTAAAGAGCTCAAGAGATTGTTGCAAGTAGAGAGGAGTCTTGAGAAAGTGAGAGCTAGGAAGCCACAGAGAGGATTTTGTTTGCAGATTGTAGAGTGTGGGATGTGGATTGTGGAAAATTGCAACACCAAGTGAGATGGAAATAGTTTTGAGAAAGAATCCCATCCTATGGTATGGATGGAGGTAGTATAAAGAGAGGAAAATTTTGACAATGGTGGCAGATATACATGCAAGGATGGATCGAATAGAGTCTATGCAGCGTACGAGTAATAAGATAGAAGTGAATGAGAAAAAAGATGAAATAGAGGATATACCTATAGTGGTGGAGAAAGATGACAAGGAGGATGCAAGTGCAGAGATTGCAACTATTGATAAGGTTACAGTGGTGGAATATGAAGAGGTTGCAGTAGTTGCTAATGATGAAGATGATTTGTTGTTGAAGATGCTGGCAATTAAAGAAGAATGGAATGTGAAGTTCATTGTTGTAGCGAAGGATGCAAAACAGAATGTTGCAACTGAGGATGATGCAAGGAATATCATCATGAAAATCAATATTGCAGCCATGAAGGAGGATAAGGTAAATCTATTTGACCGTGATATTGATTTGTTTTCAAACATGATAATAGAAGAGGAAAATTATGAAGAAAAAATGGAAGAGAAAGATTTGTGTTTATACGCTATGAGTTTGTACATAGAAATTGTGAAGGATACTGCAGGGTTTTGGTGGAGGTGGTCAATCTACATGAAGGTGAAGGAGGAGAAAAGAGGAGTGAGGCTTTGGAGGAGAAGGAGAGTGAGCCTTTGGTGGAGGAGTACATGTGATGATGGTGTTGTTATATGAAGCGTAATCAAACTCGGAGGTTAAATTTTCCCCACTTTTATCGGTGTGGTTCCCCCCAAAATTCCTACGGGGTCAAGAGACAGTGTCCCTTGTGGGGGTTTGGAGGTAGCGCCCCCAAGGCGGGGTTTCTATCTTGTTGTTATTTTATAAAGGCATCAGGTTTTATTTTCTAATGACCGACATAAAAAACCCCTATTTTTGTAACCAACATAAGGCTTGATAAAAGCGGCTAAGGGTTAGGTTTTCATTGATGTATTGTAGCATTTTTGTAGTGGTATTGAGTTGCACGGATTGCTGGTAGTAATCAGTTTGATTTACTAGATAATAATAGTGGACTCTCTGTTTGGTTGATGTAGCCAGAGTTTGGGTGAACCATGTTAAAACTTGTCTCTCGCTGTTATTATTTCTATGTATTTTCATTCCTCTGTTTAATCTTTATTTGCATTTAATTGATATCTTCTGTCAGCTAACCCTAATAGATGGTGGGAAAATAAAGCGGGCATACAATTGGTGGTGGAGGACGGTACTTTTCCCAACTAAGTACTAGAAGAGGTGAAAGAAGTTTTCTATGCCTAGCTCAATGATGGAGTTTGTTGTAGGTTGTTTATAACCTAAAAGAGTAGTTCTACTACTACACTCCATTTTGTGAGTCGTACTCACAAAATATTCCTACGCTGCGTGTTTGATGCAGGAGCATCCCGAGTGAAATAGCGATTTGCATCAACAAAAAAATAATTGCAGGTTTAAGTTTCAATTTTGTTTGGTCTGTTGGGTTCTAATGGCTTTTCTTGGCACTATGTGCATTTGGCACAGTCAGGGAGGCAATTTGGTAGTGTTTCTTCAATCAGTCCTAGTGCATGTGAAGTCAGTTTCCTTAAAACAATTGTTCTGAGAGTTTGGTGAAGTTTTGTGGCAAATCCTTTGACAGGAAGATTCTTAATTCCATCCTAGAACTATATGTGAAGGTTTCATGAGCAAATACCTTTAGGTTTTGAATATTTTAATGTTTTCCAACTTGTGCTGGTAGTTTGGCAAAAATGCAAAATATGGAATTCTGTGGCACTTGGGATCAAATAATTTGGAGTTCTTAGGAATGCTAAGGCACTCATTCCTATCATTTTTGGTGAGATTTTGAGATCATAGAAAAAAGTTATGGCTGAAGTGGATTTTCAGCTTCCCAACATAACTTGTTGAAGTAGCAAAGAGCAAATTTTCTATCAAATTTGTATGTGCAGCTCCATGATTAGGAAGATGTGAAATCCAAAGGTTATAACACCTCAGAGGTAATTTTTCCATCTATCAAGGATTATAGTGTGTTAGCGTGCATTGTTTAGGTTAACTATGCATATTACATTGTTTAGTAACTATCTGATAGTTACATCAGTTATGCAACTATTTCAGTTTGATCTGTTTCAGTTTCATCACAAGTATTTAATTGTGGTTTGTATCTGCAATGATCATCAAATGAATAAACTATTTTACTGTTTCTTTAGTTGGTATCAGAGCGTCTGATCTTCTGCGATGTGAGGTGTATCACAGTTCACTGCCAGCAATTGCCGTATGAATGAAGAAATGTCTGGAGTGATTTAGATGGTAGGAAGATGGTAGAGGCATGAGAAGAGGATAGATTGTTTGAGAAAAATCTAGATGAAGATGTATTGCAATCATTCGTCTATATTACTTGTAACATTCCTCATGCATGGGAAGTCTGTGTGAAGAAGTGGTATGTGTTAAGGAGAATTTAACGAGTTAAGATTCTTGATTTTTGGCTCTACTAGTTTTCTACCCATTTGTATGAAAAAGGTGAGTTTGAAATTTTCTGAAGGCATTGAATATAATTTGCATTGGTTAGTGTTTTGCTGCATGCCATGTGCTGTTGAAGAAAATTATATTTAATATAGATTTCATTGAAGAAAATATTACAGCAGTGATAAAAATGAGATACGGTGTAGAACGTGTATGTTGAAGAGAAGAGGAGCATCCATCACTTTTGCAAATTCATAGAGATTATTGCGCTATTTTTTATCCCATTCTGTTGAAGACTAGCGTAAATAATTGTTGTGGTGGATGGTGTAGATTCATTGTTGAACATTTTGAGTACATCTACAGTATGATATGATTTGAGAGTTTATTAATTTTACAAGCTTTTATTTTATTGGTTGTTAAACAAAACAATGAGAGAAGAGTGGTTTGAAGGAACTAACTAGCGATTCATAGGTCTTGCCCAACTATTTGTTGTTGGAGAATACAATAGTTATGACCACTTCATCTGCTGCGTAAAAAATATTGTGAGATATGCATAGGCAGTTATTTTGAAAGCAACTTCTTGTTGTTCGTTGTTTGATTTTTTGCAAGTTTAAACTAGCTTCTTATTACATTTTGTGGGAGTATGAATTAAAGCTGCCCCTTTTAGCATTTGGAGAGATAAAACAGAGATCATTTCAGTCAAGCATAAAGGAAGGCAAAAAGAGGTGTTGTTGCAGAAATAGTATGAGTTCTAGCGTGATCTCAGACATGTTGAAATTGATTTATTTTAGAAGAGAACTGTGAACTTGCTACATATAGGAAGAGATTTGTAAGTAAAACCTAAATTTCACTGAAGTCGATGCATATGGAACTATTCAACAAACCTCGCATATAAATGTGTGTAGTGGAGTTGGTACATGATCAAAACTATCTAAGGTGTGAAATGAGAAGTTGTTTGTTGATTTAACTTATTAATTTTTTGTAATAGGGTGGAAAACATTGGAGTTATAAGGATATATTTGTGTTTCCACTATATTGTAAAAGGTGCACTTTTGGTGGAATCTGACACCTTGTTCATTTTGTTTTATCATGGCTACATCAAACATTGCTTGTGCTCTTAGGGCCATTTATACTACACCTGATGAGGCCTCCAAAGACACATCCAAGACATTAGCTGATTAAAGTGTAACAAGGTCATATTGGAGGTAGGCAGCATCGGACGATGGAGGATTTACCATCATCTCAAGTTAGCTTCTCGCTTTGAGATGATGCTTTGCATGAGAAATATTTTTGGTTTTGGCTGTTTTGTTTTTCTTTGTTGATGCTGATAGAGCTAACAGATTTGAAGAATCTATGTTTTGTGAAGATTTTGTTTTGGAGACAGCTTTGGGGTTTGGTGTTGAGCTCAATATGGATTGTTGTCCAATGAGCTTCAAAGAGTATATGATCTTGAATTATACCCTTTCGAGGTCACTAGACAACATGGAAGAGATCTGTCATATCTCTTAGGGTCTATTATCGAATAATTCAAGACTTTGTGATTTGAGAGCTTGGGACTAAAGAGCTCAAGAACACAGCTCAAAGCTACACCTTTCCGAGGGTAGACGAGACAGCATGATGGAGCCTCGCTTGGTTCAGGATTTGTTCTTTGGGGGAAGATCTACAAAATATGTATTCATATTATGTAATCAGCTTTGTTGAGTTTTTTAGCATTCAGGAGGGGCCCACTAGTACTATTGCAGGAACAATGTAATAAGGGGGGAATGTTAGCATGCATTGTTTAGGTTAACTATGCATATTACATTGTTTAGTACCTATCTAATAGTTACGTTAGTTATGCAACTATTTCAGTTTGATCTGTTTCAGTTTCATCACAAGTATTTAACTGTGGTTTGTATCTGCAATGATCATCGAATGAATAAAGTATTTTAGTATTTCTTCATAGAGATCATAAGAGGGTAGTTTTTCTTTAATTTGTCAAACGCTTGTATGAACAAACCACTAGCAATTTAAAGTGAAATAGAAAGTAGCCCACGCCTCTTTCCTTAAATAATATATCAGCATAGATAAAAGGAGTACACGTGTGCCTTAAAGGGGAGTTTAACGCTTCATTGAGGAAAATTTAAAAAAAAACATTTTAAATCTCCTTGTTTCAGTGCCAAAAATGAAGAGGTTACATGAGAGTTTCCATGTCTCATGTGAGACAGTTTCAAAAAAACATTTAATATTATTTTTGTAGAGTGCTAAAGAGGGAATGTGATGCCCACTTTTGGGAAAAACATTATGTATTTGTTGAATAAAATAGAAGTAAAAGAGAGGTGAAAAGCGTTGGTGAAGTTTAATGCCTCTAGGAGAGGATCATAAGAAAAAATAGATAAAAAAACAAAGAAAGAAAGGACAGCTGGTCTAAAATACCTCATATTCAAAGGAATAGAAACTTGATGCCACATGAATAGAAAGAAGCTACTGGTAGTTTTGGATGAAAGTTATTTGGCTTATCTTGGTTCTAAGTCCTTTGATGTTCCACAATATGAAAGGAGACGGAACATCTCTTGCCAATTGAAAATCCTTGTTGTTTGAAAATGAAGGGGTGGGCCATTGAGAAAAAGAAAAGGTTCATCCAGAGAGCAAATTAAAGCTTCTAAAGGTGCAGATGTGTAACAAGGGCAATGGTTGTGTGTGAATGCAAATGAGAGTATGCAGAGGATGCGAAACCTGAAGGTATTTATACAAGAGAACTTGCAAATATGAGGTGCTGAGCATGTGGAAGAAGCCATTGAAGGCCCATTTTGTAAATAATTGCTTGCAGATGTAGTAATTTTGAATTGGACTATGAATATCAGTTTAGTTTTGTGTTGCAATCTAAATGTTTGAGTTGCAAACAAGTTAATGTTGTTAGCATAGATTTGTTTGGGTTTCCAGAGTTATGTGTGATTAAGGAAGGAGAGAGAGGTCTATCTGTATTAATGTTGTATGAAGATGAGAGATCATTGAGAAGTCAAAAAGACTTTTTATTTATAGATCTCCAAAAATGAAGATCAACGGACTTGAACAAATGAGAGAGTGAGAAGTGTCCTTGTCCTCTCATGAATCAGGGGAGTTAACAAGATTGATTTGTGAGTTGATTGAATTGACCGATTTATTAACTGAATTGATTAATTAGTTAACTAATTTGATTGATTAGTTAATTAATTTGATTGAGGGAGTAATGAGAGAGAATCATGGTGAGACAAGATTCAATTATGGTGAGAGGAAGTTATGGAGGAAATTAAAAAATTTAATTATTTAATTTTTAGTGCACATGGATAATATTGGAAAATAAAAAAATAATAATTTTATTTATTTTTGGTGGAGAAAATAGAAATTAATTTGTTTTATTAATGAAGGATTAATTAAATAATTAATAATTATTTAATTAATGTAGAAGAATAATGTAGTGATTGATTTTCATAACAATAGATGGAATTAATCAAATAATTAGGAAGGATTTAATTATTGTGATGTATAGCAGATAAATGTGTGATTTGAGAAGTGAGGTTAATTTTAGGTGTCTACAAAAAGTATTAAAATCACCTAACTACTGATATTAAGTGTACACTTACAACTCAAATTAAATAAATGCCACTATATTTTAAAGAAATCTAATTACTAAAATTATATAAAAGTAAAGTGCAATAGTCTTTGAAAAAATGATGAGTCACATAAGTCTTTAGTACTGAATTTATTGTTTTTAATGACTTATTTAATACACAATGAACTAGCATCTAAACTTTTTGAGGATGATGCTAATATGTTTCATGTAAGTGATTGGAGACAAAATTTATAGTTATATATAGAACACTAGGTTGTGTCCTGGAACCAAAACTTAACATGTTTTCTAATAATATGTACATGTGAATATCTTACTCAATTTTTTTTGAAACTACCATAGTTAAATTTAAATATACTTGCTCTCTATGGAAATCAATGGCCAAGAATCTCTCAAAGTATCTAAGGATAGAAATTCTTCCAGGAAATCAGGTGGCTAGAATTACCTCTAGAAATTGATGAGCATAACACTATATAATGTGAACTAACTTTAGTTTTATAAGAAAACATAAGGATAGGGACACAATATGCCTAATTAGATTTGACTTTGGTCCTAGACATATTTACATGCTACCTTAAAGAATTACCAAATTTCAGACATGCTAAGTATTAAATTTTGAGCATAGTCTAAATGTTTTATACTATAGTCCACGAAATCTAAGATGATACTCTTAATCAATTTATTTGTATTTGGTAGAACATATATAGGATTATTCCATGAACCTTGTGAGATTTAAATAACATTTTTGGGAAGATATCAAGAGCTTAGAAGAGGAATGAGTTTGCTAATATTTATCAAAACATCCAAGAGCAAGCAATACATTCTCTTTCTATATATTATAATATAGAATTGACTATCATATAGAGGTCAATAACATTTGTTCCAAATCTTCATTAAATTAATCTTGACAAGTAATTTCAATAGTAATTTTACAAACACTTATTCATTCAGCTGGATTAAGAAAGTTTAAGGCTTTTAATGATCATAGATCTTAAGAATTGACATAATCAAGAGTCTTTATCCTTTAAGCTAGTGTGGATATTTCCTATATTTCAAGAGATTTGGGTCATTGGAAGGGCATAATCTATTTCATGAACATCTACTAGGATGAGAGGCACGCACACTTGCATTAGTTTATTCAAAGTTTGCACTAGAAAGGGAATACTTTTAAGGATTCATTAAACCCAAGAGAATGTGTGTTGAGCATTGCATGAGGATTCTTCATTTTGTTATCACCACATGATGTAGGAACTTGTTATCATTGGACAACCACATGTTTCATGTGGCATAGAGCTTTATGCCACCTTGTAGCTAGAATGGAATAACTTGGAGTCTTGGAATTGCTATATAAAAATGGCTTTCGATCAATTGAAGACAATTAGAAGATCAAGAAGAAGGAAATTAGAACAAGATGGAGGAAGAGAAGATCAACATCAAATAAAGGAGTGTAAGTGCAGAGGAAGAAAATCTGGTAGGAGAGTGATGGAATGAGATCTAAGAAAAAGAGTGTGAGCATGGGAATTCAAGATGGAGATGCAAATAGTGTGTCATGTTATCTAATGTAATGAGTTTGTTTTGAGTGGTGTAGTTCTTGAATAGTACATTTTCATGGTTGTGTATTTTCATCTTGGTAATCAAATGGTTGTGGCCTAGCATGCAAGAAGCCTAAATATTTCGAATCTAAGAAATCAATAAAATTTATATTGTTGTTTCATTGAAATGTCATTTCTATGTGAAGTATGAGTTGATTATTTGGTTACATTATTGGACAATTCTTTAGTGGATCCTATATCCATGACTACATCACTCTCATCCTGAACATTAACAAAGTTTAAATCATGTAAATATAAACATGTACTTACGACATCTCTTATCTCATTACAGTCTATCAAGTGGTAACAAGAATTATTTAAAATATCATGTAATTTCATATTATTCAAAGCTAAATTTCTTAGTTAGGAACTACATCACTTTTTCAATCCACTAGATCAACATCTACATTACATGTTTGACATAATTCTTGTGGACTAGCATGCAAGAAGCCCAAACATTTCAAATCTAAGAAACTAATAAAATTTATATTGTTGTTTCATTGAAATGCTCTTGTTTTTGTTGTGAAGTATGATTTGTTTGTTTGGTTGCATGATTGGCAAATCCTTTAGTGGATCTTCTATCCATGACTACATCACTCTCAACCTAAACATTAAAAAGGTTTAAATCATGTAAATATAAATATGTAGTTAAGACATTTCCTATGTCATTATAATGTATCAAGTGGTAATAAAAATTATTTAAGAGATCATATGATTTCATAGTATTCAAAGCTAAATTTCATAGTTAGGAGCTACATCATTTCTTCAATCCACTAGATTAACATCTACATTACATTTTTTTACATAATTGTGACATCTTATTAATATAAAAACTAAAAACTAAAAAAGAAATTGGAAAAATAAAACATAAAAACCAAAAAAGAAATTGGAAAAACTAAAAAAGAAATTGGAAAAAAATTAAAAAAAAACAAAAAAAGAAATTGGAAAAAATAAAAAATAAAAACTAAAAAAGAAATTGGAAAAAAAAAAAAATTTAAAAGAAATTGGCAAAAATTTAAAAAAAAAACCAAAATAGAAATTGGAAAAAAAAAACTAAAAAAGAAATTCGAAAAAAATATAAAAGAAATTGGAAAAAATAAAAAATAAAAACTAAAAAACAAATATTGCTAATTTCTTTTTTAGTTTTTATTGTATTGCTAATAATAAAAAAAAAATATGAAAAACTAAATTAGAAAAATATTTTTAAAGAAATTTTTTAATTTTGTTTTATTTTTTTAATAAAGATTCTACATAAGAGTCTTATAAGTTTGCATAGAAATTCTAGAATCTTTCAGCTCCCATTCGTGTTGTGAATGTAGGAACACCTTTCGGCATAATTAGACTAGCATACCTATATTTAAAAAATATATCTAAAGTATGCCGAGAGATATCCTTCTCGAGGCGCCTAATGTTAGGATTAGTGATTAAAAAAATAGGTGCCTCGAGAAGGATATCTCTCAGCGTACTTTAGATATATTTTTTAAATATGGGTATGCTAGTTGCATCTAGAGCACCAAGCCTAATTCTAACTATACTACACAATTATATGAATTATTATAATTATATAATATAATTACACCAAGAGGCGTTCTACACTCACAGCAAGGGCTGAAAGATTCAGATTCCTGTAAACAATTAAGATTCAGATTCCATGTAAACAAAATTCATAAAATGTGTAAATAAATAAATTTGTGGAAGCTAAATGGATAGAAAAATAGAAAAACTTCAGTAGTTATGGAGTGAAATCTTTATCACATTAAACAAAAATTAAATAAATTCGTGGAAGCCAAATGGATAGAAAAATAGAAAAACTTGGGTAGTTATGGAATGAAATCTTTATTATGTTTGAAGAATATGAAAATTCTTGCAGCATAATCTCTTTAAATTAACTCATGTGAGCATAAGTAATTTATAACATAGATTAGATATATTATTATAATATATTACATATGATAATTATAATTATAATATATATAATAATTAAAATTACATATTATATTAACATAAGGTATGTCTAAAATCCATTGAGTGAAACAATGCAGGAAAGCGACAAAGGTGAAAATGAATTTTTAGAGAAGCAGAACTCAAATCAGGCAGGAAAAAATGACTAAGGAAATTGGAAGAAGGCAAAAGGAAATGATCTACACAAGGCACACTCCTGGGAAGACGATGCAGAGAGCAAAATTCCACTAGAAGTTCTCCATGAAAGAGTAGATAGGGAAGCTAGGAGGTCCAAAACAGCAGAAGAAAGAAGACTTTTGCAGGGTTTTTAGGAGAAGAATGGTCATCAGGAAGGTGACAGGGAACCCCACAAACAAAAGGATGGTGGAATCAAGATTTCATAATCCAAATCCAAAAGTAAATGTAGGAAGACCTTTCTAGAACAATCCAAGAAACCGTAGGCACAAGGGAAAGGGTAGTTTTGGTAACAGGTGCAATATTCGGCAAGGGAAAGAGGAGCAAAGAGGCAAAAAATTTTCCATGGTCATGCCACAACACCTCTTAGGCCTGTTAATAGAAAATATGAAAAAGCTAGGTCTGATAGGCAAATGGTTTGGACCAAACCTAGATTGGAAATGCTTGGTGAAATGGTGGCAAGAGTGTTGGGGAAAGGAGTTAAAAATAAGAACCCTGGATAATGGCTTTTTCATGGTGATTTTCCCTTCAACAAAAATTAAATCAGAAATTAAGGACAGAATCCGGATTCTAGATGGTTTTAGTTTCTATCTGAAAGATTGGGAGATAGGGTTTAATGCTTGGAAACACAATTTAGAATATGTGTAAGAGTGGTATAAGCTTCCAAATTTGCCAATGGAATTTTAGCAGCCTGCAATCTTAGAAGAAATTGGTAGATTTCTTGGGAAATACATTTGTGCCGAAGAATGGACTGACAAAGAAGCCTTCAGATCAAATGTGAGAATCTATGTGGAAAATAAACCAAACTCCCCATGATTGCGGGAAATAGAAATCTACATAGAGTGGGATGCTCTAAAGTAGGAGTTGGTCTATGACCCTATTCTGGTAGGAGACTTAGTTGAATCAATAGGTTGGCAATCCATGGAGGTAAGACCCCACCTAAAGGGAGAAGAAGTGCTTCAAGATAAAGAAGTTGTAAGAAATAAGGACAACCCCTAGCCTCCTCTTGAGAAGATCCCCATAGAACTAAATTTGCATCATCTAGAGGATGGAAAGAAGTTGGTAATGGAAAATGTGACTTCCCCTAAAGAAGAAGAAGTTGAAAATTTAAAGGCCTCGTGGGTAAAGGTGCAGAGTTTGGATAATAAAAATTTAGAAACCTTGGAATTGATTCACCCCAAGGTAAAGAGAGATGACCTAAATTCCTTAATCGAAGTCGGTAGGGAGCTAGTGCAATTAGCTGAAGCAGCGAAGGAAGGATCCATTGTAATGGGAGAAGAAAATTTGGATGAGCAGTGGAAGGATTTGGAGGGAGAAGATCTTCAGGCACTGGACTTAGAGTATGAGCTTCCGTCTCCAAGATCATTCTAGGCGCAGCCTCAAATGGAGGTCTCAGGGGTTGGTGTAGACCTGCTAAAAGGATCCTTGGGGCTTGGCCAGGAGGAAACTGTCATATTGGTTCTAGGCTGTGGAGATCCAAGAGGAAGGGGGAGGCCTCCTAACAAGGAGAAGCTAAAAATGGTTGGAGAGGCCAACAGGTAGTTAAAAATAAAGAATTTGTTGAAAGTAGGGAAGAGAGCAACCCTTCCTGGAAAACAATGAAAATAATTTCATGGAACATTAGGGGCCTAAATGCCCCTAATAAAAGGAGCCTACATAGGCACCTTATGAAAAACTATCAGGCAGATGTTTGCATTATTCAAGAATCTAAGCTTAATCTAGGAGAGAGAAAATCTGAGTAGAAAACTTTACAAATGGAAGTAGTTGGGAGCCAATGCAGTTGGGGCTTTAGGAGGTCTTATCATCTAGTGGTGCTCACAATCAGTAGTGGTTGAAGAATTAGATAAAAGTAGATATTGAATAGCCTTCAAGGTAAGAAGTCTAGCCTCTAACCTAATTTTATTACTTATAAATATATATGGTCCCAACTCCTATATAGAAAAGAAGTATCTGTGGAAAGAAATATACGTAATTTGCAATAGCCAAGATTTTGATTTCCTCTTGATGGGAGGAGATTTTAACAAAATCTTAAAGTTAGAAGATAAAAGGGGAGGTGTAGGAAGGAATCTTCAATCTCAAATAGATTTTGAGAACTTTGTGGATAGGAATTATCTCTACGAAATTCCAATGAGGAATGGCAATTTCACTTGGACAAACATAAGATTGGGTTTCAGCAATATAGTAGAGAAACTGGACAGATTCCTATTCAAAGGAGATTTGAGAATCTTCCACTTTTCATTCGATTGTAAGATTCTGTCAGTCTCAGGATCAGACCATTACCCCATTTGCCTGGAAATATTAGGGGAAAGAAAACCAATAACATGTCCTTTTAAGTTTGAAAACATGTGGTTCAAAGACCCAAACTTTCTAGATTTAGTAAAACACTAGTGGACTGAGGTAAATCCAAGGGGCTTTAAACTTTTTAATTTGGTAACCAAGTTAAAAGCAGTAAAATAGAACATCAAGCAGTGGAATAAGGATTGCTTCAAAAATATGTTTTAGGAAAAGATGACTATAGAGTTGGATTTGGAGGTTTTGAATGAGAAAAATTTGAGAGAGGAGATGGATCCAAGCAACTTTCTTAAGGAAAAGGAGTTGCTGGGGAAGTTGGGGGATTTTCTTTTAAAGGAAGAAATTTTCTGGAGACAAAAATCTAGAGAAACTTGGTTGAGAGCTGGTGACAAAAACACAAAATTCTTTCATAATTCAACAAGAGTTAGGAGAGAGGCAAATAGGATTTCTTCAATCAAATTACCAGATGGGAGAGTGAGAAATAATTTGGAAGATATCAACAGAGCATTAGTGGATTTTTTCACAAATTTGCTCAACGACCAGGAGTCCTCTCTGAATAGTCAAGAGTAGCTCCTAAGAAATATTCCTAACTTGGTCTCAGAGGAGCAAAATAATTTGCTGACAAAAGGTTTCATAGAAGCAAAAATTAAGGAGGCTGTGTTTGGACTTCATCTTGACAAAGCTCCAGGCCCAGATGGATTCCTGACACCCTTTTCTCAAAAGTGTTGGGATTTCTTAGGTAAATAAGTCATCGAGGCAATTGAGGAATCGAGAAGGTCAGGAAAGATTTTGAAGAAACTAAACAACACCTTTTTAGTTCTCATTCCAAAGAAAGAGAGACCGGAAGCCCTAGAGGATTTCAGACCAATTTTGCTTTGCAATACACTTTACAAAATTTTAGCAAAGATAGTTGCTAATAGAATAAGGCTCATTTTGTCTGAAATAATATTTGAAGAACAAACGAGCTTTGTCCTAGGTAGGTCAATTCTGGGAGGAGTAATCATTGCCTAGGAAACTATTCATTTAATCCAAAAATCAAAAAAGGAGGCAATGTTGATCAAATTAGACATCAAAAAAGCATATGATAAGGTAAATTAGAGATTTCTCTTTAAGGTTTTGGAAAATTTTAGTTTTGAGAAGGATTGGTTAAACTTGATTTTTTAATGGGTTGCCAATCCAAGATCCTCAGTGCTTATCAATGGATCCCCTAAAGGCTTTTTTTCAGTATCTAGGGGTCACAGACAAGGGGACCCTTTGTCCCCCTTTTTGTTTATAATAATGGCAGATGTGTTAGGAAGAGCTTGCTTCAAATCAAGGGGCAAAAGGGAAGTTGAAAGCTCTTCAGATTTCAATAGGAGTATTAGAGGTGACTCACCAGCAATTCACAGATGATACCATGTTTTTTGGAGCAGCCAAAGAAAGAGAAGCCAGGGACTTCAAAGAAAATTTTGACCAATATTCTACAGCCTTAGGTCAAGAAGTTAGTCAGTAAAAATCAGAGGTTTTCTTCTTTAACACCTCTCAATCACATGAAAGGAGGATCATCAAAATTCTAAATTTCAAAAAAGGGGCACTGCCATGCAAATATCTAGGTCTCCCATTAGCAAAAGGGGTCAGACCTAGAAATTGTGGGAAACATTAATAGAACAGATCAATCCTAAACTTGCTTCTTGGAGGAGCAAATGGTTGTCATGCGCAGGTAGGTTGACAATGCTCAAGGTAGTCATCACAATGATTCTGACATACACAGTGTCTTGTTTCCCTCTATCCAAATCAGCTCTTAAAGTCCTCAATCAGAAAATGAAAACATTCTTTTGGCAAGGGAACCTGGAACAGCACAAGTATCCTCTGATAAAATGGTCACAGATTTGTGAACCCAAAGAAGTAGATGGAATCGGACTGAAAGATCTAGTTTCCCAGAATGTGGCTTTAGGGGCAAAATTGGTGTGGACTATCCATTTGAAACCAGAGAAAAAATGGGTAAAAATTATAAAAGTGAAATATCTTGAGGAGGAAGAAAATAGAATCTTTACCTCTAAAGCACTCCTAAAAGGCTTGAGGATTTGGAACTTCATTAGTAGTTGCAAGATTTTGATCTCAAGTTAGCTAACTTAGGAAATAAGAGATGGCAGCAAAGCTCTCTTTTGGGAAGACTCCTGGGATGGTCTTCCTCCTTTAGTAGCTAGAGAAGATTTAGAACAAGTTAGAACTATCACTAGATAGGCATGGGGCACAAGGTAAAAGATTATGCTGCAAATTCCATGGCCTTCGCTAGTTCAAATATTAAATGGAAGGATGTCAGGGAGATATGTGTCGATGCTAGATGAGCAGAAATTTTTGAAGCAACATTGAAGAATAGATTCGTAATTTTCAAGGACAGATCAGATGAGTTGAGATGGAATACCTCACCCTCAAGGCAATACAGTGTGAAAGAAGGATATAGAGTTTTGAAAGGGGAGCAAGGGGTAGAATCGTGCTTGCCTTACAAACTTTGCTAAAACAAGTTTTGTCTCCCCAAGGCAGGAATTATCACTTGGGCTGCTTCTAGAGGAAGAGTCCTTACAGCTGACAGATTCAGAAAAATGGGCTTTGCTGGTACCTATAGGTTCATGCTTTGCAAATAGGAAGAGGAATCTAGAGATCATCTATTTCTTAAGTGCAATTTTTCTCAAAATACCTGGAGTTAGGTGTGTTCCAAACGTAAATGGCAGTAAACTTTTCCTGACAAGTTGACAGATTTCCTTATCTCTTGGCCATTGATTCTATAGAACTCAGTGTATGGGGGTATGTGGAATATCTTCCCTTCAATGATTTTATGGGAACTCTAGAAAGAGCGAAATAGAAGGATTTTTCAAGAGAAGGAGAGAGTATTCCCATATTTTTTGAACAAAGTGGAGGCCAATATCATTGAAGTTCTAAATGCAAGACTAGATGAAGTTAGTAGTAAGAATCAAAAATTATCAAGCTGGGATGCAAAAATGGGAAAGCCTTGGAAAGGTCTGAAAATCCCAGCAACTACAAAACAAAAGGCTTCCAGGGAAGATAGGAAAAAAGTAAAGTAGTGTCCTCCAAATTTTGGCTAGTTTAAAATGAACTTTGATGGGGCCTCTCGAGGGAATCCTGGAGCTTCAGGGATCGGTCGTATAATCTATGATTGGGAGGGCAAGATAGTAGGAAGGCTGGTGAAAAATTTTCCAGAAGGAACTAACAACACAGCAAAAATGAAAGCTTTAATTCTTGGTTTGAGTTTTTGTCAAGAGCTAAGAATTAAGAAACAGGGGATAGAAGGAGACTCGATGCTTACAATAAACGGGCTTAGAACTAGAAGGTTGGAGAACTGGAAGTTGAATGCAATGTTGGATCAGGCTCTCCTTTTAGTAGACTCTTTTGATTAAGTACAATTTAAATATATTCTAAGGGAAGGAAATTCAGAAGCGGACGCTTTGTCAAACTTGGAGGTTGATGGTAAAGAGTGTAAAGAAGTTGTTGAGCCAAGAAGGTCTTGTTAAAATTTGTTTTCTGAAGCGGGTGATAGGGCAGGAGTCCTTCCCCACAACTAGTTGCAGAAGGACCAAGGGCTGGGCAACAGAAAGGAGCTAGAGAGTTGATCGATGACATCTAGATGCTTAAGGACCTGACCCATGGGTTGGGATTCTAAGACATGGTTTCCCTTCATAATGGTGGAGAGCTCAGAAGGTAATTAGTTATAAATGTATTCCTCTAAGAGGATGACGGAGGTAATCATTACTTTGTAAAAATTGGTTCCTTCTTTAGCAATATTTCATTCATTTGATGGGTTCTCACGAGCAGGCAGTGGGAAGAAGGACTTTGAGAGGTTGTTACGGCAACATAAGTAAAAGTAGCCATGAGTGGAAGGCATGCTTTAACCGAAGGGAGCCTCCTTTATTTGTATACTTTTCCTTTCATTCAGTACCAAAAGAAATGTCTAAAAAACCTAAGGTTCTATGATTCTCAACCAAGTGGATAAGGTGTGGAGGTATGCACACTCCAATTCATTTGGTAAGCGCTAAAAGGTAAATGGCATTTCTTGGAGGCATCACCGACCTGCATATCAAACGAATAATGAAATGCCAAGACAAACTAGTTCTAGGGGCCATAAAGATGATACTTGGGAAGGTTTTTGTAGAGCGTAGTGAATGCTCTCATGTGGATTTAGACATTGGTTCTTAGTTTGTGGCAACGTTGTTGGACCTAAATGTGGCTAAAACTTGGGTTGATTTGGTGATGCTCAGGCTATTTATTCCTAGTGTTTTATGAGGGCTCGAGGATGCATTGGAGATAGCTACATTTGGATTTGGCATGTCGTGGCTTAGACATGTTCATCTTGTTCATCAACTAGGCAGTGTCATTAAATACTTCCCCTTCATTCTACATCTCAAGGGAGAGGAGCTAGTATGGTTTAGACAGCATGCCAGGGTGGGGGTGAATTTTCTGCTTAAATACTTTCAAATTCTAGAATCCTAGGACTTCGAGTGGGTTGAAGATTTTAACATGAAACTTCATAATTACGAGATGGAGGCGTGAAATTGGCATGTTTTGATGTGTGGGCATCGTGGTTGCAGGTTTGGGGTCTTTGTTGTTAGTGTGTGAATATGGGTATGCATCAAGGTTAGGTTTCTTTTGTTCAGAAGTCAATGTCATAAGCTCCTTTTTGCTTAGCCCTATGTGGCTATATAAAATCTAATAGGTAGGGTTTATGGTGTCAGGGGGCAGCCACTAGGGTGAGTTTGGCAACTCTCAGAATTGAACTGTCACTATTTCTTTTTTTATTTCAATATAAATGAAATATTATTACATAGCAAAACAATTACATATTATTTTAATAATTCTAATTCTAGTAATATTATATATTATTGTATTTAGGATTAGAGTTAGGGGTTAAAATTAGGGTTAGGGTTACTATTTAGGTTAAAATTAGGGTTACAATTAGGATTAGCATTAGGAATAGAATTAGGGTTAGGGTTAGAATTGGAGTTAGGGTTAGCATTAGTGTTAGGATTAGGGTGAGGGTTAGGGTTAGAAATATAATTAGGGTTCAAATTAGAGTTGGGATTATGGTTAGCATTAGAGTTAGTGTTATTATTAGAGTTATAGCCAAAATTATAGTTAGAATTATGTTAAATAGGGTTAGATTTAGACATATAGTTAGATTGAGGGTTCTGAGGCTTATAAAACAATGCTAAGTGTAATCTTATGCTTGTGGTTAGAATTAGGACACCTATTTTTAAGGAATATTTTAATCTCAATGTTGAACCTTAACCCTAATCCTAACAATAACCCTAACCCTAATAGTAACTTTAACCTAATTCTAACAATAACTTAAACCCTAATACTAACCCTAATTGTAATTCTAATCCTAATTATAATTCTTATCCTAACATGAAGCTTGATCCTAATTCTAACCCTAATCATAAGCTTATATACAACTCTAGTTTTAACCCTATTCTTAATACTAACTATAATTATAACCCTAACCCTAATTATAACCCCTAATCATAACCATAACCCTAACCATAACCATAACCTTAATTCTAATCATAACCCTAATTATCAACCTAACCCTAACCCTTATTATAACCCTAACTGTAACCTTAATTCTAATTGTAACCCTAACCCTAACTTTAACTCTAACATTAACCCTAATTTTAACCCTAACAATAACCCTAACTCTAATCCTAAGCCTGACTATAATTAAAAACCTAACCCTAACCTTAATACTAACCTTAACCCTAATTGAACTCTAACCGTAACTCTAATTTGAATCCTATCACTAACTGTAACTCTAAGTCTTACCCTAACTCTAATTCTAACCCCAACCCTAATTATAATCTTAACCCTAACCCTAATCCTAATTTTAAACCTAACCCTAGCCCTAACCCTAACTCTAACCCTAAGCCTAACTGTAACTCTAATTCTTACCCTAATTCTAATAGAAACCCTAATCCTAACCCTAACCCTAATTCTAATCATAACCATAATTCTACCCTAACTGTAACCCTAATTTTAAATCTAACGTTAACCCTAATTCTAATCCTTACCTAAATCCTAATTCAAACTATGATTTTAACATTAACCCTAACCCAAATTCTAACCCTATATCTAGCCCTAACCCTAACCCTAACTGTAACTCTAATTCTTACCCTAACTCTAATTCTTACCCTAATTCTAATAGTATCCACCTTAACTCTAATAGTAATCATGATAGGAACCCTATCCTAACCCTAACCCTAATTGTAATCATGACCATGATTCTACCCTAATTATAACCCTAATTTAAAATCTAACAATAAACTTAATTCTAACCCTAACTTTAATTCTAACCCTGACCTAAATTTTAACCCCTACCTAAATTTTAACCCTAAGCCTAATCCTAATTGAAACCTTATCCCTAACCTTAATACTAAACATAACCCTAATTGTAACCCTAACCCTTGCCTTAATACTAACCTTAACTCTAATTGAACTCTAGTCCTAACTCTAGTTTGAATCCTAACCATAACTGTAACTCTAATTCTTACCCTAATTCTAATAGTAACCCACTTTAATTCTAACCCTAATTCTAATAGAAACCCTAATCCTAACCCTAAACCTAATTATAATCATAACCATGATTCTACCCTAACTATAACCCCAATTTTAAATCTAACATTAACCCTAATTCTAACCCTTCTCTTAATCCTAATTCTAACTATGATTTTAACCCTAACCCTAATGCAAATTCTAACCCTAACTCTAGCCCTAACCCTAACCCTAACTGTAAATCTAATACTTACCCTAACTCTAATTCTTACCCTAATTCTAATAGTAACCACCTTAATTCTAACACTAATCATAATAGGAATCCTAATCCTAACACTAACCCTAACCCTAATTCTAATTCTAATCAAAACCCTGATTCTACCCCAATTATACCCCTAATTTTAAATCTAACATTAACCCTAATTCTAACACTTACCTTAATCCTAATTTTCTAACTATAATTTTAACCCTAACCCTAATCCAAATTCTAACCCTAAGTCTAGTCCTAACCCTAACCCTAACTGTAACTCTAATGCTTATCCTAACTCTAAGTCTTACCCTAATTCTAATAGTAACCACCTTAATTCTAACACTAATTGTAATAGGAACCCTAATCCTAACATTAACCCTAACCCTAATTCTAATCATAACCTTTATTTTACCCCAAATATAACCCTAATTTTAAATCTAACAATAACCTTAATTCTAACCCTAATCATAATTCTAACTATGATTTTAACCCTAACCCTAAGTTGAATTCTAATCCTAACTCTAGCCCTAACCTAAACCCTAACTATAGCACTAATGCTTACTCTAATTTAGTAACCCTAATTCTAACTTTAACCCTAACCTTAAAACTCCAACCCTAACCCTAATTCTAACCATAACTTAATTTCAACCCTAACCCTAACCACATTGCTAATTGTAATCCTAACTCTAATTCTAAACCTAATCCTAATCCTAATTTTAAACTTAACCCTAACCCTAACCCTAACTATTATTCTAACCCTAAACATAGCTCTCATTTTAACCCTAACCCTAATTGTAGCTCTAAACTTAAGCCTAACTATAATTCTAACTGTGATTTTAACCGTAACCCTAACCCAAATTCTAACCCTAACTATAGCCCTAACCCTAATCCTAACCCTAACTCTAATGCTTACCTTAATTTAGTAACCCTAATTCTAATTCTAACCTTAACTTCAATCTAACCCTAAACTTGATCCTAATTGAAACCCTAACCCTAACCTTAATACTAAACTTAACCCTAATTGTAAACCTAACCCTAACTCCAATTCTAACATTAAACCTAACCTCCACCCTAATTATAATCCTAACCCTAACCCTAATCCTAATTTTAATTTAATAACTATAAAGTTCAACTTATTTAAGTTTTCTTCTAAAATAAATAAAATATATATATTTTTTGAAAATAATAAATAAAGTTAAACAACACTATACATTTTTTTAAAGATTTATACTAATTTATATTCTTCTAATTTGCACTTTTGTTTTTGTGTTTTTATTAAAATATTTTTAAAAATATATCTAACGTACGCTAGGGATATCTCTTTTCCATAGTTTATTTGAAAAAGAAATTGGAAAAAATAAAAAATAAATACCAAAAGAAATTGCAAATAAGAAAATCACAAAAACTATGGAACCAAAAAAGAAATTGGAAAAAATAAAAAATAAAAACCAAAAAAGAAATTGGAAAAAATAAAAAATAAAAACTAAAAAAGAAATTGGGAAAAATAAAAAATAAAAACCAAAAAAGAAATTGAAAATAAGAAAATCATAGAAACTAGAAACCAAAAAAAAGAAATTGGACAAAATAAAAAATAAAAACCAAATTTTAATTTTAATTTTTTTTTTCTTTACAATTTATTTTTCATTTTTTGCAATTTTTTTGGGTTCTATAGTTTTTGTGATTATCTCTAGCTTTTTCTGCAGTTTCTAATTTCTTTTTTGATTTTGATTTTTTGATTTTTTTCAATTTTGCTTTTTCTCATTCCACAATTTCTAATTTCTTTTTTGGTTTATGTTTTTTGTTTTTTTCAATTTCTTTTTTTCGTTCAACGGTTTCTAATTTCTTTTCTTGGTTTTTATTTTTTATTTTTAATAAAGATTCTATATTAGAATCTTATAAGTTTACATAGAAATTTTGGAATCTTTAACTCCCATTCATATTGTGAATGTATAAATGTCTCTAGGCATAGTTAAAATGAGCTACAATTATATAACATCACTTTCTTATATAATTTTTATTTATTTTAATGCAATAACAAATAAGTAAAAAATGAAATAATAATAATAAGAGAGCCCACCTTTTTCAACCTAATTTTTATCTTTTAAAAATTCATATTTATAATTTAAATAAATATTATCCACCAAACTATAAAGTAATATACTTATTATAAAACATCTAAATTTTAAATATAATAAATTTATTTATATAATGTCAAGTGTAGCCCAACACAACTATACCTAATCTCATGTCAACAATAAACAACAAATATATTACCACATAATTTGATAGTCTATATTCGTAGACAATGAACACAAAAGTATTAATTATATTTTACACCTAAATTAGATCCCCATGGGCCATAATTATTATTATTGATTAAATCTTTGGTGTACATTTGAAAAACCCACTAATTTCCTTCTATGCATCTAAATTCATACTACTAGATGCTGCAACCATATAAAAACAAATCACTAAAAGCAATAACTGAGCCCTGTGGATGTCACAATACGAATTGAACATACAGATAGAGTAGTTATTATTAGAAAACAAATCTACTATATTCAAGCGCTGTAGAGCTATTGTATTCTAAGCCTACATATTTGTCCAGTAGTCATTATAATCTTCCATATTCATGAAATATGTTGACATTTTGGTTTCTCCTATTTCCATGGAGTTGTCTGAGAATTCTGTAAAACCCCAAGAAGGGGTCTTTCGGAACTGATGCTTCATAGTTGCTGGTGTTCACCATAGGAGAAGAAGAAACCTGTGGCAGTGCTTCATCAGGGTCATTGTATTGACTTGGTACTGCAGTGAAAAGTGAATCTGAATTATTTTCTGTCCACATCAACTTATTGTTACCACTTTGATTAACCATTTCAGAAATAACATTTGTTGGATCATTTTGGATAAAACTCTTGTCTAAACATTGAGCATTGAATGGTAGAAGTTGCTGACTGGGTTGTTGAGCCATAGAATTTAAGATCACAGAACTTGCTTCTACAGGCTTTGGCAAATTAAGATGTATATTACTGTTTCCATTTGCAATAAGGTTCATAAATTGTCTGTCAATTCTTGCTTCAATCTCCAGAGATGCGAAGTAAGAAGATAATGGAGGAGCAAAAAGCATGTTTGTCATTGTGTCTTTTAATCTTCTCTTCATACGGGTATTCCAGTAATTCTTCATGTAATTATTTGTACGACCTGGAAGTTGCCTCGCTATCTCAGACCACCTGATCAAATATTGTGTCAAAAACATTCCCGAAATCTTAATATATATGAAAGAAAGAGATTGTTATTATTTTTATTTTAAAATTACTTGTTTCCAAGCCTCGCATGGAGGAGTAATATGGTTTCTTCTTCTTCTTGAGAAAAGTTTCCCGGCTTTATATTTGGCTGTAAATAGTTGATCCAACGTAGCGGGCAACTTTTCCCACATCTCAATATGATAATCCTACATATGTGCTATATCAATACACATCTAAAATATAATCTCAGTTGAACGATAACCCATAAAATTTCATTGCCCATTTTTATTTTTATATGGAAAGAATGCAACACTACATACGCAGTAGAGCAGACAATTCTCAGAAGAGCAGTAGAAAACAGAGAATTTAATACCATGTACATACGCACCACAAAACTAGAACAAAGTAGCCATTACAAATACATCAGGCATCCATCACAAAGGCCCTGTTACATGGTAAGAGAAACTTAGAAAGACACTGAGCAGACCACAGACCTAACTCAACAGCTAATTCATTCGAAGATTGGTATACTTTTACACATATTACACAACCACCATAACTATTTAAAAGTTGATAAATAGATTTAAAATATTTTTCCATTAATTAAACAAATATATTAATCCTAAAATATGTTATATTTTAAACATTAAAAGTTTTTATGGGTAAATATTTAGAATTTTTTTTTTTTTAATTTGATTAATATGTGTATCTTATTTTTGTAATGGTGAAAAGTGTAAAGTTATATTTTTTTGGAAGAATATTTTTACTTAGCTAGCATGCCAACATACCCACTATTTATGCTTGTTACACTTTAGCTCTTCATTTGGGGTTCACTTTGATTAGGTTTCTCTAATAGAATGACTACTATAAATGATCACAAAACATGCAAATTCAAATGGAAATGGTTGAATTAAGTATGTAAGCAGTTAACTTGTGTGCTAGGGTATTGTATTTGTTGGAAAAACTTAATTCATTATCCATCTATCAAGAGGCTCACATTCTAATTTGCATTATCATTTAGAAAGCATCATAGAGAACTAGCATTACATCACATCTTATAATAGCATATTAGGCATCATTAAATGTTTGCTTGTTGTCTTCGATCATCTTCACTAAACATTTGATATGGTGACAAGGGTTTGACCAAAGGACAACATTCCTACCCTAGAAAACTACTAAACAATATCTATCAACACCACCCATTTTTAGATGCAAGTTGAACACATCAAGATGAACAGATTTTGGACATCAATTTCTATGAAGATCATTTCTATGTGTAGAGTTTAGATCTACAAGAAAAAATATAATTCATAGGTGTAAAAATCAGTTTTGTAGATACATAGCTAAACAAGATCATCAAACATAGAATTTATTAACACATAAGCATTCATCTAATATATCCCAAAACTCTAACAAATTGATAAATCGATTAATAATATTTATTATCCCAAATCTTCACAAAATTTAAAATTAAATATTATTATTTTATTTATTTAAATTTAAACATTTATTTTAATAGATCAATCAATTCCTACTCATTAATTTATAAAGTTTACTAACTAATTGATTAAAAATTGTTCATTTTCCTTTCCAATTTTAGAATTTTAGAATGTACACTACTAATATTTTATTTCTTCACATATATTATTAATAAGAAACATACACGTCGTAGAAGTCTTCTTACTGACTGAGACACGGATATACCTCTGAGACACTGATACAGTCCAGTCCGTATTATATTCTATTCTAGTTGGCCAGATAATAACACATACATATCTTTAGACTTAAATAGTTAATTTAATTGTTAATCTTTTTTTCTAATATGAATAATTAATTATTAAACTTGAAGACCTAATAGTGTATAGAAAATATATTAAACTTTAAGACCTAATAGTGTATAGAAAATATATTAAACTTGAAGACCTAATAGAATATAGAAAATATATAATAGAGTAAAACGTAAAATATTGAGTGTGATTATATTTTGTAAAAGATAAAGGAGATAAAAGGTTAATAGACCTACACTTACAATATAAAATGAAACCAGTTAGCATAATATTATATCATTATAACCATTTTAATGGTTAATACTTTTGACTTTTTTATAATTAAAAATAAAAAATAAAAATATGTATTTAAAAATAAGTTATATCATATTTTATTGAAAAACGTAATCTTATATATTTAATTTATGACTATAATATATATTAAACATAGAAATAAGTAGTAGATGTACAAAACAAGTAGTGGATAACATGACACTCAAAAAATAAGTTAATTAAGTAAGCAATTGAGATAAATTAATAATGATTAAAAATATTAATATATTTTTAAAATCATTATAAAAGTGATAGAAATTAAATTTAAAGCTTTAGAATTCATAGTAATAAAAAATAATTAATTTTATAAAATTTTAGTAGATAAGAAACCTAAAACATATATATAATAAAATAATATAAAATTTTACTGGATAAGAAACCTAAAATATATATAAAAAAAAATAATTTAGGTAATAAATTATACTTCATGATCATAAGATAATAATGGTGATGATGTTAGGCCATGTGGTTTATTTATTTAATTAATAGAGAACTATCATATTAGATAATACTCTCATGGGATTCACCTCTAAAGAAATACTTTATCACATGTATATATTCATGGTTTTTAATTATCAAAATGCAACCCAATATATTGATTCAATTTTAGGAGAAAAGGGATAATTTAATTAATGTTATACATGTAGGTATTGGGGGTTATGAAGCATGCAAAAAAGGGGGTGGGGTGTTTATAAGTGGCATTCTAAATTATCTATAGATCACTTTGCATAGATCGATAAGAGAAAATGTTATTTATAATGGTGGTCTCTCCAGGGTTGTGAAGCTATCTTTCTTCTACACCACATAGTCTTGTATTGTGTCAAAGTCTCATAATCTTAAGGGTACCTACTTAATCCCAACTCTAATGTACTTAACAAATGAAACAAAAGTTACACCAAGGTCATGCAAGTTTAGTACAATCCTACCCAAGTTTTCTCAACTAGTTATTTGACACCTTTTAGGAATGTCACACCAGGTATCTTTGAACCCCTTCCATTATAATTTAGATTAAGATGTATATTATAATTGAGATAATTGTTATTAGGGGGATATATTTTTAGGGTTAACATGACAAGAGTTTGGGTATTGAGATGTATATGTGTTTTTAAATCAAAGTTATATATAGGATGGCATAATTGTCATAGCTGATCTAAGTTTTTGTGATGAAGCTTCAACATATGGGATGACAATTAAAACTAGATTTAAGTCATATGTAGGTGTGGATAGTGCCCTTAGTTTATAGAGTCGGAGAATATAAAATGTAATTAAAAAATAAGTACATATGATACTTGGTTAAAATATAGAATATTTTAATTATATTAGTGTATGTAGAGGGGGTATCAAAAACATAAATTTGAGATTCTAAATTCTCTATAGATCACTTTGCATAGATCCATAAGAGAAAATGTTATTCATAATGGTGGTCTCACTAGGGTTGTGAAGCTATCTTTCTTCTACACCACATAGTCTTGTATTGTGTCAAAGTCTCATAATCTTAGGGGTACCTACTTAATCCCAACTCTAATGTACTTAACAAATGAAACAATAGTTACACCAAGGTCATGCAAGTTTAGTACAATCCTACCCAAGTTTTCTAAAACTAGTTATTTGACACCTTTTGGGAATGTCACACCAGGTATCTTTGAACCCCTTCCATTATAATATAGATGAATATGTATATTATAATTGAGATAATTGTTATTAGTGTTGAGTTGTTGCTCATATGGACCAGCTAGGACTTCAACCTAGGACCTTCCATTTGCTACTAGAGTGCTCTACCAACTGAGCTACTGGCCCCTTTTAGCCAGCCCATTGTCAGTCTGGGTGTGGCTTATTTCCAACACCCGCCCCTTAAGCCACACTACAGGTGCTTGGGGCTCCTAGCCTGAATCTAGAGACATAGCTGACAGCAAAACACAAGTCTGGTCTAGTGTAGGTCAAGTAGATAAGGCTCCCAACCCGCTACCTGTAGAGAGTGGCATCTACTTGAGGTGAATCTTGGAAATGGGATAGTTGCAAACCTTTCTCCATTGGAGTGGAAATAGGCATATAGTTGACCATTCCATATTTTTCTAGGAGTGTCTTGGCATATTTCATTTGGGAGATGAATATGTGGTTCTTCTTCTACCATATCTCCAAGCCAAGACAATAATGAAGTAGCCCCAAATCAGTCATGTCGAAGGAGTTCTTGAGATCATTCTTTACATCATCAATGAGACTGTCTGAGCTGCTAGTGAGAATAAGATCATCCACATACAAAACCAAAATGACAATCTCTTTGCCTACCTTCTTAATATACAAATTAGGATCTGAGGGGCTACGGGTGAATCCATGCTGCAATAGGTGACCATCAATCTTAATGTACCATGCCCTAGGAGCTTGCTTAAGGGCATAAAGTGATTTGATAAGATGACATACCTTGTGTGGATGATGTTCATCAACAAACCCTTCTGGATGGGTCATGTACACTTCTTCTTTGAGATCACTATTTAAGAAAGCACTCTTGACATCCATCTGTTGAAGCTTCCATCCCTTCTGTGCTGCCAATGCATAGACCATTCCGATAGTTTTGATCTTCACAGTGGGCACAAAGGTCTCTTCATAATCAATGCCCTCCTGTTGAGCATATCCCTTTGCTACAAGTCGTGCTTTGTACTTGTCGATAGATCCATCTGCCTTGTACTTTGTTTTAAAGATCCATTTGTAGCCAATGGGTTTCTTCCCTTCAGGTAGATCGACAAGTTCCCAAGTATGATATTGCATTAGAGAATTATACTCTACATCCATAGCCTTCTTCCACTGAGGTTGGCTTAATGCCTCTCGAACTGTGTCAGGTTCAGTGTTGTCAACAATAGTACTCATGAGCACAAGATTCACTTCATTTCTTGTCTGAGTCTTGGTTTTGATTCTTGATAAAGTGTCTGGAAGAGTGTGTAGGTTAGAGTCCCTGATTGTACTTTGGACCCACTTTGGAGGTTGACTGTGTTGCAACTGGTGTGTAATGTTTTCTAGAGGGCCCTAATCAACATACAACTCTCCTTGTAGTTCACTTTCTCTATGAGAGTCTTCCACATGCTCATCATCTAATTGTGAGAGCAAATTATGAGAAGTAGGAGGTCGTTGCTCTTCTTTTCGTGATAAGGAATCGAATGATGATTCATCACATACCACATCTTGACTCTCATGTATCTTCTTTGTCTCAGGATCTATAAGATGATATGCTTTTGATGTAATACTGTATCCCAACAATATACACTAGAGTGTCTTAGGATCAGTCTTCTTTCTCTTATTGCCAGGGACATGCATGTATGTTGTGCAACCAAACACCCTTAGATGAGAAATTAAAGGCTTTTGTCCAGACCATACCTCTTCTGGTGTCTTGTGGTACAGGGTCTTTGTTGGTGCCCTATTGATTAAGTATATAGCTGTCTGCACTGCTTCTACCCAAAATCTTTCCTCCAACTTGGCTGTGGAGAGCATGCATCAAGCCATCTCCATAATAGTCTAATTGTGACATTCTGCAACTCCATTCTGTTGGGGTGTATAGGGAGTAGTTAGGTACTGATTGATGCCATGATGCTTTAGGTATGCCACGAAATCCTTGGAGGTGAATTCCCCCCTCAATCTAAGTAGAGGACAAGAAGAGACTAGCCAGCTTCTTTGACAACTTGCTTGTGAAAGTCTTGAAAGGTGGCAAAGGCTTCATCTTTCTTCTTGAGAAAGTACACCCAAGTCTTTCGGGAGAAGTCACCCATGAACAATTGGAAGTACTTATGTCCTGAAAATGAAGCAAGCGTGGGTTCGCACAGATTGGTATGTACCAACTCAAGGCAATGTTTAGCATGGAAGCTACTAGCCTCGAACGGATCCTGGTGTTGTTTACTTGCAAGGCATCTAGGACATATAGGTAATGAATTTGAAATTAGAGGAAGTCCTCTTACCATTTGTTTGGAGCTAAGCTGATGCAAGGAGCTAAATGAAAGGTGCCCATAGTGATAGTGCCAGAGTCTCGTAGATTCTATTGTTGAAGCTGATAGAGCTACTGTAGGGGAGGAGACGGTATCTAATGCAAACAGTCTATCCTTCATAAATGCTCTAGCAAGTATCATACCTTCCCTTGAGATTAGACAGATCTTGACCCCGTCCTTCACTTGGAACTCAACTTTCAGTTTGTTGTTTAGAAGTTGACTGAAAGAGAGCAGGTTTGTTGTCAAACTAGGAACATAAAACACCTTGGTGAGGGTACAACGGCTTGTCCCAAGAGGAATGATGACCTTGCCTATACCCTCTACAACATACTCCTTGTTGTTAGAAATTTGAACTATATGTCCAGTAGGTTGTTCTATCAGTGCATTGAACAGCTCGTGATTGCCTGTCATATGCTTACTGTCACCCAAGTCTATCAACCAAATATCCCTCGTGGGCTGCGAAGTTTGGGAGATAAAGACTAGATTGTGATGAGTGATGTAGTTGGCTATTTTTGGTTCATCTTCTTCTGATGCATCATCTTGTTGGGCTGCTACATTGCCTTTGTGCCTTCTACGACAATGATAGTGTTTGGATGGCTAAGTATCACTGCAACTAGAAAAGCCTTCTTTACTTGAATTGCCTTGTGTTAAGACATTGTACCAACAGTTGATAGTGTCATGATTGTTCTTGTTGCATATATGACACCATCGGTTTGCCTTTGGAGGCTTCGACTGTTGATGTCCTTGTTGTTTTTGTGGCTACTTTCTACAAAACTTTTGAGCTTTTGATTGTCTAGAGATCAGGGCCTTGTCTTCAAGTTCACCTTGGATAGATTGAATGGCTTCTTCCTACTACAATAGATTCACCAATTCATCAAATGAAACATCTTTCTTTGTGATGTTCAGCATGGTGACAAAGATTTTAAACTGAGATGGTAGTGCTCTCAGTGTAATTGGGACAAGTAGTTTGTCCTCCACCTTTTCTCCAAGTGCAACAAGATCAGCTTGTAGTTTAGATACCCGCTGTAAGAATTCTTCAACTTTCTCACCAGCTTGCATACTAAGTGTATGTAGCTTGGCTTGTAGATGGATTATCTTCATCTGGTTCTTCACTTGGTAGATTATGGAGAGAAAATCCCATGCCACCTTTGATGTTTCTACATCCCGAATGTGAGGTTGAACTTCATCGGTGATGTTGAGTGTTATCAACATCAATGCTTTGGCATCAACCTTCTCAAACTTTTGCCTTTCATCTGGGTCTTCTGGTCTAGTTATGTTACCAATAACAATTCCCCATAGTTCCTCAAAAATGAGAATTGTCTGCATCTTTGTCTTCCATGCGGCATAATTTAGCCTTTTCAAAAGTTGAGCATCGGAAAGAAACAATTTGAGGGCTGACATTGTGGACCACAAATAGAAAAAACTAGTCCAGACAACAAATTTATTATTATTTTATTTGACAATACATTCACTTTCAAGAAGAAATTATTGCATGGAGATGAGCACAATAGGCCTGTGCTATGAGACGGGGATGCTTGGGTGTGCATTCTACCTCATCTTCGTCATCAACATCATAACCCTCATCAAGTTTTGCTCTAATCTTCCTTGCTTGACATTGTACATCAAATAGAAAGCAATCTAGCAATTCTTGCCTAAACAATTCATCGAATTGAATATTATTAGTGTTTTGCAAGGCATCTAGAAGGGCAAAATAGAAGCCCGAGCTTTCTGAAACAGCACATCCACCTTGAGGTGGCTCATTTACATGATTACTAGCCACATTGCTAGCATCTGGTGCAGTGGATATCCACTTCCGATTGATTGCTGAGAGCCTTGTCATAGTTTACACTTCACCAAGAAGCACCAAAGATGTGCAACTCAGTCTTCAAGTGTCTTCTGAAGGGAGCTTGAAATGGCGTGGATGGAGAAATATCAGTTCAGGCAATGACCTCTTTAATCTTCCAACGCTATTTCTTCCCAACGCATTACAATCTTCTAATGTTGTTTGCTCACTGTGGGTGCTTCCTTCCTCACTGTTTGGTCTGCACCAAGCACTTCCCTTACTTTTGTACACCTCAAGAGTATTCCATTGTCAGCCTATGAAGTCTAGCATCAATGCATTGCTACACAGACTATGCCTGCTCTGATACCATTTGTTGAGTTGTTGCTCATATGGACCAGCTAGGACTCGAACCTAGGACATTCCATTTGTTGCTGGAGTGCTCTACCAACTAGGCTGCTGGCCCCTTTTTGCCAACCCATCGTCGGTCCGGGTGTGGCTAATTTCCAACAATTAGGGGGATATATTTTTAGGGTTAACATTACAAGGGTTTGGGGATTGAAATGTATATGTGTTTTTAAATCAAAGTTTTACATAGGATGGCATAATTGTCATAGCTGATCTAAGTTTTTGTGATGAAGCTTCAACATATGGGATGATAATTAAAACTAGATTTAAGTCATATGTAGGTGTGGATAGTGCCCTTAGTTTATAGAGTTAGAGGATATAAAATGTAATTAAAAAATAAGTACATATGATACTTGGTTAAAATATAGAATATTTTAATTATATTAATGTTTGTAGAGGGGGTATCCAAAACATAAATTTGAGAGGTAGAAATGAAATCATAAGTGTATGTTAGTACCCTATGAATACACATGCTATGATGTTGGTCTATTAAGTGAATCCCTTGGGATAATAGTTTATGCCTTATCTATTAAATTTTATCATTAAAATGAAATTTAAGAATTTCTACCTCATAATAATAAAAATAATTTTTATATAACTATATTATAAAAAAATCTAATTTTATTTGGATTATATATAGTGAAGATCTATAATAACTTTGGTACATATAAATAGTTAGAAAGATGTCAATTAAATTTAAAAAGCATGTCAAGATGTATAACTAAAAATATATTTTAAAGTACCTAATAATTGGATGGAAAGAATTAGAAGATAATAATGATAAGGTGATTGGTATTAACATAGAGGGTTGTACAGGGATCTCAGAGGATAGGTAGATGGTTAATTGAGCTCAACATTTAGAATTGGTAGCAGTAGGGATTAATGACTAATTAATGCCACATCCCTTCACCATGTTTAGTTTGATCTTCAAGATAGTTCTTCAACTACTTACATAAATGTTTTTTGATTGGATTTCTATTCACTCATCTCATCTCCACTAAGATTAATGGCTTCCTCTTCTAAGCTAAGGACATGTAAGTGTTCGAACCAAGAGGGTAAAGAGGAAGGTAAGGATATGACTCCTTTGGGAAACGGGGGGTGGAGGAAAGAGTGGGAGACTAGTGGTACAATGCTTAATGGTTTCATTGCTTATGTAAAGAAGGAAATCAAGAATTTAAACGTGCACTCTTTGGTATTAAGAATCTAAGACCTGGTGAACGGAATTAATGGTACACCATGCATAGGGATCAAGAGTGTAATGACAAATCTTTTACTAGATCTTGGACATTTGTGGGGGTAGAGGAGTGTGTTTGTTGTGGCTTAATCATTGAGATACACATCAATGTTATCCAAAATGGCCAGCATGTACCTGCTACACAACAATATTGAGGATGTGGAGCAAAGTAGAGGTCTACTTCAATTGTTATTTGGACCGTCTTCACACCTTGAAACAATGTTAGGAACATATGCACCTAGGTTTGTGGAAGAAATTGTGAAGTTACTTAAATTGATGTCTCTAGTTGCTATGAGGATGAGGATTTGAAGGATTTGGTGGAAATTCCTCCACTTGTGAAGCATAATTTGTGTGGTAAATGTAAAAATTATCAAGGGGCTCTAGTGGGAGCTATACAATTTTTCTTGCCACCTAACTTATCATGTGCTAGACACAAATAGTTTTTTATTATTTGGGTCATCTATTTTGGGAGGGTGCTGTAATTTGCCACCTCTATGACATGTTTTCTAAACTATTATTTGTCAATCCTTCTCTTTTTTGTGTCAAAGGTCATCTCTGTGCTATAGTGGATATGGTGGAACACAAGAAATAGTCTAATATTTTTTATTATATGTGTTACCAAGTAGTAATTGCTTATGACAATGTGAATTTACAATATTGGTAATTAAACTTGGTTTTAATCCTTGTGAGTTTAAAGCTACAATTAATATGGTGGAACACAAGTAATAGTCTAATAGTTTTTATTATATGTGTTACCAAGTAGTAATTGCTTATGACAATTTGAATACAATATTGGTAATTTAACTTGGTTTTAATCCTTGTGAGTTCAAGGCTACAATGGATATGGTGGAACAAAAGAAATAGTCTAATATTTTTTATTATATGTGTTACCAAGTAGTAATTGCTTATGACAATGTGAATACAATATTGATAATTAAACTTGGTTTTAATCCTTGTGAGTTCAAGGCTACAATGAAGGTTATGGAAGATGATATTTCAGTGAAAGATGAGATTATTGGCAAGATTATTATTTGGGGGTTCATATATGATCAATGATGGAGGTGATCCACATATCATCCCTACTCTCTCCATGTGAATAAGATTGAGATCAATAATTTTATAGTCTAAATAAATTTAGTGGACTCAATTATCAAAATCCAAACTTTAACACTCTTGATTTGTAGCCCTTAAATACCTAATCCAAATTTACTAAAAGTAAAAATAAAAAATTAAAGGTTCAATTTAAACTCATAGTCATAATAATAAAATTGCTTACAAAAAGCAAATTTTATATGACATAACAATTGGTAAAACATAATTGAAATATTAATTGTATTTATTAAACGAGTAATACTGAAATAATAATCTATAGAAGGGTGATAGTAATAACGAAACCGTGAAATAAGATTTGATAGATATTATTGAAAAAAAAAACTACAATTTTTTGCATTGCTAGTTTTATTCGAATTTTGACAGTAGAATAACGAGAATGAAATATTCTGCGATAATTCATTCCATTTGAGCATTTTTATAAAATGATAACTAACCTGCATGCTTTGGAATCTTATGCCATTTACCATGGCCGTTCTTGTGAATGTATTGGATGAGTTTCTCATCTTCTTCTGCAGTCCATGGCCCTTTCTTCACTTCCTTCTCGCAACAGGGGGCTCGCACCATCTCTCCTACTTCCTATTATTTTCTTTCGTTTCAACCAAAACTAAATCAGTAATAACAAGCATGACTTCAATTTCAGATGTAGAAAAATTTACTCCTAAGGTTAACCATGAGATAAGCTTTGTTAGAGGCACTTGTAAACAAACCATAAATTTAGATGAAATTTATTAATTTGTATTTAAGAATAAGTACATACAATCTAATGGGTTATCTGCGATACTTCTCTTATAATGTCCTATATATGCTGAAGCCCAGACCGTTTTTTCTTTTCTATAAGAAACATAAAAATAAAATTTGTAATAAAACAATCTCTATTCCGATCAAAAGACACAGAAAATTTATCAACACTAAAACCATCCATGAAACATTGATACTTTTTAGCGGAGCTTCTGTTTAAAGCAATCTTCCATAAACTTATATGAGTAAGAAATAAAACATCACTATGCAAATTCAATAAATTGGAGATGTAAAACATTTGAAAGATATGAAGACTTCAAAAGCAGATAAAGATTTATCAGAGCAATTCAGAAGCAGAATGATGGTGCTTGGCTTAAAGATTAATGGGTTCATTTTTGTTTTTCTATTTGAAAAGAAAGTTTATAATTTGAGTTGCTTTTAAATATGGATTCATAGTTAAAAAATAATTTTTTTTTACATAAAATAAACTGTAAAGTTGTTATTTTAAACATATAATATTTAATTATAGCTATCCATTTCATCAATCACTTCATTCTCCCTTAAAAATAATAAATTATCTACTTATTTTAAAATTAAAAAATTAACCATTAAACTTCACCAAATTATTTAAAAAGTTGGGTAAAAACACTTGCCAGAAGATTTAAAGTACAGACCTTATTGCTGAGAGGAAATTCTGGGCAGTTGAGCTTTACCTCCAACATGTATTTGGTAGAAACATGATATCTATTTATTGTTGGAATATATGCTCCAACATTAATAAATGTAATAGTGAGCTATTCTACATGTAGACAACTTGCCTATGTGTTGTTCACTATTTGTTAGATGTAGTTGTAGTTGTATCAATTAGTTGAGTTTGTTGTCAAGTTAGATAGCAGATTTATAGGAAAGAGTTTAGTTAATTTACTATTATAAACTGTAATCTCTTATTCTCAGGGCACCCTTGGTGTCCCAGCATGCTGCTTTTAAGCATCATCAAGTTAAGACAGACGACATCAGGGCTAGACAAAAGGATGACTTGATGAAGGCAAGCCCTTACCCAAAAGGGCACCGACGGCTGGATCCCCAGCAGAGAAAAGGCCCCCGGACATCTCCTTTTCATAGACACCGGAATAAGATCAGACCTGCCCCAAAGCCTAAGAAGATCTGGATCCCCGTCTTCAAGAATGTTACATGGCGCAGTGAGTACAAGGAAATCCCCCTCCACCAGATGGAAAAAAAGCTTCGTGACAGAGCCCAAAACCTGACGGAGACAGCCATTATTGGTAAAGTAATGTCACCTCATTTTTCAGTTCAAGATCTTATAGAATGGCAGAAAGCTCGGTGGGGAAATCTGGTTGACTTCTGTGAACTGGGTAACGGCTTTTTTTGTTTTGTGTTCCCAGATAAGGAGGAGAGAAACAACATTCTTTTAAAGAAAATCTGGAAGTTCAATCAAACTGTTATTTGGTGCCAAAAATGGCGCCCAAATTTTCATGTTGGGAAAGAACAAATTCCTATGATTCCTCTCTGGGTTCATCTTCCTTATTTGCCGATGGAGTACAGGGATGTTGAAATCCTGACAGATATTGGTAACTCCATGGGGGTGTGTCAAGAAGTGGACATCCCCATAGTAAATCTTACCTCTTCCTCAGTCAGACTTAGAATTCTTACAGAGGCTAAAGAGTTACTGCCAAAAAGAATCAAGTTGGACTCCATACATGGAATTTGGATACAAGATATTATACTTCAAGATGGTGTAAATTCTGAGGATCTGGAAAGGCTTCAAGATTTCCTTACGAAAGTAGGCACCATGTCCATTCAGGGAAGTGGGTTGGAACAAGAGAAGGAATCCTCCAATCCAACAACCCTGGAAAAAGTGTTCTTAGAGGAGCATGGGCTAAGCAGCAATAATACCGTGTTAATGGGTCCCCAGTTGGAAAATACTTTGGACTCTGCTCAGATGAATGTACCTCCACAAGATATACAGGTGGTGCTTGGGATTCCAGAGGGAAAAGATCAGTCAGCAAATGCGGTGTCTCCCCTCGAAGTTAATATTAAGGATCGTCAACCTTTGTCAGAGGATCTAGAGGCTCTGGAAGATCTGTTCCTCGCTTCTCATGAAGCTATCTGTCTAGAAGATGCGAATAAAAGGACCTCTATTCATGCCCCGAGTAGCTTCTCTCCGCCAAGAGAGGAAGAGGATTTTCTAAATGGGGAGGAGGACACCCCCTTGCGGGATATGATTCTAGCTACCTTTAATGATTAGAGTGACTCCAGGGATTTAGCAGTCGATACAAATGGTTTCTCCAAGGATCTGATCCAGGATAATGAAACGTTGAAGGATTTGTTAGATCAGGTGGTGTCCAAAGTGACTCTAAATGTGATGGAGGAAATTGCAGATGAGGTTCTTCAGGAAGATCTAGAAAAGGAGGAGAATAGGCCTCTTGGTCTTCTTTGAACATGCTTGAACAGTCCTATGAATAAAAGCACTCCTACCCCCCGCAGGAAAAGTTCTCGACAGAAGCATTCGCGGCACAACAAAGCTGAGTCTAGCGGTCTACAAGCTCAAGCTTCCTGAAGTCCAAACAGCAGGAGGAGAGTTAGCTACTCTCCTCAGAAGGCATGAGGATCCTCACGTGGAATGTTAGGGGCGTCAACGCCCCTAACAAAAGGAACCTCATCAGATACCAAATTGATGAGGAGCACGCAGATATAATCTTGCTTCAGGAAACCAAATTGTCCTCAGAATCCTTTGTTTCTTTCTCTAAGAGTTGGAAGGATTGGTGCTTTTAAAAGGTGGATGCTCGAGGAGCTGCTGGAGGGTTAGTCACAGGATGGAGGAGCCACGTATAGGCCTTGGAAGTAGTGGAGAAGACTGATAACTTTTTAATTGGTAAGTTCCCTGAACTTCTTAATGGATCTGATTTATGGCTGGTGAATGTATATGCGCCTATAGAGGTATCACAGAAAAAATTAGTTTGGGATAATCTGTCTATTTGGTTGAGGGAGCTGAAATGGAGACCTTTCATCTTAGGGGGTGACTTTAATTCTATACTAGATGATAAGGAAAAGTCAGGGGACATCAAGCACCCACCTAGATCCCAGAAGGACTTTCAGGAATTCGTAAATAACAATTCTTTAATAGACTATATTACCAATAATGGTTCTTTCACCTGGACGAACAGAAGAAAAGGTTTTCTACAAATAGCAGAACGATTGGATAGATTTCTTCTGTCTCCAAATTGTTTTAATTTTCCTTTCATCTGTGAAGCAGATATTCAGCCTTTGGTAGGCTCAGATCATTTTCCAGTCAGGCTTTCGATAGGGGGGCAGCATTTTCCCAGCAAGAAGCATTTCAGGTTTCAGTCTATGTGGTTCAGGGATCCGACTTTTTTGGAGAATATCCAGACATGGTGGAATTCCATTCCTTTTGTGGAAGGTTCAAGGATGTTTCAATTAGCATGCAAACTAAAATTTTTAAGGCACAGGGTAATGGAATGGAACAAAAATCATTCCCAAAATATTTTTGCTGAGAAAACTAGAGTTTTGTGTGAACTCAAAGTTTTGGCGGATATCATCATTGCTAGAGGCATGGATTTATCCTCCTTTCAGAAGGAGAAACAGTTGACCTCAGACTTGGAAGAAATTTTGAAAAGGGAGGAGCTATATTGGAGGCAACACTCCAAGGAACTATGGTTGAAAGAAGGAGACAAAAATACCTCCTTTTTTCATTTGTCGGTCAAGGTAAGAGCTGGGGCTAATTCTATCAAATCCATTTAGTTGGGCAATGGGCAGACTTGCACTGATCAAGCAGATATCATGCATGCAGCACAAAATTACTTGCAACTCTTCTATCCAGCCCACCTTACCCTCGGAATAAAGCTTTAGAGGTATGTAATTTCATCCCAAAGCTAATCAACGCTCATCATAACAAGGAAATCTTGAAACCATTCTCCTTAGAAGAAGTTAAGTCTGCGGTGTTCTCTTTGGCGGGAGAGAAAGCGCCGGGCCCAGATGGATGGACGGGTATTTTCTTTCAGAAGTGCTGGGACACGGTTGGGAGAGATGTTTTTCTGGAAGTCGAAGAATCTCGAAAGGCTAAGAATGTGTTAAAGGAATTTAAATCGACATGTTTAATGCTTATTCCCAAATCAAAATTTCCCCAAACTTTTGAAGACTTCCGGCCTATTTCTTTGTGCAATTTCATATATAAGATAATTTCAAAGGCCATAGCGATCAGATTGTCACCCTTGATGAAGGTGTTGATTTCCAGTGAGCAAGGGGGTTTTGTACCAGGGAAAGAGACTATGGAGGGTGCCATCCTCACCCATGAAATCTTGCATTCAGTGAATAAGGAAAAGTAGAAAGCTATGGTTGTGAAACTTGATATGTCAAAGGCCTACGACAGAGTGAACTGGTGCTTCCTGTTTGATATTATGAGTCAAATGGGGTTCTCCAAAGAAGTGGTCAAATGGATTAATTCATGTATCTCAGGGTTCTGAGCTTCAGTCTTAATAAATGGAAAGGAGACTGGCCCCTTTGAACCTTCACGGGGTCTAAAACAAGGAGACCCTCTTTCTCCTTATCTCTTCATAATCATGACGGAAGCTCTCACCTGGTCCATAAAGGAGGCAAAGAGAAGGTTAGCCTAGCAAGGAATCAAACTAAAAGGTATCCATGAGACCTTTACTCATGCTTTGTTTGCTAATGATACAATACTCTTTGGTCAAGCGTCCCTGCGGGAAGCTAAAGTTATGATGGATACAGTCAAGTCTTATTGCTGTGTTTCAGGGCAAGAAGTGAATTTCAATAAATCTATGGTGTCTTTCCAAAATGTACCATTGCTTCTTCAAAAGTTGATAAAAGTTACCCTCAACCTCGAATCTCAGGCCCTTCCAGGGAGCTATCTCGGATTGCCTCTCTTCACAGGCAGATATAAAAATTTCTTATGGAGCAAGGTTTTACAGAAGTTGAACACAAGGCTGGCTAAATGGAAAGGGCATCATTTATCATTAGCTGGATGAATAGTGTTGATTAAAGCTATGTTATCTGCGGTGCCAGTTTATATGATGTCAGTTTTTCAAGTCCCTAAAGGCATCGTATCTAAAATTGATGGCCTCTGCAGAAAATTTCTTTGGCAAGGCTCCCTTGAAGAGAAGAAAATACATCTACTCGCTTGGGATAAAGTGTGCAAACCTAAGGCGGAAGGAGGATCGGGAATCCTGAATATCCAAGCTCAAAACCAGGCACTTGGGGCTAAATTGGCGTGGAACATGTACTACAAACCTAACACCATGTGGGTTAAGCTAATTAAAGCCAAGTATCTTGATTCATTGGATAATGAAAGAATCTTTACAGTGCAAAACCCTCCCAAGGGCTCCACTATATGGAATTTCTTATTAAGATGCAGGGACCTCCTCCAGCCCAACCTCACTTGGATTATACACAATGGTGAAAAGGCAGACTTCTGGTTCGACTCTTGGGGCGGGGAAGCGCCACTATCTACGTATTCTGAACTCTCCGAGGCATGTTCTTTTCTTCAATCACATTGGGGGCATAAGGTTAAAGATTACTGGAAGGTGGTCAGGGTAGGAAGTTTAGTTTCCGTTGAATGGAAAGGCTTTCTAGACTGCAATTTTTCTATCTCCCAAAAAGCTCTTCTCAGCCGTCTCCTTGGTAGAAGGACAGTTTTCGTCTCTAACATAGAGGATGAAGTGGTCTGGACAGCAGCAAGCTCAGGACGTTATTCAGTTAAAGATGGTTATAATTTAGGAGTGCAGAAAGTGATGTCAAAGTGGCCCTCGAAGTTGTGCTGGGCCACGTCAATTCTCCCTAGGGCTGGAGCTTTCACTTGGTGCACCCTTCATAATAAAATCCTTACAGGTGACTGACTCCGAAGGTTAGGTTTGGGCTCAAATTTCCTTTGTGTGCTTTGTGGTTTGGAGGAAGAATCTTTAGATCACATCTTGCTTCACTGCCCCTTTAGCAGAGTATGCTGGACATGGTTTCTCAGGAAGTTAAAATGGTCAAGCCCTTTCTCCAAATCTTTATCTCTTATGTTTAGAAACTGGCCTCTTCCATTTGCTTCCTCAACTTTAGCATGTCTGTGGGAGTTGGGTCCTTCCTTGATTATTTGGAACCTCTGGTGGGAAAGGAATAAGCGTATTTTTAGGAAGGAAGCTTGTTCAGTGTTTCAGGTCTGCACCAAGCTAGATGCTGCCATTTCGGATCAGACAGTGGCCTTTCTTAGATCTTTTAATTCCTCTAAGTTGGTTTGGACTAAATGGGATGAGGAAGTTATATCCCTCTGGCCCTCAGTCAGATCGTTGGGGATTGGTTTAAATACAGGAACTCCTAAGGACTCCACATCTAGAGATAATGTCAGATGGACTCCACCCTCTTCTCCATTTTGTAAGCTCAACATTGACGGGGCTTGTCGAGGGAATCCTGGCCTCTCTGGAACGGGATGTGTCATTAGGGACATTCATGGAGAGTTGCTGGAAGCCAAGTCATCCAAACTGCCTCCAGGCACCAACAATGAGGCAGAAGCGTGGGCTCTGGTACATGGACTTAATCTGGCGATCGAATATGGTTTAAAGAACGTGTGGATAGAGGGAGATTCCTTGTTAGTTATCAATGCAATAAAGGGGAAAGGTTTAGATAACTGGAAATTGACCTACATTCTTTCTCAGGCCAAAGCCCTCCTGATTAGACTGGACAACTTTTTCATATCCCATACTCTATGGGAAGGCAACAGGGTGGCAAATTTCCTAGCCAATATGGCAATTGACAGTGATAAAGATACTATTTCCTTCTCTCGTGACGATCTTCCTTTGTCTTGCCAACTGACCTCTCTCCTGTCTGCTGACATGGCAGATGAGTAACTTTGTATCTGGACCGGCTTGAAGTTGCTAACATGTCTGTTGTATAACCGGATGATCTCTCACTGGTCTCGCGTTGGGATTTGGAAGCCGTAGCATTTTTTTTCTTATTTTCTTCCTCTTTTACACTCATCTAAGGATCTCTGATAATACTCAGGAGCGCTTTTCGAAATCTTGGTGTGATTAATGTTGTTAGCTGAATGATAGTTAGTCAGATGTCCCGCCTGCAAGGGGTTGATAGCGTATCTGCTCTCGCCTTATGTGTATTTATAGTCTTTGCCGTGATAGGACTCCTTGTTTATCCTTTGACGGCGTAACGGCTATTCATTTCAGTATTCCCCTATTGGCAGTGGACACGTTGCCCCTCTTTCTCGCTCCCATATGGACCGGTAGAGTACCCTTTTCTTCAGTGGTGCGGCTGACGTGAGCGTCTTTATGTCTCCGCCAGATCTCTCTTCATTTATGTCTTCCTTCAGGCTTCTTCCTTATTTGGCTCCCTCATGTGTGGTTTTCTTGATATGCCGCATTACGTTTCTCTACGTTTTGCGCGTTCTTGTCTTCTTTCGACGATGGCAGATACGCGTTTGAATTAGAGATTGTTCTTCCCTGCCCTCGACTGGGAACCAGAGATACGGGGGCGTGTGAAGGCAATTGATCTTATGACGCTTATAGATTCTGACCGCACTCTCATTCAGTTTGCTATTCGAAATATAGTGGGTCATGCCTGGATTAGAGGCTTTGAAGGTCGTGTGTTGAATTTTTCAGACATAGTCTCACAACTCCTTTCCAATATAATGGACCTGGTCGTAGATGGAGATTATGTGCATTCCCTAGCGGCAGGTTTATTCTTCAAGAACATTTATACTGTGGAGCGTTGGGAGGCGGCAGTGTCTAACTATCGTATGGAACAAGGTGATGCCCTGATCGGGGGGCTTTTCAATCTAACAGTTCTACGGAATTCTCCTCCACAGCAGGCTATTTACAGAGCCCTTCAGTCTAGTATCAAAACTTTATGTGGTGAGGATCTGGAGGATGCCTTACGAGCCTACTGTTTTATTTTCTCAAAGAAAAAATGCGAGCAAATCAGGGACGTGTTCATGGCTATTCGTTTTCTCAGAGTCCATGCTTCTGACATGGCTCCTGGGATGCCTCACTACACCTTGGCGGACTTGGATGATGGGGGTTGGTCACTGGCCACTGTGGATATGGAGGCAAGGGACCTACCGGAGGCTCTGCCAGCGGCTTAAGCTTCGTCTGCGGCCTCAGTCCTCCCTACAGCTCGTGTTCAGTTGGCGGTAGATGCTCTTGCAGGTGGTTTGGTTTTCAGTTTTTGTCCTCTGTTTGGCTAACGCAGATGGCTTCTATGGATGGTCCAGTTTTCAGATGTTTTCCTCTGTTTTGCTGACGCAGTTGGCTTCTACGGGTTTGTTTTCATGACCTCTGTGTTCGGGGGTGGTAGTGTCTATGGGGTTTGTCTGTCTTTAACTGTTTCAGCTAGTCCGTTAAGGGACTTTTTTGTGTTATTATGTTTTTCTAGGCCTGTATATGGGTCTTTTTGGTATTTTATTGATCATCAGACTTGGCGCTTGCCTCTTATCTGTAATCTCTTCCTAAATTTCAATATCTATGGGTGTCCTCACCTTTTTCTGGGAAAAAAAAAAAATCTCTTATTCAATAATCGATAATTCACAGTTTCCTTTTTGTTTTATCTGTTGTTATCTTTTTTATTCTGAGTTTTCCAATATGATATCAGAGCTAGTTTAGGTGTGACTCCACCATTGGAGTGCCCAAGAATATAGAGCCTATCTATTCTACTATGTGGTCATTTAATTTGAACTGCATGCACATGTGGTAGAGAACAACTGAGTTTTGCTGTGATTTCCTTTTTGTTGCCGGTCCCTATTTTTCCACTATTAAATCAGAGATTCATATCTGTCGTACTTCTTTTATGCTTGCTAGTCTGTATTGGTCTCTGCATCAAGGTGTCCATGTTGCAGATATAAGGAGATATGCAGCTACATAAAAGCTGGTTATATTTTGTAAGCTGTTGTATTTGATCTTGGTGGAGGGATTTTTTTTTTGGTGTCGCTGCTGATATTTGAGGAAGGGATTTCTGAGGTGATGACCATGGCTGAGAAACAAAGTAGACACTTTCTTCGACTGCACAAATGGCCATTAAAATAGACTTGTTGCTATTAAGACTTTGCAGAGCAAACAGTGGGAAAGGTGATGGCTGTGAGAGCATGAATATTTCCTTCTATTTGTCAATGTGTCAAATATTTATGTGTGAAAGTGTTGTTGTTGTGATTGGTTGTACTAGTTGTATGAAGAAGATGACTTCATATATAGATGTTCAATAGTCTGAGATGCTTGTGGATCAGAGAAACTATACCTCATTGGGGTTATGAGACATGTATGTGAGGATTGATGTCCAATAGTTTAGGGAGATTCCAAATCTAGAAGTTTGGCATCATACCTTTATGAGGGTAATGAGACACTTCATGTGCAAATGGTGTCCAATGATGTTGGGAACTTGGATAATAGCTAGGAGACTATACCTGGAGCAGCTTGAAGACATTTTACTGAACAACTTCTGCATAGTGTATTTCTTATTATTTTATGTTATTGGTCAGTTTAATATTGTAGCATTAAGAGGGGTTGTTGGAATATATGCTCCAACATTAATAAATGTAATAGTGAGCTATTCTACATGTAGACAACTTGCCTATGTGTTGTTCACTATTTGTTAGATGTAATTGTAGTTGTGTCAATTAGTTGAGTTTGTTGTCAAGTTAGATAGTAGATTTATAGGAAATAGTTTAGTTAATTTACTATTATAAACTATAATCTCTTATTCAATAATTGATAATTCAGAGTTTCCTTTTTCTTTTATCTGTTGTTATCTTTTTTATTCTGAGTTTTCCAATATTTATGTAGTGAAAACATATTACAATTTATCTGTGAAGATTCAATTTTTTTTATTTCGTTCATTTTCCCTGTTGGGTAGCTGGTTAGGTGGTTTTTAGGTGATTGACTTTTTTTTATTAGTCTTGTTCCGCTATTTTTCTATTTTTGTACGTTGGGAGAAGCTGTCATGAGTGATGAGGATGAAATGTCTTTATTTGCTGACAAACTTCCACCCTAGTGAGAAATTTTGTGGTTAGAAGTAGAATGCATCTCCACTCGTTTCACGTGTTTGATGGGCAGTGGCCACACGATGCAGTGGATGAATACGTCCTCAATGTGTTTTTAGTGCACGAAAACAGGGGACTGTTTGAAAAGGGTATCTTACAATTTGAGTGCTTTTAGATTTAATTCCGTATACATACATTTGAATTTAAAAAAGTATTCTTTAGCAGCCACTGCTCAATTTTTTTTAAGAGATATTCGTGGAGTTATGATTTTATGAATATTTTATTTTTCTTCTTATTTTAATAGTTATATTGATTTGTAGCTTTTACTATATAAAAAACTAAAAATAAATAATCATTATTATCTTAATTTAGAAAAAGGAGGGAAGAAAATATATGCAGTCACATCATTATGTACTGGGTGCTTATTTGCTGCCCCCATTTTTTCCACATTTTTACCCTATGTTCCCATGGGGCTGCTTAAGTTATTTTTCTACAAGCAGTCGGAGTGACCCCATGGAAATAATATAGAATCTTTAGGAATTGCAAATAAGTAGTCCCATGGGAGGGGGCTTCCTAAATTATCTCAACGGCGCTGCTGCGATTTTTAAGGAGCATTTTACAGCTGTTGGTCCCATAAATTTTGTAGTTGCTGGTGTGCTTAAAATTTTAAGCTCCTAATTTTATGGAAGCTAGCGGTCTCATGAAGTTTTTTTTAACAATAGTTTATGCTAAAAAATTTCCTACAAATTTCCCCTATATTAAGTGACAGGAATGAAAAAACTAGTAGTTAACTTTGGTGGGAGAAAGTTTTAGCCCCACCCCATCTGCATCTATTCAAAAATAACCTCCTAAACATTAGTTGCTCCTATTTTGGCGGAAAAGATTCTCATTTAAGCATTAACAAAAAAATTTTGAGTTCCATGGGACCCTTTGCTCCACAAAAATAGATCCTCTAACAACTTCGTGGGATCGCTTCCAGGGGCATGTCCCCATGCATCTACTTAGCTTATTTTGGCTAGCACCCACTGCTCAATTTTTAAGTAGATATTTGTGGAGCTGGTGACCCTATGAGTATTTATTTTTCTGCTTATTTTAAACAATTATTTTAAATTGTAGTTTATAACTATATTAAGAAAAACAAAAAGGAATTGTCAATAAAAAATTATTTATTAATATATATAATTTAGGGGATAAGATTTAGAAGAAAATGAAAAACAAGGCAAATAAATATATGCAGCCACATGGCATATTTTTTCATTATGTAGTGGCTTGCATAATTTCGACCCCCTTTTTTTGAAAGCTTAACTAGCTCCACAAATATCTCTTAAAAATTAAGCAGCTAGCCAAAATAAGCTAATAAGCTAAGCAGTAGTATGGGACTGCCCTTATTTGCAATTCTTAAACAGTAGTTATTCCACAAAAATAGGGAAAGATTCTATATTATCCTTTTCTAATTATAAATTTCCATGGGGCCAGTCCAAGTGCTTAAATTTAAGCAATTACTCAATATACTAACTCTCAAATAAATAAATTAGACTCAAATTTCAATATAATAACTCAAATAAATAAATTAGACTCAAATTTTAATATAATAACTCAAATAAATAAATAAGACTTATATATATCTTTTTTCATTTTTTTTATTTTTCTATTTATGTTTTTTAAGTCATTTAAATAAATGTTAGTTCACATGTAAAAATAAAATAGATCTATAGTAAATAGATAGTATATTTAGTCTTTTAAATGTTTATTCTTAATAAATGGATAGTAATTTTTTACTATAGTATATTTAGTCTTTTAAATGTTTATTCTTAATAAATGGATAGTAATTATAGTTATAAAATGTTTATAGTTAATAAATGGATAGTAATTATAGCTCTAAATAAATGTTTGTAGTTAGTAGTTAGTAAATAGATAGTAGTTATAGGGGGTAGTTTCGAGGGAGCCTTGTCACCTCATCATTGGTGGCAAGGCTGAGGCTTTTTCACTCGAGTGAGGAAGTTCTCGACATTTTTACCATGATGGCAGGCAAGTTGGCGGAGTAGGCAGGTAATCATGAATCGACAGTGAAGGACCGTGCTTTGAGAAACTTCCCCTCTAGTAGTGTCCTTAAGAAAGCATGCTTATTGTAGTTGGGCAGCATTTTCTTTAGCTAGTTTTTGATGCCTTCTCAGTTTATAGTCATCATCTCTGTAGAGGCCATTCGCTGTGGAGGGATGAAAACGCCTATTAGGTTAGTTAGCACTAAAAGACAAATGGCTTTTCTTGGCCAGGTAACTAATCTCAGGTTGCAAAGGATGCTCCGCCATCCGAATGAGCTGATGACAGGAGCGGTCAGAATGATCCTTGGGAGACATTTCATGTAGAACGATGAACGGTATTGAGTAGATACAGATATCTCCTCGAGGGTGCTGACTATACTGTTAGAGTTGGAAATTCCAAAGGCAGAGGCTTCGGCGATAATGAAAGGTTTATTCTTCCCTGAGCATTTGGGTTACTTGGACTCCATTCTTCAAGTAGCATGTATGGGAGTGGGAGTCCCAAGACTGAGAGATATGGCTCTCCTTAGGGATCTGGAGGTGATGGTGAAGTTGTATCCATTTAGTTTGGATACCAAGGGTTTCAAACTTTTGGTTGCCAAGGAGCAAGCTCAATGTACTATCGATTTCATCGAAAAGGTCCTAGGTATGGTGATAGTGGAGGGGTTTGAGTGGGTGGTGGCTTTCAATCTACAACTATTAGACTAGGACAAGGCGTGAGTGGTGCTTTGGTTCCCAATTTTCCTTTCTTCTATCTTTTGGATCTCTCCTTTTGGCTTCATTTTTTGCTATGGAAGCCCTAACTAATATAGGTGATCATTGTATAGTTTCAATATCATAGTAATAGTTAGACCCTGCGTGGTCCAATGTAGGTAGCATGCTGACACTGCGCGGTCAGGTTTTGATTATCTAGGCAGTCTATTACCATCAGTCTAGAATAGATAGCCAAGTTATGGCTTTCCATATTGTATATTTTTCTCCAGTTTAATATAAATCTATCATTATGCATCAAAAATTAAAAAAATAGATAGTAGTTATAGTAATAGTTCATCACAATTATTAATATTTACTATTAAGTGTTTATAGTTAGCAAATATATATTAGAACTATAAATATATAATGATAATTTGTCTTAATCTGCATTTATTAAATTATTTTAATCAAGATATTTCATTCTATTAGTTATTTTTGCATTTTGTTCATTTTTTAATTATAGTGTTTTTCTTCTATTTAATAATTTTGTTTATGTTTACTTATACTTCTTTTTTGACCTCTCTCCTCCCTCCTTTCCTTTGTAAAAACCTAACTCTACAATCAATTTCAATTTCTCCTCTTTTGAAAATAAATTGCTAAAGTATGATATGAACTATTGATTAGTAGATTTTTACACGATTTACTACCAAAAACTTTACTATTACAATTTCATAAACTCTAGAAATATATATACTTTAAACTTTAAATATAAATATAAACTTTTAACTATAAATATAGATCCATTCCCTAACTTACTCTGTTAAATATTTTACATTGAATACCAAGAATTTTTAACATAAATTTCATATGATGGTCGCTTGACATTGTACAAGCCACCGTTAGACCAAACCCCTATCGGCAGTGACCACGTTGCTTCTTCAACGTAGATGATTATGTAAGATGGTTATTTTAATTTTAGAAATTGATGTATCTATCTATCAAAATCTTGGAGGAGATCTTGCTTATATTTTTTAATTTTTAAGACGAATAAATATGGGATGATACTTCCAAAACAGTCACTCTTTGACATAAGAATTTTAAGTTTGAAATATTATATAATAAATTGGATGCGTAATGCGAGTCTCTGGTCAAGCATACCTTTGGTGGAAAACTTCTGACATAAGAATTTTAAGTGTGAAATATTATATAATAAATTGGATGCGAGTCTTTGGTCAAGCAAACCTTTGGTTAAAATATCATATGAAGCCTAATTTTTTTTTTTTTTAAATTGGGTAATTGCGTACCTCGGCATGGCTGATGCCTTGTTTTAATGCACATGACGACGTCACAAAATTTAGAGAAAGACCTGGTATTCATCATTATGTTAAAATTGAGGTGGTTTTGGAAAACGGTTTTTACGAGATGAAAAATACAACTTTGAATATTTTATAGAACGTGCTTTAGTGCAATTTTAAGTTGTTTACCATCATATGAGTTTGAGATGTGCTTTGAATTTCTGATTTTAAAAATAAATTGATATATATTGTAACGTCTATTACCTATAATCTCAAAAAAAAGTGTAATAATGTTGTAAATTAGAATGTCGTTAGAAATACACCATTATTTGTAGATGATCATCAAGTTTTTAAACACTTTGACTATTTTAAAGTATTTTTAATTAAGGCTAGCATATGGTTAGTTTAGAGTGACATGAATATGAAAAAGGTTTGGCTTCTTTGTTAGAGATTTATGTGTTGAATTATTGATTATAAAAGAAAATTACTAAAGCATAAGAATACACACAAGATAAACAAAATTAATTTATTTAATTAGACAAATATCTATTCTATTAATGTGAAATAATGACTTTGTATTAAGAAGAGAAAAATCATGTTTAAATCATAAGTATCTATTATGATAACAATATAGAATTTTATAGATGCTTTATTCCAAGGCTCAGCTGCTTATGCATGTACAAATATAGTCATCAGTCAAAGGCTCATGCATGCCAAAATAGTTATCACTTGCATTTTGTACTTCAATTACTACTCACCTATGGGTGTGAGAATTAGTTATTAATTACTAAAGTTCTACGTGCACAATTAAAATTGTTACAAAGGAGGCAAAACATAAAATGGATAACAATAATGCTAACATTCTCCTAATGCAAAATCATATTTGCTTCTCTAAACACTCAACCAAATTATAAAACTCAATCTAGGTTGATGACTAAAGTAACCTTTGATGCAATGTCATATAACTTATCCATCATAAAGTTGTTTAAGTTGTATTGTGCATTCTTGGAGGAAACCAAAAAGTTTTGAACCTCCATTAGTAGTTGCTAGATGATATGTGCATTTATAGATGTAATGTATGTTCTTGATACCATAAAAACTAGTACCATGGTGTGCATCTCGGCTAGGAATTGTAACATTTGTTGCAATTCCTCCCAAAGTAGCTAATTCAGGTGTAAAATTTTTATTTCCTCCACCATTGTCTAAGAATTGAAAAAGGCTTGTTGAGTGTAGACTTAATTGGATAGATCTATTAGTTCTTCCATGGTGAGGTCCTTGCATAACAAGCCATCTTCGATTCTTCCAACTTGGTTGTTTCTGCCTCTAATCATACATCAACCTTTTATGCAACATTAAATACAAGAGTGAGCACTTTGTACATGCTGATACTATCCTTCTGGACTCCATCATTAGTGGTTTACAATTGGGAAAGATTAAACTTTAGTTGATCGAGCAACAATGCAATGCCCTCTTGTGGCTCCTCTTGTTGTGGTAGGCATCAGTTGGCAGCATAGGGCTATGGCTAGTGAAATGCCCTCATGTGGATCCTCTTGTTGTGGTAGGCATTAGTTGGCAACATATGTGAATGGCTACTAGTGCTCAACTCATTGTCATTATCATCACTAACGACTACTATGGTTAATGGTGATCATGACTAGAGAAGAAATTGGTTGAACAAGTTATCAATTTCATCAACTTGATTGCAAAATCTTTTGTAGGTGCTAGTTAAGCAAAAATATTAGGATAGAGACTATCATACCTGGTAATTATGTTTATTGTATTGCATGAAGAAAACCAACAACATAGGAAGTGGTAGCCTAGACCTGAATTAATTTTGTTTGTGTAGATTTGAGCTCATTGCTTTTGTGTACTATTTTTTGTTAGATCTCCTCTACATTGGCCAAGTAGACTCTTTCAACTTATCAATGGCTTCCCTCAACATGTATTACACATATTGAAACTTATATACATTCTATCAAGTAGTGTTAGAGGCTGAAGAAATCACAATATGGTTTTGTGTTAGCTAATACATCATGGCATTGGTGGTGAGGAAAGAAAGAAATGCCAAGATCCCATTAGTTACACTAGTAGGTTCTAGTAGAATATGATCATGTTCTTCATCCTATGGTTGAAGTCGAAATTCTAACCCTATGGTGGGACAACTAGATTTATTACTATTGTGGATCTTACTAGTAGTGAAGTAAGTAATGGAGGCTTGGACTATAGAGGCCTTTCTAAAATCAAATGCAGACACATGGTTTGGCAATTATAATGGCATGGTTGGTTATTTTGTAGGTGATTTATTAGGTGTGGCCATTGGTGATTTCTAGGAGTATTGATATGATTCTATAGTCTAGATAAGAGCATGTGTAGCCTCCTCATTTTGCACTGTAATAGCCTCCTCATTTTCCACTGTCATAGCCTCCTTATTTTGCACTCTTAACTCATATTTCTTTTCTAGGTTGTTTCCCTTGTCCATAGAATTTTCTTTAGATAGAGTGGTGGAAGGAAACTACTCCTAGCCTATTATTCTTTGTTTAATTTGGTGTTATTCTCTTATGGCATGCACATCAACTCCTCACTCTTTCAATGAGTTAGGTTTTCAACCCTTCACTTCATTGGTGGTGTTATGGTGATCCCCTTTCCCTTATCATATTTATGCTTCATGGTTTGGAATTATGTAGAGGATGAAATAATAGTTTAAGGGGAATAATGTAATGTCCCCTTCTAGCAAGCCAAAGTTTTCCTTAACCTTGCACAAAATTTCAGCTTACAAAAGAGAACATTAATATTCAATTCTTCTTTCCATATTTAGAGTTAATAGCTAAGTATCAAACTCATATATTTTCCACAATTGTATTTAAGACTTATAATCTTTAATTATAATCACATACATTTCATCTCTATACTTATAGTTATGATTCATAGGAAGTTCATACATTTCATATTCATATTCTTTCTCTCATCATTCCCATGCATAATCTAAAGAGGGTTCTTGGTTAGCCCTATCATCAATCAACCTTGTCTTCCACATAAGCATGGTTTGTTAAGTCATTAACCATCCCACATGGAGGCCCAAAGGTTTCTCCCAACACCCGGGGTCCTTCACCATTTGGCTCAATGGAACTTCATGCAACACCCAACATTCTTCATCCCATTGAGAGTCACCAACCGTCAGGCACATTTATTATGAGCTCATAATACCATAGGCCAAGAGCTTCACTCACACCCATAGTTCTTCATCTCTTGGCTCAAGGGACTTCACACACACCCGATGTTCTTCATCCACTTGAGGGTCACCTAGGTCCAATTATACATCCTTAACTTAACCCCATACTCATGGGTTGATTAAAGTGATTAAGGATGTGGCTTGAACATCCTTTTGATTACATCATGAGTTCATGAGCCACAAATTTATCAATTTGAGATCTTTACATCTCTATTCTTGTTCTTTCATGGAACCTCAATTTATTCTTATTTATAGCCTCATACTAGGCTTCATTGATAATTCATTTTATGCTTATTTTTGACATATAAATGGTTTCATTGCCTTAGATTCACGTTATTATCATATAGTTTATATCATTCATATTTACTTTCAAGCATGAGACAATTAACCAATACCTTATTTCACTACTAATCATAATTAATTTATTTCTGCCATAATTATATTATTCTAGCATTATATTTCTCATTCATAATCATGAAATGCTATTTACCTATTGACATATCTTTATTTATTTAATTTCATTCCTTTCTAAATTCATTATTTACCTTATACAATATATACTGAAATATTACTAACATATATTATACTATATATTTAATTACTTAATGAACAGTGTACCTGTGATAGTTGTAGACTTACCTTGGCTGCCCCCGTGTCTTCCTTGTGATATCTTCTTGCTACATCTTTGATGAATTCTAATGTTGCTTTTTTATTGCCTTTATTGACTTCATAGCTATTTATTTATTTTTTTTTATTACTTCTTTCTTCCTATGATGATTTCCTTCTATCTCACAACCTTTATTTATTTCCCTTTATGTTTGAAGAGGTATGTCTCTTATTATTTTTATTACTTTATATTAATTCCCTTTTGTGGTAAAACTAGTTCTAACCATACCTAACTCTGTTATCATAATAGGATAGGTTAAAAGATGTTTATTTATTTTATTTATATTTACATTATATCATTTATATTATAATAAATGATATATCATATATTTTATATTATTTATACTATATCATTTATATCATAATAAATGATATATGATTTATATTATATTATTTGTATTTATACTATAATGTAAGATAATTATAAGAATATTCATATTTATATTATTAGATATATTTATAATATATTATTTATTAATATGATTGCTGCACTTATAAATATCCTCCTTCCTTACATATTAAGGAGTGATTAATTTGAATTATATATATATATATATATATATTATTTATATAATATACTATATATTATATTATATAGTATATTATTTAAAGTATATTATTTATATAGTATAAATAAATACATTTGTTATTAAGTATTGGGAGCTCTTTTATCTTGTTTTATTCACAAGCATATATCCTGGGATAATATTTTTGTCTTAGTAGACTATTATCTTTATATGTTACTTTGCCTTATTCTAAATTATTTTACTTTCAAGTTTTAATGTGTAAGACTCTTCATTAATATTTGTAATATTTATTTTATATATAATAATATATCTTATTAATTATTCATATAAATATTATATTAAAGTATTTATATTTATAATATATCTAGTTAATTTATATATTTCATATATTTATAATATTTAAATATTTATATTTATAAAATATTTAATTATATTAGATTAATAATATTATTTAAATAATACATATTAATAATATATTTTAAATAAATATATTATATATTCTATTTTAACTAAACAATTCAATTATAAATCATTATAGGGACTTGACTACTATTACAATATATATATTCCATAAACTAAATTTGTATAAAGGCATTTCTATTTAAAAAAATGTTTTAATGACTACTAATATTATTTTAATGCCACGATTAACCAATAGCATCAAATGAACAATCCAAACCAAATAACCAAATGTCAAACATACCTGACCCAACCAAAGTGAAAACGGAGGGGCACTACAAATAACTAGTTGAATAGTCACATTTATGTTGATCTCATTGTGCATCTAGATACATGCTTTGCATCAACATATTTTTGACTGAACACATAAAGGTAATTTTATTGCTTGTTACTCTTTCCTACTACCTAGGTAAATTTTTCTACAATGGTCACGATAAGCTTGAAGGTGCACATTTGGATTGTTAGCGGCTAATCCATAAGTCATGCAATAGTTATTTATAGTACAATCTTTGATTAAGTGTTGTTCTGAATCATCTATCATTTCCTTATGCTTGGTAATATATTTCTTCCTTATGGACTTCAAATAAGATGACACCGAATAATAATGTACAACTCACCTACCATTGCAAGAATAAAATTTGTTCCTAGGATGCAAATAATATTACAACATATGCGATATATACACTGACATACCAAGATTCCTATCCATTTTGGGAAATATTACTAGAAATATGATGGCCATCCCATGTAGTGAGGAATGCAATTTCATTTACAATATTTTTTAATAGGAGCTTCATACCAATGACCCTTCAAGCAATGTGAATGCACACATGCTTGATATTTGGGACCAATAAATGGTGTCTATTGTGCAAACTCTATACAAGAGGATAGATTTCCATCTTAGTGAACTTTTTCTTCAAGATTTTACCAAAATCCAAGAAAACTATATCTTTTTCTTCCTAATTATGTTTTCTTCCTCTCACTTGAAACATAGGACCCTAGTGAATTCTCAAATGGAGAGGGATATCACTTCAATAGATTTTTCATATAAATATAGAACTCAATGGTGGAAATGGATCAAAAGAAACCTTACTAGAATACCTAGCATGTCAAAGTAGAGGAGGAATGCACATGCATTAATCTAGTTGTGCACATCTCTATGCCTTTGTCATTCCATACCCAAACTTCTTCACCATTAGTGGCTCCAATAAAATCTCCCAATCCACCAATAAGGAGTCCAACATTGTTTCGAGAGAAATGTTTTGTATCCTTGATTTTGTAAGAATTTAAATAGCCTTACATATTAGGATCTAGAGTGTCAGCTAATGTAGCTATCCACATTCAAGCTCAAAATCATAATATTTAGCCTAAATTGCATCTAAAGATTGATCCTCAACATTATATATTAGAAATGAAGGTGAAGAACTATAGAATGGAAATTTGATTACAATTCTGACTATTAATCTAGTGTAGAATGAAAATAGAGATAAAATGAAATCAACACAAAGAAATAATGGAATAGGAGATCAAACACATAACACAATGTTTACATGTAGAAACCCTTTTGGGAAAAACTTTACACAAGAAGAGATGCACTAGTCTCTATTAACTTCAATAGAGTTTACAATACAACACTATCAATCTCCTCTTTAGTCTTCAATCTAGCAACGTTTGTAATACCCATCCATAGTTGCAATACAATATCCTCTTAAAAGAGTGTTGCCTTCTAGGGAAAAAACCCTAACATAACTTCTACCATTAGATCTGTGACCTACTGATGAATGGTCTAGATTGACTACAAAATTACAATATTTTACAAGGCAATTTCATAAAAAAAATATCTTCGGGGGCGTTGCCCCTGAACCCTTGTCAAGGGGGGTAGGAAGTTGTCTTCACTCCCCTAGATCCCCTAGTGACAATAGTGGGGGGGTAACCCCCCCAACAGCCCCCCATCGGGTACAAGGATCCAAAATGTAGCTGAAACAAGATCGCTACTTGGTGGATAATTCATCCCTTATGAATGAGTTACAAACAATATTAGGAGTAGTTAAAGACATAGGATTTACAAGGTTTATGGCACCTTAATCCTATCATTATCTTCCATAATCTCATCCCCTGAACTACTTTGAATAGATCCCTCTACTTGTAGTTGAGTGTAGGAGGATTGTGCCATTAAAATAACACTTTGAACCTTCAATAATTTCTACCTTTAAACAATCTCTACAATGATACAAGATTATTAAAAAAGGGAATCTACATGAACTTATAAGAAAAAATGATTAGCTTTGTTTACAAATTTCATCTCATAAAAGAAAATGAACTTCATTAAGCCCTGACATGTAGAGTTGACCATTGTTCAATTGGAAATGGTGTTGTGTACACCATCAACTAAATCTTCTGTGTAGTTGCAGAGTTTTATGGTGCCTTCCTAGAGGTGAATAAAGATACAATTTCTTTCACACTATTAGAATGATCTTGATTAAAAAAATTTGTGAATCTAGCTAGATTTCTTTAATTGGTGTGGGATTGGATTATCTTGTATCAATATAGGACAAATGATTTAGACCAACATGTTGTTTCCACAAGTGCACAACAATAGAAAAGTCAATTTTTTTAAAGATAATAATCCAATTACATACTTGACCATGACAAATGAGTTTATTCACCAAGTATTTGACCACTTCATGGTCTATGAAAATGATGAAGGGCATTTTCAAAAGTTACTACCTAAATTTTGGTAGTGCATATACCATTGTCAAAGCTTCACACTCTATGGTTGTGTATTTACATTCAACAAGAACTAGATTTCTACTCGTAAAGTAGATTTGATGGTCTATATTTTCTTCACTTGGTTGTACTAAAACAACACCAATTGTTGTTCCTAAAGCATCCACATGAATGTGGAATAGAAAGCACTAGTTTGAAGACTATAAGATTGCTACAATCACCAACTTCTCCTTGAGCATATTAAACATTTTTTTATGCACACTTGTCCATTGAAAGGGCTATCCATTTTAGAGAAAATCCTCCAAAGGCACATAAATGTGTGCATAGTTCTTGATGAACTTATATTCACAACCCATGTGGCCCAAGAAAGTGAAGATTACTTTTTACGAGTTTGGGACTATAACTAAGAAGGATAGTGGCTACTTTTATTGGATCTACTGGTCAACATGCCTTCTTTATAGATGACGTGGCCTACCAGATTGCCATATCCTATCATGAACAAGTATTTTTAAGTTTAACATGATGCTTATTCAGTGGTAACAATCAAACATTAGCCATAGCTTATCCAAGTGGTTCATTACTGTGCAATATAAAGTGCATTCATTTAAGTAAACTTGCAAGAAATCATGAATTGCATTTTTAAATGTGCTTGCCACTATGCATGAGAAAACTATAGGTGTATCATTGAGTCCAAAGGGAATCACATTATATGCAAAATTACCCCACTTTATTACAAAATTTATCCTTTCTTTGGATTCTTCATTAATCTTGACCTAATGGTATTTAAAGAATCTGTCAATGATAGTGTATACTTCCCAACCAACTACTCCTTCCAATTTTTTTTTTCTATAAATGGTGTTGGGAAGGGCTCAATTATGTAGACCTCATTCAATGTGTAGAAATCAATGCAAATCTATAAACACTTATCTTTTTTTATAGAGGTCACTATGGGGTTAGCTCATTTTGATTGGTCAATTGTGAAGATGATGCCAGACTCTAAGTTTTTGTTAATCTCCTCCACATTTGAATGTAAATTTGGGTTTAACTAGTATGGTCTCTTTTTAATAGGATTTGCAACTAGTTTTTGCTTGATTTACATCTTTCCCAAAGGTGGATGCAACCCCTTCATTTTTTGATACCCTCTAGGAAAAGGGTCTCCTTACTCATGTAAAAGTGCAAAGACTTGACATCAAACATACAAACTCACTTAACTCAAGATAACTAGAGAATGTATTGAACATAACGCGAGGGCATGAAACTTGTGAGGAACCTACTTCAACATCCTTTCCTATAGGTATCATTGGTAATGCTCAGACTAAGTTTGGAAGTTCCATAATTCATTGAGGGAATTAAATTCCCTTTTGAATAAGGAATTAACAAAATTATCATAGTATAAAATCAACTTGAATAATCAATACAGGGATCATTTTAACTCCTTAGGGAGATTACACAATTTCAAATACTTAATAAATCGACCTTACCAATACTATCAATAGGATCCAATTATAGACATACAAATTAAGTTTTCGAGGACAATTATGATAGCATTGAGTTTTTTAGTCTACATGCATTATATTAGAGACACATCGACAATTAACCGCATTTACTTACGACATTATAAAATGAGACTAGAGCTACTTGTGGATTACTACATATCTACAATTCAAGAACAAGAATACATTGTTAATTCTACCAGTAGCATTTCTCATGTAATTCCCTCAATTCATTGGCTCCCTTCTTCGAGATGCCTTTTGTGGTCACTTCTTTTAATTGGACAAGAATATGAAGATTGTCCTTGACCTACCAAAAGGTCTTGTTACTTTTTGTTACACTACATTGTTGAATCCCATGAATTCTTTATTTGCAACATCATTATCTACCCTTTTTATTTGCTCCCTCTTTTTATTTGCAATCTCAACTCTTTATTAGTTTCTAAATTAATGTAGTAGGATACTTGTTTTTCTACATTTTAATAAATCCCATTGGATTTTTTATCTCACTTAATATTTTGTCTAAAAATTTTATTTTCATTTAAATGCTAATTTTTAAATCTAATATTTGTGAATTTATCTCTCATATTCACATCTTAAAAGTATATAAATATTTTTATCTTTATTTACTATAAATACATAAAAAGTTTAATAACACCTTTCTTTCTACATTATGTTTAACTTTTGGGGCACCTTTACCATGTTAAAGATGGCATTTAATTTATAACATAAATTTCATACTTTCTATTATAATTGTTGGTTTAATATTTTAGAAATTGATTAAAAAAGGCAATAGAGACATTACTTCTTCAATGTAAGCGTATGTCCCTATGCTATTGCTTAGCTTATAGGAGATATTTGTGGAGCTAGTGACTACATGAATATTTTATCCTTTATGCATAAAATAAAATTTACATGGAGACATGGGATAAGATGATTATGTGAGGGTTATTTTAATTTTAAAAATTGATGCATAAGACAATGTTATCCATCAAAATCTTGGAGGTGGTCTTGCTTATATTTTTTTACAATGAATAGATATTGGAGGAAACTTCCAAAACAAAAAATTCAATGTCACTCTTTTAAGAAAATATTATATAATAAGTTGGATACGAGGTTTTGGTCAAGCATACCTTTGATCGAAATATCATATGAAATCTAGGCCTAATTAAATTGATTTAAAACAAAAACAAGAAAACTCGTGAAATAATGACGTATCTCGGCGGGGCTGAGGCCTTATTTTAATGCACATGATGACGTTGCAAAATTTAGAGAGAGATCTGGTATTCATTCATCATTATCTTTTATGTTTTACAATTTGAGGTGGTTTTATTTTTATGAGATACAAGTTCGAATATTTTATATCACGTGTTTTAGCGCAGTTGTTTACCAAGCATACAAATTTGAGTTGCGCTTTGACTTTCCAATTTTAAAAATGAATTCATATACCTAGACTATAACGTCCATTACCTATGATCTCAAAAATAAGTGTAATAATGTTGAGTATTAGAATGCCGTTAGACACAAAACATTATTTTATAGCATTATAGTAGTAGATGATTATCAAGTTGTTAACCATTTTTACTGTTATTTTTAATTAAGGTTGACATCATGTTGTAGCTTTTGTACGTTGGTTTATAGTGACAAACATTAACTAAAATATGAAAAGGGTTTGACTTTTTGTTATCAGATACTCAAGCAACGAATTGCTGATTGTAATCCAAAAACATTACTTAAGCATAATGAATATGCACAATAATAAATAAAACTCATTTATGTGATTAGGGAAACATCCATTCTATTAATGCGAAGTAATGACATTGTATTAATAACAAAAGAAATCATGTCTAAATAATGAGTATCTATCATGATTACAATAACTCTGTATTAATAACAAAAGAAATCATGTCTAAATAATGAGTATCTATCATGATTACAATATGTGGTTTTATAGGTGGTTTTTCCTATGCACACAAATATAGTTATCACTCAAAGGTTCATGTACATCCAAATTGGTTATAACTTACATTTTATACTTTGGTTACTATTCACATATGTGTAAAATTTGTGAATCAGTCGAATTGCAAATTACACTTGCACAAATTAGAATGAAGAATAAATTGTGAATAATTTCATTTATTGCATTGCTTTCATTGTATTTGCATTACAAATAGCTTAGGAATTAGTACAATATATATAAGCAAAAGATGAGCCATCTAGAAAAGCAATTGCCAACTAGAAAAGCAACTAGCAACTAGAAAAAACAGGGATGCAACTTCATGCAAGATTGCACAACTAAGCAATCAACTTTAATGCAAGATTGCACAACTAAACAATCAGCTTTAATGCAACCTAACAACTAGCAAACTAATCTAGAGGAATATCCTAGAATAGAAATTTTACACTAACACCCCCCCTTAAGTGTAGCTAGGTGAATAGAATCTCATGTAGATAGGAATTTAGAATAGAAGAACACTTTTGGCTACCGATAGGAGGAAAAGTTGCAAAGCTCTGGTAGTTTATTAGCAACCTTTATCCTAAGTTTTTTTTATCCAGAAGCAAAATGAATGAAACCTATACTAGATGCTTTAACCAAAACCACGATATGGAACTTTATATAAGTTCAATTTTTACAAAACCCTAAATTTTGCAAGATCCTTATCATGCAGTGCTTGCAAAGCACATACAATTTTTGAAAGAATTAACATAGGAAGAAAGCAAGGGGCATGCAGAAAAGAATTAGCAGAGGTAATATGCATGCATCTAGAAATTTACATCTGCCTCCATGCTTTCTAATAGCTCAAATATTCAATATACTTCTTCCTAGATCCCATGTGCTTTGATACCATGTAAAATTTGTGAATCAGTCAAATTGCAAATTACACTTGCACAAATTAGAATGAAGAATAAACTGTGAATAATTTCATTGATTGCACTTTCATTGTATTTGCATTACAAATAGCTTAGGAATTAGTACAATATATATAAGAAGAAGATGAGCCATCTAGAAAAGCAACTGTCAACTAGAAAAGCAACTACAAACTAGGAAAAATAGGCATGCAACTCCATGCAAGATTGCACAACTAAGCAATCAGCTTTAATGCAAGATTGCACAACTAAACAATCAGCTTTAATGCAACGTAAGAACTAGAAAACTTACCTAGAGGAATATCCTAGAATAGAAATTCTACACTAACAATATGGGTGTGAGAATTAGTTATTAATTACTAACATTAAACATGCACAATTAAAATTGTTACAATGGAGACAAAACATAAATTTGGCTTAAAATGGTGCTAACATTCTCTTAATGCAAAACCATGTTCAATTCTCTCAACACTCAACCAAAATTATAGAATTTAACTTCTAGTTGGATGACTAAAGTAGTCTTTGGACCCCTGGGGTCTGCTCACTCGGTCTCGACTATCATCTTAGGTAGTCTAGGTCATGGGTTTGACTCCTAGCTTACTTGGAGTGTGTGGATATGGGTCCATTGCACACTGCTCATCAATTTAAGGGGGCTCATCCTATAAAGAGCTAAGCTCTGAGTCACTGGGCTAAACCCTCGATTCCTTTCGATAAAATAAGACTAAAGTAGTCTTTGGTGCAATGTCATATGCCTTATCCATCGTTGCATTGCACATTCCTAGAGGGAACCAAAAAGCTTTTGACCTCTATGAGTAATTGCTAGATGGCCTACATGTCTATAGATGCAATGTTGATGCTCCATACCACAAAATCTAGTACCAATTATAATTTGTTTGTTGCAATTCCTCTTGAACTAGTTGCTTCAAGTGTGAATTTTATTTCCCCTACCTTTGTCTAAGACTTGAAAAAGGCTTGTCAAGTGAAAACTTAATTAGCTAGAGTAGTAAGTCTTTCCATGGTGAGATCTTCACACAAAAATTCATCTTCGATTTCTTTCAACTTTGTTGTTTCTACCTCTACTCATGTATCAATCCATTTATGTAGCATTAGAACTAGAGTGAGAACTTTGTGCATTCTAGTGAGCTATCCTTCTAGACTTCCTTGTAGGTGGTTTATGGTTGGTCAAGATCAAACTTCTATTAATCAAGCAACACAATAATGTCCTCTTGTGGCTCCTCTTATTGTGGTGGCGCACTAGTTGGAAGTGAGATTATGTGACTAGTGGTAGTTAGCTCATTATCATTACCATCAATAATGACTACTATGATCAATGTAGATCATGAAGAGAGAAGCAATTAGTTAGCCATGTTATCAATTTCATCAACTTGCTTGCAAAATGATTCTATAGGTGTTAGAACTACAATAAATGTCAAGCTAGAGAATGGTACATTGGGTAAATTATGTTTCCCTTGTTCCATGGAGGTGACTTGTAGTGCATAAGAGGTGGTATTGTGGACCTAAATTAATTTTGTTTGTGTAGATTTGAGATAATTGCTTTTGTGTACTAATTCATGCTAGAGCTCCTCCACATTGGCCTTGGATGCTTTCAACGTATTAATAAATCTTGCCACAACATGTACTACACATATTAAAACTTATATACATTATGGATAGCAATATTAGAGGTTGGGGAAATCATAATGTGGTTCCATGTTAGATGCTATGTCATGGTGTTGGAGGTGAGAAAAGAATGAAATACCAATATCCAACTGGTTATACTAGTAACATCCAATAGAATATTGTGAATGGGGAAAAATTAATCTACTTCATTCTTATTCTACACAATTAAAAGAACTAATTTGCAAACTAGATTCCTCCTAGGATTTATCTAAGTACTACAAATAATAGACATAAACAGTTGATTTCATAGAAAGGGATTGAGAAAGAAGAATAAAATATAAAATAGAACTTGGGGCTAACATTTGGTAGTCCTGATTAAGGATGACAGTGCTATTGAGAAATGGTGAGCAAACATACACAAAATTAAACCATAATAAAATAATATAGTATTGTCTCCAGGATCATTTTACAATGCAATACATTGGCTTTTTAAAGCCTTAGTTATTCCCGTATATAACTTCTTATGGGAAAGTAACTTCTCGTAACTTCCCAAAACCTAACTTATAAACTAACATTTATTTAATATGCATAAACTAACAATGTAATACTATATAGTATTATGCCAACATTCCCCCCCTTATTACATTGTTCCTGCAAAAGTACCAGGTACCCTCTCTTAATGCTAAAATACTCAACAAAGCTGATTACATAATATGAATACATATTTTATAGAAGATCTTCCCCCAAAGAACAAATCCTAAACCAAGCGAGGCTCCATCATGCTGTCTCGTCTACCCTTAGAAAGGCGTAGCTTCGAGCTATGTTCTTGAGCTCTTTAGTCCCAAGCTCTCAAATCACAGAATCTTGAATTATTCAACAATGGACCCTAAGAGATATGACAAATCTCTGCCATGTTGTCTAGTGACCGCGAAAGGGTATAATTCAAGATCATATACTCTTTGAAGCTCACTGGACAACAATCCATATTGAGCTCAACGCCAAACCCCAAACCTGTCTCCAAAACAAAATCTTCACTAAACATACATTCTTCAAATTTGTCAGCTCTGTCAGCATCAACAAAGAAAAGAAAAACAACCAAAACCAAAAATGCTTCTCATGCAAAGCATCATCTCAAAGCAAAAAGCTGACTTGAGATGATGGAAAATCCTCCATCCTCTGATGCCGCCTGCCTCCAATATGACCCTATTACACTTTAACCAGCTGATGTCTTGGATGAGTCTTTCGAGGCCTCATCAGGTGTCGTATAAATGGCTCCGAGAGCAATTGATGTAGCCATGATAAAACAAGGTGTCGGATTCCACCAAAAGTGCACCTTTTACAATATAGTGTAAACACAATTATATCCTTATAACTCCAATGTTTTCCACCCTATTACTCCAAAATAAAACCTTATATCTCCAATGACAAAATAATATTTAAAATTTATACCTCCCAAATTTTGAACTCATAACCACCTCATACCAACTATTAATTCCTCCAACTTCATTTAAATCTTTTTTTTTTATTTTATTCCCTTCCAAAAATTTGGTTCCAAAAATAGTTATGAACCATGATTTTCCAAATGAAAATAGCATTAATGTTTTTAAATGTGAACTTACTGTTGCGCGTTCAAATCAAAACCTCCACACATTTTACTCTCCTTAATATTTCCTCTTAGAAACTTTTTAACTTTATCCAAAAAAAAATTGTATTACTCTAGGTAATAAGTTAAAACTTTTCAATGTTTGCTATAAACTCATAAAACATTTTCCCGAGTCATGTATCATTAAGAAATTTTGGTCAGTTTTAATCTCACCATATGAATTGCCTCTTTCACTTATGTTCAACGCAATAGAGAAAATATTTTCCTTTCACAAGTTTGCACTGCCAACAATCATAAATTCATCATCCATGGTCTTCACTTCATAGTTGTCTTTATCAACCTTCTTCAAACACACCAACTCCCTGATTCCAAAACGTGAAATAGGCATCCACAGTTGCTACTGTGTATGTAAATTAACCATCTAAACTGCACCTTTCTTAAACCCTAATTAATTTCTGCATATTGATCGGCCACCTTCTCTAATCGTTGGATGCTTGGAGGCTGCATTTAGAAATAGATTCGTATACCTTCCGTCTGCTGCAATAATTATATTCCATAAGATATCATCAAAATGCCTCAAAAAAAATATCTCCAAAATCACATATCTATGGGAGATCAAACATCAATAAAAACTGTCATGAAAAACAACTAAAGACTATTAGCATAAACATATTACATTGTTTCTTTGTTTACGTAACTACATCTGTTACGTTGGTTTCTACAGTTGTGGTATAACTATGCACAGTTGTGTTAGTTTCTTCAACTACCACACCAGTATTTATAGCTGCCCTGTAATGCTTTCAATCATCGAATACAGAATCACTTTCTTCTGCATAGTCATTAAATGGTATCAGAGCCATAAGTACTTCCAGTTGTTCGTGGATGACTTCTCCCGTAAGACCTGGGTGTATTTTCTCAAGAAGAAAGATGAAGCCTTTGCCAACTTTCAAGACTTTCACAAGCAAGTTGTCAAAGAAGCCGACCAGTCTCTTCTTGTCCTCTGCTCAGATCGAGGGGGGAATTCACCTCCAAGGAGTTCGTGGTATACCTAAAGCATCATGGCATTAAGCAACACCTCACTGCTCTCTATACACCCCAACAGAATGGAGTTGCAGAACGTTGCAATCGGACTGTCATGGAGATGGCTCAATGCATGCTCTCCACAGCCAAGTTGGAGGAAAGATTTTGGGCAGAAGTAGTATGGACAACTGTATATCTCATCAATAGGGCACCAACAAAGATTTTGCAACACAAGACATCAGAAGAGGTATGGACTGGACAAAAGCCTTCAATTTCTCATCTAAGGGTGTTTGGTTGCACTGCATACATGCATGTCCCTGCCAATAGGAGAAAGAAGACTGATCCTAAGACACTTTAGTGTATATTGTTGGGATATAGTATTACATCAAAAGCTTATCGTCTCATTGATCCTAAGACAATGAAGATACATGAGAGTCAAGATGTGGTATGTGATGAATCGTCATTCGATTCCTTATCACAGAAAGAAGAGCAACGGCCTCCTACTTCTCATAAATTGCTCTCACAATTAGATGATGAGCATATGGAAGACTCTCACAGAGACAGTGAACTACACGGAGAGTTGTATGCTGATTTGGGCCCTCTAGAAAACATTACACACCAGCAGCAGCACAGTCAACCTCCAAAGTGGGTCCAAAGTACAATCAGGGACTCTAACCTGCACACTCTTCCAAACACTTCGTCAGGAGTCAGAACTAGGAGTTAGACAAGAAATGAAGTGAATCTTGCACTCATGAGTACTGTTGTTGACAGCACTGAACCTAACACAGTTCGAGAGGCATTAAGCCAACCTCAGTGGAAGTAGGCTATGGATGCAGAGTATGATTCTCTGATGCAAAATCATACTTGGGAACTTGTCGATCTACCTGAAGGGAAGAAACCCATTGGCTACAAATGGATCTTCAAAACAAAGTACAAGGCAGATGGATCTATCAACAAGTACAAAGCATGATTTGTAGCAAAGGGATATGCTCAACAGGAAGGCATTGATTATGAAGAGACCTTTGCACCCACTGCGAAGATCAAAACTATCAGAATGGTTTGTGCATTGGCAGCGCAGAAGGGATGGAAGCTTCAGCGGATGGATGTCAAGAGTGCTTTCTTAAACGGTGATCTCAATGAAGAAGTGTACATGACCCAGCCAGAAGGGTTTGTTGATGAACATCATCCACACAAGGTATGTTGTCTTATCAAATCTCTTTATGGCCTTAAGCAAGCTCCTAGGGAATGGTACATCAAGATTGATGGTCACCTATTGCAGCATGGATTCACCCGTAGCCCCTCAGATCCTAATTTGTATATTAAGAAGGTAGGCACAGAGATTGTCATTCTGGTTTTGTATGTGGATGATCTTATTCTCACTGGCAGCTCAGACAGTCTCATTGATGATGTCAAGAATGATCTAAAGAACTCCTTCGACATGACAGATTTGGGGCTACTTCATTATTGTCTTGGCTTGGAGATATGGCAGAAGAAGAACCACATATTCATCTCCCAAATGAAATATGCCAAGACACTCCTAGAAAAGTATGGAATGGTCAACTGTAAGCCTATGTCCACTCCAATGGAGAAAGGTTTGCAACTATCTCTTTTCCAGGATTCACCTCAAGTAGATGTCACTCTCTACAGGCAGCTGGTTGGGAGCCTTATCTACTTGACCTACACCAGACCAGACTTGTGTTTTGCTGTAAGCTATCTCGCTAGATTCATGCAAGAGCCAAAGAAGTGTCATTGGGTTGCAGCAAAGCATGTGTTGCGATATATCCGAGGCACAGTAGATTATGGTCTGGAGTATAAGAAGAACAGCCAGTTCTTCTTACAGGGATATACAGACTCAGATTATGCAGGATCTATAGATGACAGGAAATCCACATTAGGTTATGTTTTTCATCTTGGATCTGGGCCAATTTCATGGGTTAGTAAGAAGCAAACTATTATTACTCTTTCATCCACTGAGGCTGAATATCATGCCGCATGAGGAGCTATGTGCGAAGCAATTTGGTTACGTCGCATTCTGGCAGATATGGACATTCCTGAAGACAAGTCACCAGTTCTTCATTGCGATAATCAGGGTGTGTTAAAACTTTTGAAGAATCTAGTTTTCCATGAGCACACTAAGCATATTGAGGTTGAATGTCATTACATTCAGGAACAAGTTTTGAACCACCACATCTAGCTCCAGTACTGCCCTACAGACTCTTAGATCGCAGATATGTTCACCAAATCTCTTGGTAGGATCAAATTTGAACTGTTTAGGGGGTACATTTGTAAAAACAATGTAACAAGGGGGGGAATGTTAGCATAAACATATTACATTGTTTCTTTGTTTACGTAACTACATCTGTTACGTTGGTTTCTACAGTTGTGGTATAACTGTGCACAGTTGTGTTAGTTTCTTCAACTACCACACCAGTATTTATAGCTGCCCTGTAATGCTTTCAATCATCAAATACAGAATCACTTTCTTCTGCATAGTCATTAAAGACTTCATTCAAATGTCCATTCCTACGTGCAGTCATACAATGTGCTCCAAAAATTTTCTTTATATATATTGAACATCTCTTTTATCCAGTGTGCCAATAAATCAGCTATAATGGTAGTTTTAGATCCATTATCACGTAGCCCATTATCGAACCATCTCTATGCTTCCCCTAGATTCTAATGCACAAGCACAACGAGCTCTGATACCATATTGAGAAATGGTGAGCAAACATACACAAAATTAAACCATAATAAAATAATATAGTATTGTCTCTAGGATCATTTTACAATGCAGTACATTGGCTTTTTAAAGCCTTAGGTATTCCCGTATATAACTTCTTACGGGAAAGTAACTTCTCGTAACTTCCCAAAACCTAACTTATAAACTAACCTTTATTTAATATGCATAAACTAACACTGTAATACTATATACTATTATGCCAACAAGTACATCATGTGTATGTCCACGCATAGCGCTATCATCTATAAGAAGCAGTATAGACCAATAGGTACAATCTATAATGTTTCACGTCATTCCAATAATTTCTAGTTTAACTTGTACGGATTCTAACTAAACCTACATAGCATAAATAGAGGAAAAAGGCATAATATCACAATGATGAAGATAAAGTTAGAAATGAAATGATACAATTTGATCCTACAAAAATGATAAGAAAACACAACAACAGCTTTGTGTAGTTGAGTAATTTATGAATACTTGTAGCTGAGAGGAGAAATGAATGGTTGGGCTGTATAGGAGCTTGCCAGGAATGATCAAACTATTGTTTTGGTCTTTCAACCTCCACAAGTAGCTAGGTGATAAAGAGGATAAAAAGAGTGTACACCTATCCTAGGTATGTCTAGGAATGGAGATGTAGTGACCAAAGATGCTAGGGGCACTTCCTTGGTCTATGAGGAGGATATTATGCCTAGTGCATAGATTGGATAATAAGGGTGGTGGTCTACACCAATGGATTGCCAAGAGGTAAAAATGGGATTTTCTTGGATGATAATAGAGATAATATTGTTACCCCGCTTGTTCAATGGGATCAATAAAATGATAAAGAAATAAGACAACAAAGTGAATTACTGTAATAGGTTTATGATAAAGAAAACACTGAGAGAATCACTATCATGTTTATGGTAATTTGGACTCTGAGGAATATCTTTAGGGAGCAACATGTTGCTTTCTTCCTACTGAAAATACCTTCAATCTTTTTTAGAAGAAAGATTGGAGGAATCCTTGGGAGAAGCATAAGCTTCTATGGTGAAAGTTGTTCTTTTAGTAAAACCTATAACTTGCACAATAATAGTGAGAACTTGAAAGTGGCAAAATAGGAGATAGAGAAAGAGAACTAGAAGGAAGATCCCTATCCTTTGTGAAAAATGTCTCTTTATTGTTCTTATCTTTTGGATTTCGTTAAGGTAGGCTGAAGATAACAAAGCACATCTATGGGGTGTTTCAATTATCAAGAGAACTTATGAGGTGACCACATGTAGGAATAGCAAATATTTTGAGCTAGTGTATATCAAAGGATACCAATGTATTGTGCTAGTCTCTAGGGTGAATCAAATAAAAAATGGCAGATGTGTCTAGAAGAGTGATAAGAATAATACTCTAGTATAGATTCTTGGAAAACTTTAGTGCACAGGAAATAGGCCAAGGTTGAGTCCAAGTGGTATGCAATTTTTAACATTTCAAATATGATCAGGTCCATCATCCTATTGTTGAAGTCCAAATCCTAAGATTATGGTGGGACAACCAATTTTTTTTCTATTGTGGATCTTAGGTACAACGAGTTGAGTAATGAAGGCCTATACTACAAAAGTCTTTCTAAAAATAAATGCAAGCACTTGGTCTAACATGGTCTAACAACAATGATGTCATGGTTGATTGTTCTATAGGTTATTTATCAGTTATGACCATTAGTGACTACTAGAAGTGTTGTTGTGATATTGGAGTCTATGCAAGAGTATGTGTAGCCTCTTAATTTTGTGCTCTTATAGCCTCCTCATTCTACTGTCACACCTCACGTTCCCTTTCTAGGTTGGTTCCCTTGTCGATAGTAGTTTCTTCAGTTCGAGTGCTAGAAGTTAATTGCTCTTGGCTTGACATGCTTTGCTTAATCTTGTGTTATTTTCTTATGGCATGTGTGTTAGCTCCTTATGCTTTTAGTGAGTGGATGGTAAGAGAGGAATTTTTATATCACTCTAGTAGTAGATGATTATTGTAAAGTGTAATTGCGAAATTTCCATATTTATGTTATTTTCCATTTAGTTTTATGTTTATTTTAAGGAAATGCCTAGATACATGTATATAATGAAAAATGGCATGATCTTGTGTTTATTTAGGATCTTTTCTATATCCTTTTTATCCATCCATAAAATACATATCCCTATACATTTAGCTCTACCGTATCCATATTCACACATACTTCTATACATTCAGTTAATCTATCCATTTATTACATTCTAACCAATGCACCTACCCTTATTTATGTGTTAGCCATTTAGGTTTGAATGTTTGTCCACACACTAGGACGCTTCTATGGTTATGGATGTCTCCTTCCTTTTTACTACTTAAAATTCAAAATTTTCTAACTAGTTGCATGTACTCTCCTACCTTGACCTAACTAAATGCATGTTTGGTGTAATGCAATGCCTTGTGCTAGAATTTAAAGGCATCCAATGCATTCATTCTAACAATCAAGGACACATCTCTTGACCATTCAAAATTATTCATCCTAGACCATTAGAAATAATTAATAGTGAAATGTTTTAATTTGATGCACTAAAAAGAAGTAAAAAAATCTACATACTAGGGCACTTACCTATTGTTTTTTATCCTTGTTCACTTCCTAGAGGTTGATCTAGAAAAACTTGTCTCTTTGTGATGAATTGACAACCATTTAGGTAGTTCTAAACACCACCAAGTCCCAAGATGCTCAAGAAGAGTAGAGAATATAATTATCCATTAGGAGAGAAAATGAATAGAAAACCACTATGAGCAAGGACAAATTTGAATTTAGAATATAGATCCATAACCATGATTTCAACCTAGATTTGTGAACTTGTCCTCTGAAAGATATCATATCCAACATAGACACCACTTGACATTTCACTAATATAGACCTATGTTATTTCTAGATCAAAGATCAAATAGATTACAAAATATTCGACAAAGGCACTCATTCTTTAGTCATAGAGCTAAGTACTATAGTGACATCCACAACATACCCCATTTCAAAGAGAACAAGGGACCCTCCTTTTCACAATTATTGTACACTTTCATGCTTTGTGATGTTCTAAAGTATATTGTTATAAATCCTAGATTTGTTAAGTTGGAAAATCACTTTCTCACTTTGAGCTCTATTAGAAAATCTCATTCTTTCAAGAATTACTTTCTCTCTTAGGTTGAATTAAAAACTCCATCATTGACATTGTAAAGACTACATAGATTTCCATTGTTAACATTGTGAAAATGAGACCATGGATTTCATTTTGAATTCTCATGTGTTTCCCTTCCCTTATACCTACAAGCTTGAAAGATTTTATTGGCTTTTGTTTATACTAATCTTGACATATATGTCCTTTTTATCAAGTCATGATTCATGGGAACTTAGGAAGTGTTTAAGAGCTTACTTAAGTGATTTTAATTTATATTGATTGAGACTTCCCACTGGATTTACTAATTTTTCCTAGTATGTCCCTATTTTTAAATTATTGCTCATGAACATTTGGGCCTTATTGACATAAAGTATTGTAGTGGCCTTTTCTTAGTTGTCTGAATTATTTTGTGGCCCTTTAATGAAACTAGTTTGAGAAATTTGATTCAATGGGCTCTATTGAATGCCTTGGCCTAGATTTTAACTTTTTTGCTATATATTATCATGCCTTTGCATAATAGCCTTGTCCATATATGTTAATTCTATATCTCTATGCCTTTATTGAGGTTTAATGTGCTTATATAGTAATTTTTTAATTCCTAGTGGTCATATTTTTACCCTCAAAGTGTCTTTCTTGTAGTCCTTGTATCATGCTTCTTTATTCTAAGTCTAGTTGATTCAAGAGGCTCTCATTCTAGACCATTATCATGCCTTATATTTGTTTCTCTAGGGTGAGATGTTTATTTCTAACCCAAGGTGTCTAAGATTCTGAAGGTCACTGCAGATCCAAGTTCTTTGTGTCAAGATATAACAATGAGCTCACATCTAATGATGTCAAGTTTATTCAAGTCTAGAGAAACCCATGTATATTGAAAACTTGGGTTTATTTTATATAAAATGTAATAGAGACCTTGTATACAAATTTTGGTGTGAAATATGAATTTATTTCATGTTTGGTTGGCCCAAAGTCCTTTGGTCACAAAGTAATTCATTTGGAAATGCTTCTGGTTTTGGTACTTGGCTGATGTCTCCATTAGTGGGCCCAATGAACCTTATTATATATTAGGTAGGTTTACTTTTTTTTCACATTTGTTTGGGGAAATTGAATTCATACACTTTAGTCTGATAGGGTCTTACAGACTCAAGATAGTTATGTACTAGCTCCTATTTAGAATTTGGGTCCAAATCTACATTATATTAATATATCAGTTTGTAGTGTGGAGTTTAGACTAATGGTATGTGACCATGTGGAGATGTTTCATTGGTTTAATAGGGTGATATGGGAATTGATTTAGGGGATATTGGTAGATGCATGGAAAAGATGTAGAGGTGATTTTATTGGTTTAGGGACCTAATGTATGGTGCATATCAAATGGGTCCCTATGAGCATTATGAAAATAAAGATGCCATAGGGTCCTAGCTTATGAGTTTGACGATCCCACTCATATTATATGGCATATATTTTCTTATGTATTTTAATTTTTTGAAAATTATAAACGGAGTGACATGTAGTTTTTCTATTGCTTAGTGATGTTTGTAAAGGAAGCATGCCATTAATTGAGAACATGGTTTGTTTAATGAGAAAATTGTGTGTGGATAGATGATAAGATTAATGGTATCTTTTTATGTAGATCTTGAAAGTGGTTATGAAGGCTATGGTGGTACGGAACAAAGTCATATATGAAAAATCTAATTTGGTAGGAACTAATTGGATAAATACTAAGGTGATAGCTATGAATTAATTGAAGAAATTATTAAGCCATGCCATGTTGGGACAAAATACTACAAAATTAAATCTTGAGCCATGATCAACATCCCAACATTAATTGAAGATCATGAACTAATGAAGGAGTTTGATGGCTATAGGAAGCTAAAATATATGATTGAGAACTTTTGTCCTAGTTCTTAAATAGTTCAAATACAATAAGGATCTCCTGCCTACAAAATAAATGTAATTATCTATGATTTTTGAAGTAAATTTAATTCATAATGCAGAGAGCTAGTGTCCTATAATAGAGCTTTCGATTATTACAAGTGTCAACATTGTATGAGTTATAGGGAAAAGTTTTGACTCTATACTTCCTAATGGTAGTTTAGGTAATGAAGTAATGCATACCACTTTTTGAAAAACTAGGGGTTGTTTTTCATGAGTCTCAAGAAGGTATTCTAATGTAGAAACCTTTCCATATAGTTAAATGTCTCCACATGTAACTTAAATTTCTTAGGGAATATGAATATATTTATAAAGTCAATTTTTTTTATTTAGTCTCACTAGTGTTTAGTTAGTGTCACAACATTGTAAAACTTCCTAAAGATTTTTTAAATAATTTTACCTAATGGTATGTGGGATTTTATGTGTGGATATTTCAAGTAGATTTTTCTATGTGTAAATATATCTTTTTTCATTGATTTGAAAACATATCTCCTATTTGCATATTCATGTGAGTGCCCCAAGGCAAAATCATGCATGTTTACGAGGCAAAATAGTCTTCTCATTGATCAAATAAGCTTTAAAATGAATATTGATGTGGCTAGTGGTTTGGGTGGTCACATTGAGATTGTTATTCTTGAGCATCATCTGGTTCAACAATCAAGAGTAAATTCCGACTAATAAAAATAAGACAATTATTTACCATTTTGTAATGTGAATGAAGTGTAGAATTGCTATTAACTATTTAACCATTACTCCAAATAATATTAAGTAAAACACATTAAAATAAATAACAATAAATCCTTTAGTCTTCTCTATAATTATCTACTAATAGATAAAGGAATAATAATTCAAAGGCAAGGTAAACAGAACCTACCTAACCCTCTAGTTTTTGTAGAGGATGTTTTACTGAATTAATCTAAATAACTGAAAATATGATGTCATAGATGTTTGTATGCCACTTTAATTATCTATATATGTTGAAACTTCGTTTATTAAAAGGGAAAGGGAAAGGACCCTACACTCCTCATTTTACGTATAGAAAAAACATATCCTTCCTCTTTAAAATTGTCACAAATATAAACTTCTGTTCGAGTTTTCCTCTTAAAACTTCGTAAATATAGATGAGAGGAAAAAAGTTATTGAAGAGAGATATTCTTGGACGCTTCCCATGCCTGACATTCATGTGATCACAAATCTTACATCATTACGAGCAATGTATGGACAAAATATTCACGTAAGATGGTGGACCATTGACCTGGTCTTCACGGGTAGTAAGCAGAACGTGAGAAAAAGTCAATTGTCTGACAAATGCCTACCGACTCACAATCAAGATAAAATAAAAAAAATACAGAAGGGGCAGAGATTGAAGATTCTTCTGACTTTGTTTTCACTATATATATCTGAATACCATGTCTCATCACTTAGATGTTGTAGATAAAGCACAGCTCTACAGAATTTCTGTTTAGCAGACCAGAATTCTCTTAAGCAGCATTGTCGATAAGGTATGTCAATATCCTTTCAAAACTCTAAGTAATCTATGTATTTAGAGAAATTTCATATCTACTATCTAGAAATTACATTTTCTTCTATGTAATGATTAGTGAGTACTCTCATGAATTCAAAATTATGTGAATTTCAGCCAAATTTATGGTTTGGGCAAGGATGGTTTGGGAAATCTTATCTCACTCCCACAGATAAGTTTGATACGAGTTCTTAGGACCTTCCATTGTTGTTGGAGTGTTCTACCAACTGAACTACTGGCCACTTTGTGGCTAGTTCATCGTAGGTTCGGGTGTCGCTTATTTCCAACGCCTCCAACTACAATTAAGCTGAAATATAAAATGGTTGTATTATTTTAAGAGATATGGTGCAAAGTCCATGTTACAATGAAAAGGAAGTGAAGAAGGCCCATGGAGCCTAGAAGAGGACCACAAGCTCATCCAGTACATACATAAGCACGGCCATGGTAATTGGCACAAGCTTCCAAATCATGCAGGTACTTCTCTCTTCCATAAAATGGCCAAGTTCAGCTGGGTATTATTTGTTTAGATCGATGAAAACAAGGATACATTTATGTAACAAGTTATTGCAACCTCTGAGAATTTCAGATTACATTTAACTAAGAATTTCAATATTAAATAAATCCTCTGCACTATATATTATGTTCATAGCTTTTAATAAAAATAATCCTAATTGTCTTCTTTAATATGTTGTCAGCATGTATAATCCTTTTGATAAACGATATAAAGTTTTCAATTTTAATTTGGATTATTAGTTCAATGTTTCAAGTCTAAAAATTCCATCTGACATTGTAATTCGTTCAGTTTACATGCAAGTTTTAAGCTTGTTATATGTTCGATGATAAGTATTCATATACCATGAATAAACTTTGGGTGTAATGATTCAGGCTTATTGAGATGTGGAAAGAGTGGTAGGCTGCGTTGGACCAACTATTTGCGACCTGATATAAAGCGAGGAATTTTTTCTTCTGAAGAAGACCAAATAATACTACTCTACCATGATGGAAGGCTCGGAAATAAGTAATTTCAGAAACAAACTTCAATTAATTCATATGTTTAACATAGTGAATAAATTTGTTGACGTAGATAATATGTTTTAGGTGGTCCGAAATTGCAATGCAATTGCCAGGGCGGACCGATAATGACATGAACCACTGGAATACCCATCTGAAGAAAGGACTTAAAGACACCACTGGAATATTTCCACCTCCATTATCTTCTAATTTTTACTCCCTGGAGGTTGAAGCAAGAATATGCAGAAACTTTTTGAACCTTGTTGCCAATGGAAATATTCACCTGGATCTTAACTTACCAAGTTCTGCACATCAATCCATTGAGATAGTACCATGTTCTATTGCATCTAATTTGGTTTCTCAAGAACAATATCAAGTACAGAACTTATATAATTCTCAATATTTAGATAAGCATTTTATGGGATCTTAGATCAATTGATGCCATGTTCAACAAACTTCAGTGCTGAAATGCTTGATCAGAGTGGTAATTATAGCTTTCTACCAACATAATATAATTCAAGGAATTCCTTCTTTCCTTTGGTATCAGGTGGATACAATCGACCCGATGAAGCACAATACCACATTTCTTTTTCTCCAATTTTGAGCACAAACATCTATGGAGCATCAATTCCACAAGGGCTCTGCCTTAATTTTGCATAATTGTCAGATAAATCGGAAGAAATGGTAGAACCTCCACCATCCACAAATTCCATTAATACAGAAGATGACAAAGGCTATTGAAGAAATATGCCAAAATTATTGTATAATAGCTCTGGCGGACTTTGAATATATTATGACACACCGGCAATAATTTGGTGTTATATTAGTTTAAATGCATAATGACCAAGGTCACCAAATGTATAACGCCTGAGAGGATACCAATATATAGCAAGAAATTAGGGTAGCAGTGCGTTACTCAATTATTTTGAGTGATCTGTATTTTATTAGGGGATGCCTCGGATGAGATGATGTTCAATACAATGATTCATATTTATTTGAATGTAAATAATATTTTGTTTTTTTCCGTTGACTGATCATACATGATATGAATGTATGTATGTATGGTGGGCAGAGTACATTTTATTAGGAGAATAACCACTCTACAAAATTAATGGTTTCTCAAATGTAAATAAAATATTTATATTTTGTTTATTGATATTATATTTTGTGAAAAGAATAATGACAAATATTTATTATGTACAATTTAAATATCATTGTGTTTAACTTCAAATTAATTGAAAGAATTTTGGGTATTAATGAATCTTATATTCATAATTAATAACTAAGTAGTATAAATTGTTTTTTTATAAATGTTAAAAAAAAAATAGTCTTTAATATTTTTCTTAACAATCAAATGGTTCAAACACTATTAGTGGAGAGGGTTTAGGAGTAGTTGGGTAGGCTCCAATGGTGGAGATAGTGTTTAAGAGTATTGGACTGGAATTCTTATAAATAATATATCATTAGTTGTTTTTGAAATGTTTTAATGATTCGATAAAATAGATTAAAAAAAAGTATTCTTATATCATTATGTAGAGAAAAATAAAATTTCCTTAGGCTTAGTCTAGGCTAATCTAATAGAATGCATGCATATAAGCACAATTAAGCTAGATTAATTAATTATGAGCTAGGACTAATAAATCAGATATTTGTACTTGTTATTTCAAGAAAGTAAATGTCATGGATAGGGCTACTTAGTTGGTTGACTAAAGAATGTATGCCCATGATAGATATTCTGGAATATGACTTCTATTTAATCTAAAAAAATGTTCCTATTTATCAATGAAATGCCTTGAAATATGGATTAGATCTATGCTCTACCAGGGGATAAATTAGTAGATTTGGGATGAAATCACAATCAATTACTAGGCCTTTGAGTTTGGACTCATCCTTGTGCAATATGGAATGCTTCTTTTCTATTTGCCTAATAGATCTCTATGTAGTCTACTCCTTTTATTAATTTGAGGGATGATGGTATTTTAAAACACCTTGGAATGACTATCATTTAATTGTAAGGAGATAAATTCTCATAGGTCAAACCATAGAAATGTACATACAAAGATTCAAAGGTAGTAGGCAAAGGCCTTGGAATGATGTATGCAAATTCTTCACTCCTTTTAAGATACTAATTTGATATATGTTTCTACTAATTCCTCCTTCAATGTTTTAGGATGACAGAGAACATGTGAATTCTAATTGTGTAAAACAAATGCAATTAAATGCCTTTAAATACAAGCCCATAGTAATAAATCATGCAAACAACTGCTTAGTTGTCTCTAGAAAGGAAATGAATGGATGGGATTTGGGTAAAATTTGAATTTGAGTTTTAAAAATGTGAAAGGACAAATCTATGGTTATGTGGTTGATTCAACAAGTGTGGACTTTGAAAGGAAACAATAGTGTAGAATATGCTTCCTATACTAAACTTTTTTGGGAGGTATACATGCAAAAATTATTAATCTTATAGTTATAAAAATTAATACACAAAATATTATATTATAACAAGATGATTTATGTGGGAAAAACACTTTTGGGAGAAAAACCCTATACTCCAAATAATGAACTTGTTATATTTCAAACTATGAAGGTTACAATTCATATTCATGGATATGTCATTATATATGAGTATCACAAACATATAAATTTAGAGCATTTTTGGTAACATAATAGTACTTGCAAATAAATCATACAACCTATACATCGCTCCAACCCAAGCACCCAATATCTAGAAGATTCAATACATGAAACTATAAGCGGTAAACCAAAAACCATGAGTTAATACCATTCCCTAAACATGGAACCCCAATCTAGGGCCCAAATTCTAATGCCACCTTCCATCATTAATCAATATGCTAAAAATAATAGATGCTCTTACATTGTCATAATGCTCAATAAATCCATCATAGTGTGCTCACCAAATTAAGTGCTCCATTTTGCCTCCATAATCTCCCTCGAAAGATTCTCTATGATCTGTCATAACATGCATCAAATAGTTGATCAAGATTCCTAGTCAACAATGTAACTCCCTACAATCATTCTCTTATGCATCATAATATATCTTACACCACTATCTTCATCATAGGTGCTCTTACATATCATTCATGACAAGATGTTCTTTTACACACCATAATAATGCATACACATGACATAATGGGTAAGTCATTTATGGGATGCCCTTTTCAATGTGGGTTCACAAATAATAAATAAATACAATATTAATTAACCAATTTCAAACATTAGAATTGCAAGATGTATGACACACCTATCCCAATATTTTCCCACTTGTTGTATACCTTGTAAGATCAAAGGGGAATACCAACACTCTCAAGTAATTGCTAGGGGTTGTGAGACCCACAGACTCATTGCAAGTCACCTAAACTTCGTTCTCCTCATAGTGTTCATCAATGCATCTACAACATTCAAAAAATATCAAACTTCTCCATCATCACCCTTCCATCCTCTACCATGTCATGAATAAAATGGTACATCTATGTGCTTTATCCTTGCTTGAAAGGTTAGATTCTTCAGGGAACACATGGCATGGTGCATTGATTGTTAAAAAGACTCTAAAAGCTCTCTGATATGATCCCACATCTAAAAATTATATTAATCCAAATACCTCCTTACAGGAATGAGTAGTTTCCATGTACTTAGCTACTATAATGGACAAAATAATCACAACCTACTATTTTCTCATCCAAATGATAACACCACCAAATAAATTTAAAAAATAACTAATGTTATGTCTTTTTGCTATCAACATCACCTACCAAATATGAATCCACCAATCGATGAATATCAATTGAGTGCTAGTCCCTTATAGAATCATAATGATAATAAATACATTACTCAAAGGTACCTCACAAATATCTAAAGACCCTCTTAACTATATCCCAATGATCTTGTCTAAGATTAGCCATGAATCAACTAAGGAATTCCACTACTTGGACAATGCCTAGTCTTGTACAAACCATAGAATATATCAAACTCCCGAAAATAATAACATAAGGCACTCAATCCATGTCTTCCATCTCACTAGTTTTAGATGGACACTACTCTATAGATAGCTTTTTCTCCATTAAAATAGACACACTCAAAGGCCTACAAATTGATAAGTTCAATCTCTCCAACACTAAGTTCACATACTTGCTCTAGCTGAAACAAATATTCTTATTTTCTCTATCTCTTTTGATGTCCATGCCTAAAATGTACTTGATTGCTCCCAAGTCTACAATGTTAAATTATGTTGAAAGTTGAAACTTCAAATCATAAATCTCTTCCCTACTATTACCAAAGACTAACATGTCATCTAAGTAAAATGTGATAACAAGGAAACAATCGCCATTGATCTTATCACAAATATAATGATCTAATTTGAATCTCAAGAATGTTAATCCAAACACAAGAGAGTCTAAATTTTGATACCACATCATAGGAGAATTCTTGAGACTAATACAAATATTCTTTTTAGTCTATAAAACAAAGTTCCTTTACCTTTCTCCACATAGTGCTCCAACTATGTCATGTAGACCTCTTCCTCTAAGTCACAACATAAAAATGTTTTTTTCAAATTCATCTATTCTATCTCCAAATCAAAAATTGCTACAATAGATAATAAGAACCTAATAGATGTTGGCTTCACAACTGAGGAAAATCTACGTGAATTCTATCCACTCAACCTAGGAAAAGCCTTTGCAACAAACCTTCCCTTGTAATTTTCAATACTACCATCTGAACAAATCTTCTTTTTGAAGACCTATTTATAGCCAACAAGATTTCTTTTTTCTTACAATGGTACCTAGTCCCATGTGTCATTATTTATCAATGGAACCATATCTCATCCATAGCTACTCTTTAGGACTTAGAACTAGTCCCATGTGTCATTATTTCTCAACGCAAACCTCTCCTCATCCATATTAGCTATTCTTTCAGACATAGAATCACTCATATCCATCACCTCCTTCATAGTTCTAGGCTCATCAGTATTAGTAATTAAAGCCAAAATACATCTCTAATAAGGGAGAGTATACCTATTTGATTGTTGTCTTTGTCAAGTGGACCTCCTTAAGAGTTGAGGTCTTCTTCTTAACTTTCCAAACTATCTAACTTATCCTCCTCTTTAGTTCCTTCACAAGCTTTTGATTCACCTTTCTCAATCCTTGGAGGTAATTGAACAACATATTTCATTCCAACATCTCCTGGCTATAATACTATGGAAACAAGATTAAGTTATTCAAATATCACAATTCTACCATACAAAGTTCTCCTAGCCATAGGGTCTAAAAGCTTGTACCCTTTCACATTGATATCATAGCTAATGAAGACACATTTCACTAACCTGTTCTCCAACTTTGACCACTTTTCCTTGTAAGGTACATGTGCATATCTTTGACAACCAAAAACTTTAAGATGACATAATAAGGGATTTTCCCCATCCATACCTCCATATGTGTATTTTCAATAAGAGATGATGTAGGAGACCTATTAACCTAGTAACAAGTTGTAGCAACAACTTCTACCCAAAAAGTTCATTCCAAGCCAACTCTACTAAGATCCTAGCACTCTCCATTAGTGTCTTGTTCATTATTTCTACAACTTCATTCTTATAAGAGGTATATACAGTTGTCTTATGTATTTTGACTCCATGTACAAAATTTTCCAAAATCTACTAAACATAACTCACTACCATTATCTATCCTCAAAATCTTAATCCTTCTACTAGTCTAATTTTCTACAAGGGATTTAAACTACTTTAAATGACTAAAGACTTCATATTTACTTATGAGGAAATACAACCATGTGCTCATAGAACAATCATCTATAAAAGATACATAGTAAAAAGACTTTGAAATAGAAGGAACAATTATAAGAACAAATATATCAAAATGAATAACTATAAGATTTTTGAGAACTCAAGTAAAACTAAACATAATTTTGTTTGTACCATGTATGCAAGATTTATAGAAATCAATCTCAAGAGCACAATAATTTGATCCTACAAATTTTTTTTTATTTTTAGGGTCCTAAGACCCTTCTCACCTATATGGCATATGCTTTGATTCCATAATAATATATTTTCTATAGGTGAGCTTATTTCTAAACGAAGAGCCTTATTAGGTACTTAGAAATCATAGCCATCAAAGTGGACTTGAGATTAGAACTAGAGGCTCTTGATGAATTATCGAGACTCGTCAATTTTTCATAATTGAAAAATCTTAGCATTTTGACCATTTTCAACAAACCCACCCATAAATGTCAGAATATTAAATTTAGGCTCAAATCTTGTCCAATCACCTTGAAATCAAAATGTGGAGGAGTTTATGCATAATCAAGCCCTTCTACCAAATGGATTTCAAATGTGAACTCTATTATTTTGAGATTTTAATGCCAGATATTTTTTGGGCTGGCTTACCACTTTGAGAGATAAAAAGAAGGTTCACTACCAATCTAAAGGTACCTTGTTTAGAAAATCATGCGCAAAAACAAGTGCCAACAATAAGACAATGAATTATGTAAAACTAGGGGTATTTTTATCAATTAAAAACAAGAAGGATAGAAGGTTCAACCTACTATTAAATGTCACATTGTACCCAAAGAAAGAAATACAATAATACCATCCAAGAATAATGATAAACATAACAAAGAAAATCCTTGAGTCAAAGAAAAAAATAACATATTGTTAAGAAATCCAAGATTGGATAGAATTTAGAAGAGGTTATATAAGAACATGTTGGGCAATAAGTTTCTAGTCATATCCCTTCTACACTAACTAAAACCATTCCATTTGATACTCTTATGCCAAAATATGTTCATATGGATATGGTCCAAGTCCTCAGTTAAATAAAAATTTAGATGCCTCTCATGGAAGCCGTGAGAATATAAAAACATAAGAACAAGGCACTAGACCTGATTGGTGATTTTCCCTTAGTCTCAATAATCGATAATAAGGTAGATAATGTGGATAGGATGGAGGTATATCTAGGATCCACTCTTGGTAAAATCTTATCTCATGTAGACCCATTCTATGTGACACTATCTATCAATAACAAGTTGATCAAAAATTACATGACAGACTTAGGTGCTTCATGCAACGTTATGCATATCCACATTTAATAAATTGGCAATGGTTACAAGTCACAAAGTCATATGGAAAGTTCTATGTCACTTGATACATAATCGTATTGAGAAATGGTCAAACAAGACAACATCCACCAATGGTTCAATTGGCAGGGAATAACAGGTGGCAAAAGTAAAGAAGGATTGGGTAGATATCATAGCTCGATCTAGCTACTTTAAGACCTTGTCAGGTCCAGATCTTGAATTGCTCCATGTGTACCATGTCATATTATCATGGTGACAACATGTGTTGGGATTGAAAAGATCCTATTTCTTACACATAAAGAACCAAGCCTCTCTTTCTCTAGTTGTCTAGTGCATGAGAAAGGATCCACATTTATCATAAGCCATCTTGATCATACTAAAATCCTCACACAAAACCGAAGTGGCGGTAGGCATTGAATTGGCCATCCATCACCAAAGAGAAGATCTCTCTATGGCATTATTGGGAGCATAAACATTAATAATCCCAAAGGAGTGATTATTAACTTTGAAAAGAGCCCACAATGCATGGTTAGTGGGGTCACGTCCATGATCAACCAATAGATGATGTCACATGGGTGGGTGAAAGGTGACAACTCCACCTTGAGCAACTTCATGGTTACTACAAATAAAATAGATGGAAGGCCAATTGACATGGCAAGCTACAGAAAGTAAAAATATTACCAGTTTAACCTCTTAGAGGCAAAGAATGCCTAAACATGGAAATTGAGAATGGACATCACGAATGGAGTATTTTTGGGGGAGGTTTGTAAGACCTCAGACATTCCAGGATATATAGTTCATTTAATGATCGTCGAGAGGTATCTTCTCATTATCCAACCCCTCAAGGGTAGAATAACTATTCTATAACACCTTGTTAGGTGCCTCAAAGCTCCCAATTTGGAAGCTGATCTGTGCATTGGCTGCCATTGCCTTGGAATGAATTTGCCATCCTCCAATTACCTAGATGAGCTTCAAGACCTCCTGTACCTGTTGATACATAAATCTATGGGTTTAATCCAGTAGCAACATGGGAAACTCTAAGACGTGGGAATGCTCCTCAGAGTGACCTCTAGATTTTAGGGAAGCTGGCTCTTCCGTTCTTTCAGTAAGGTTTGAGAAAAAGGTCAGAAAGAAAACCAAGATTACATAAAACAAATGCCTAATCTATGGTGATCCGCTGGATTTGAAACAATTATTTGTACAGTGTCTAACTTTGAAGGATTAACTGGAATTAAAGAGCAAAATATGCATGATTAAAACTCAGTTTTAAAACATATTAAACAGAGGCAGAGAAACAAAGAAATTAGAGACAAGAATAGAGTGAACTCATAAATGCACAGAACACCATTTCATATTCGAATGAAAGAATAAATTTACAAAGGCACAAATGTTGCACAGAATAAACTATTACAATCATCATGAAAAGACACTGCAAAGGCAAGAAGAAACTCTGTATGCTGCTCCAACTCTCTAATTTGATAAACTTGTAGGACTCTGAACATATCTGAGGAAGAACTCCTTTTAATGTGACTCGGATCTGCCATTTTATAGCCTAAAAAACTTAACAAATTCTCAATGGCCTCTGAAAATCCACAACTGAATCCGCAAAATCCAGCACCAAATCTGGCATTTAAAATTGAACTGTGGCTTTTTGTTTTTCCCATGGCTAGAAAAATATCTTTGTGTGAGAAAAAAAACTCCCACCGCTTCCTGTAGCTTGCCTCATGAGAATGAAAAAATGGTTTCTCACATTTAGGGTTTCACTTTTTAACTCCTGTGAGTTAAAAGTTTTTTTATTTCACAAAGCATTATTTTACAAGCAGGGACCCACCATTTAATATGAGAAGCTTTATAAAATATTCCTTTTAAAACCTACCTCTCCCGTAACATTAGAATATGAGAAAATTATATTTAATAAGTTTTACTTATTAAAAGGGAGGGCCACATATTTGTTTCATTAATAAAAGGCTTTCTTATAAAACCCCGTAACATTTGCATTAGTGCAATAAAAATGAAACAACTAATTCTTCCTATATGTAGACTCCACCACGTGGCTCCTTCCACATCAATTTGAGTTCCTTTTTCATTGCCGCGGGTGTTTACAAATGTCACTTTCCGCTGCCTTTATTTTACTGTTCCTTAGAAAATAACTTTATGTGACTTTTAAAAGTGTGTATTAAAATGAAACCAAGCTTTATTTCCTCTCCTGTGTGCAGACTGCTCCACGTGGTGGCTTCCACATCAATTTTCAGCTGCAACAACTTTTGCCTCTGTCTGACACGTGTCTCTATCCATTGCCTTTTGAGTTTCTATAATGAAAAAATAAAGTGGCTCATTTAATTTGGGGCTTCCACTATTTAATTCCCATGGCTTCATTCCATGAGGGACCCACATCTTATTATAAGAGACTCTTTCATTCATATTTAACCCGTAACATTTGATGTATTTAATTAAATGAAATGAACATTTGTTTCCTGTATGCAGATTCCTCCACGTGGTGGCTTCCGCTTCATTTTTAGCTGCTTTTAAAGTTGTTCGGGTGCTTACAAATGGCAGCCTCTGCATAACTTGCATTTTGCTTTCTTGCTGTGAACCGTTGATTCAACTATTACATCAATGGTTAATGTGTATTATAAATGTGTAACCCTATTTCCACCTGCGAGAGTTTCATTTGATAGTGTCTTTGCTGTGAATGATATGTGCTATTTTATATGGCCAGTCCCTTATGAGAATTCACCATTCTTCAAAATATTAGGACTCAGTGTAATCCAGACCTTCTGTGAAAGCCGCTCCTATGATTTAGCTAAGCCTTGCATTACAATTAGAGTGCCCTTATACTCATGGAGATGCCATGCCATTCAAGTAACTGTGACTTTTATTTGATGGTTGCACCTCATTCTGGCAATGATTTCATAGTGTAAACTGGTAGTTGAGTCTTTATAGCAGCATCTTACTAAAATGCACATGAATGGTGGCTCCTACTATATGAAACCCAAGCCACTACTCCTGTCATTCTGGACTACACCAACTTCATTAAACTATGCCTCTTGATAGCTGTAACTCACACCATACCTACATTGTGAGAGGTCGTGCAATCATCTTACTTTCAGTAGAGTTTACAGGAAATGTCCTCTTAATAATCTCATCATCATTTGTGAATGGTGTCTCTACCAGAGTCTTTGAGTTATAGGCTGTAGTGTTTTACCTATGCCAATTAATACCATGCGAGATTCATTTGAATGGAATTACCCTTAATAAGGTTGTGGCGTATCATTTTACTCTTTCCTCATAGCAACTTCCCTATCAATCAATTTGATCCTGAAAATTTTGAAATGGTGTAGAAATACAATCACCAATACCCAATAAGAGGAGGGGAAGCATGTCAGGCAGTGATGGATAGTAGTTGAGAAATAACTGAAGTTGCTAGAAGAGCCTTAGAAGTTGTTGCCATGCTTGACACTCCAACGTTGATAGGCTTTGAAGCATTCAGAATGGAAACCTCCAGGCCTATAGGGTTAGCGGGGGGTTTGAAATGCTAGTATTCTTAGTTTTGCGATTAACCACTATAGACCATCCTTCCTCTTCTTTTGTAGGAGGTGAAAACTTAGTAGAGGGATGAGCTAAATGTTTCAGTTGTTGAGAGGCCAAAGGACAATCCTAAATCTTGTGTTCGGAAGATTGGCACCAATAACGAGTGTTGGAAAGATTAATATACTAGATATGTTGAGAATAGTGGGTTTGACTAATCCGAATGTCCACTAAATCCTTGAGGTCTTTGGAAAGGTCTACCTTGCCATACACCCATGTTGAGGAAAAGTTGAATATAACTTCTATGCAAATGAAAAAACTTAAGGAAGAAGCTATTTGGATAAGAAATTTCCACCACATGGCAATGGTAACCTAAGGAATTCAACCTAGATGTGGACTCAGATGGACTTTTCATCAAAGATGGTGAAGTCTCAAGTACAAGGTTTGAACACAAGGAGGGAAGAGTGGACTAGCCATGGGCCTTGATTGAGGACAACTGCAACATGGTTGGCCTCGACAAAAAAAAAAAAGAAAAAACCCCTTAGTGAGGTTTTGCATGACATCCAAGCAGATCCCATGTGGGGACCAGGGCATGCCAACCTAGCTCCAAACATGCTTTCAGGGGGGGCTCTACCCATACAATACCTAATTAAAGTGAAATTTTCTAGAAATTTGTAGGCATTATCAAACTCTAGAATGGGAAGAATAACATTTCGAAGTGTTTCATGGGACATACCTCATGAAACACCTTAGGAACAAATTTCAGGGGACATTTGATTGAGGGTGCCATTGATGATTGTTGTGGATCCTTCAGCTCTAGTAGCAACAACTGCGGAGGAATGAAATGTTGAAGCCATATAAAGGGGTGAAAAGTACTTGTAGGCCTGGCAATTGACAACACACCATAATTAATGCAGGCAAACACTAAAGATATCCTACAGAATATATACACACCACTACTTAAAGACTTTTTAAAACATGTCTTTTTTATAAATTTATATAAAATCAAGAGTATAGTAAAATTTTAACTTTCAAATAGAAGTGATAACCACAAGAAAAATATTACTACCAACAAATATATATCTATAGTCAAAATTCATCTAATGATTAACAATGTTAGTTCATGTCTAAGAAAAAAAAATAGAAATATCAACAAATAGAAAAACATTATTTAATGGAAAGCCCATGCACCACATAAAATAGTCAACACTTCCCATGTATTGAATAAGAAGTACCTCTAATAATCACTTAATGACAATTAATAGCCTTTCTTCATACATTATATTTAACCTATACTATTTTAAAGTAGTGATTTACTAATTCCATACAATCCTCTCTACAAGGTTGTCATTTAATAGTTTCTATATTTTTTTGTCTAGTTATCTTTCCATGATTTCCAATTGCCATTTTTTAAAAGTTTCTTAACTTTTTTGGCATATGTTATACACCAAAATCTTTGATGAGATCTACCTCATATTTCTTAAAACGAATAAAGATTTGATGATACATCAGAAAAATGTTTTAAGTACATTATTTCATTCAATGTCACTCTCTTTGACATTAGAATTTGGGGCTCACAATTCTAGTTTAAGCTTAATATATTATATACTAGTAGTTCACGGAGTCTAGCACAATGAATTCACCCATAGATAAAATGCTAAATAAGAATATGACTAGCAGTTGCATGGGGGAATGCGCAACGATTTTGCCAATAGGCTATTTGTAAAGTAAATGTTATTGAGAAGTGTTTGTGTTTCATGACTTGTTGGCATTGCACTGTTTGCGGAAGGTATTGTAATTTGTGATTTATAGGCATTGTAAGGGAGTATCTATTTGTAAAGTAAATTTTTTTGAGAAGTGATTGTGTTTCATGACTTGTTGGCATTGCATTGTTTGATGAAGGTAGTGTAATTTTTGATTTATAGGCATTGCAAGGGGGTATCAATTCTTAGAATATAGTGGCTCCTCTTGCATATATTTATGTAGCCAATTTTCTATTGCATCCCTCTTGAAATTGTCTATGGCATCAACTATCATGCTATGTTTTGCAATTTAGAAATATGGTTTTTTAACTACATTATGTTGTGTAATAAATAGCTATGCAATAGTTTGAGTGACTACATATTAGTATTGTGACAAACTCAGACACAAAATTGGATGCACCAAGTGGATTGTTGAACAAATTTTGTACGTATAGATTTCAGAGGAGAGAATTTGTACATTTTCTTTGGATTCATATACTTTGGAGTAGATTTTTAGCCCCATGTTTATCAAAGAGTGGAACCCACTATTGAAACTTTAATTGTATAGTAAAATCATTATTCTTCTCTAAGTAGTGTCATGTTGAAAAGTGTTTGGAAGGTTGAGACCACATTGCATTATATACTTGACCATGTTTGTTTTCTACTGTATTTGTCTAGTTGCCTCTATTGTTTTGAGAGTGTCTTAAAATGTAATTGATAGCCTCTAAGTAATTTTAGCATGTAGGAAAAAAAATTATGTAAACAATATTGACTCATCTTTATTCTAATATTTAGATAATTAATATTATAGAGCTACTTCAACTTTGAAGAGACTAGTTTAACAATGAGAAATCTCAAGAAAAAACAAATGCGAGTACAAATGGGAAGCAGTGGCAACTGGTTCCCAGCTATCGCTACTCTTAAAAAACAATAAGGAAACCATTCATTTATAGTCAATTAAAGAAGATTGTCTTTTGTATAAAGTGTGTCCATATGTGAAAATAATATTCACTTGGCTAGAGAATCAAGTATTCTCCACATAATTTGTAAGCAAAGTAGATGTTTGAGTTTGTATTTTAAAATCTAAGGAAAATAAAATTTAAAAAACTCTAAAACAAAAAAAGAGAACATTTTGATTGACTACACAACTTAAATAAATTATACACTTCCAATAGCTTTCCATTTAGTAAACTTCCAATTATACACAACTAAAATAAATTTTACACTTTCAATAGAGCTTTCTTGTTAATAAAATATTTGGAGACTTAATACTATAGAGATAATTCAACTTTGAAGAGACCAGTTTAATAGAGAGAAAGCTTAAGCAAAAAACAAGTGCAATTACAATGTAGTGCCCCTCCATTCTCACATTGGATATGTAGATGTTTTGGCTAAGGAGCATGAAGATGAAGTTAGTATGATTTACCGATAATCCCTGTTGCGACACTGACAATTCATATGCTCTAACAATGTTTTATTTTCAGGTGATTATGATGATTGATCTTACTATTATTGTCATATGTTAGAATTAATTTTTATATGACTGATTCTGTATTATAGAATAATCTGACTATTGTATGGTGTGAAAAGAGACAATGTCGTACCACTCATTCATGAGCATCTAACAATGTTGCGATTCTCTTTCACTCCGTGACTATTTTATATTTATTATACTCATGCATAGACTGTGTTGTGTGTTGCAGGTTGTAGGTACCAGGCATCAACTCCACCTGATTTGGCAGGTCTGAGCGTGCCTTAAATCCAATAGAAATTGTTGAATGGAGATAACATATGGTCCCCTAGCTTAGCCATCATCCTTGAAGAGGACGAGTATCCAGTTTTGCACCCTGTCAGTGTTGTTGGTTTGGTCAAGATAGTCAGTCATTGTTATAGTGGTCTTGCTTTTCAATCATGCATAGTCATCAAGAATTATTTGGCAGTTGGGTTATTTTGTTGGTATTGTTTTGGTTATTGTTTCTTTAAAATAAAATAATTAGTTATGAAGGCACTTTTGATAAATAAATAAATATAGATGCTTTTATGTAAATTTATGTTTATGTGAATAAATAATAATAATAAATGTAAATGCTAGTTAAAGTTAAATAAATAAATTAATATAATTAAATGTTGTGTTAAGTGGCAATAAAAATAGATAATATTTATGAGTTGTCGTAAAACTCATATATAGTAAATATTAAATAAATAAGAATAAAAATGAGTCTTTTCTTGTTGTAAAGGAAACAAATAAGATAAAATAAATATTGTTTGGCTGGTTGTAAATGATAAAAAGAGCAAATTGTTAGATAGTGTTACTTGCAGAATTTATTGCTTCTATGTGAGGAATCTTTTGGAAGAAACCATGGGGGTGGTTATGTGCAATTAAAATAGCAGATTATCTTTTATGTTTTGAGGGAGGAGGATCTCTCTCTCTCGCATTGTCATTTGGTGGCACTGTTTGGTGGGATTTCTGCAAAGATTACACTACAGTCTCAACCCTCGAAGCACCAAAAAATTGTGATTAGAAGGGTGCATGGAAAAGAGACTTAACCATAGAGGAGGGGGTTCTAAAGATGAACTCATGGCATCAATAGGCTAGGCGTAATTTTTTAGGTACACTACTTTTCTTTCCCACTTAAAGAAAGATAGATAATTGTTTACAGATTTTGAGTGAGTTTTGTGGTCTCACCCATTTTGTATAATGGATCTAGAGTATTTTACGATGATGTTTTATTGACCTTGTTTGGATATTGGGAACCAATAGGATGTAAATTTATCTTATTTTTGTTCACCAACATCCTTGTTCTGCATATAATGCTTTCTCTTGACATTTAACATTTTCCTGGCATAATACCAAGATGCCGTTGTAAATTCTTCTGAGTCTACATTCATTTGTGATCTTCTTGCATCAAGAGAACACATCCACTCAACCGCCACAGAGATTAGTGGTAGGTATTATTAAATGTAGGGTGTCTTCAAGATAGCTAGCACCGTCAAGGAGGCTAACCATGCACTCATAGCAATCTACTGTATTCGAGATGCAATTAGGATTCCAACTTTAATATCTGACAAAATCCCTCTATTCTTTATTTGCTCGACTCATGAAATCTTTGATCGGCTTGGTGGATGTTCACACATTGTTTCAGAATTCCCTTTTGAGGTGCAGGCTAAAAGGATGCTAGTAAAGGTTGTCCATTTGACTTTTCACCTGCCAATTTCATTTGCTTAAAACTTCTTTCTAAGGCTTTTCAATAAATCCATATTGTGTGCAATTGGTGCAATTGCATTGGTTTTAGAAAGTTTCTAAAGTCTTTTCAACAAATCTATTTTATGCTGGCAGATGTCCATAACCTGTTCTAAGCACTCTTTTGGCACCGACTGGATAGGAGATTGGCAAAGGTTGCAGATTGGGCTTTACACCTGCCAATTGTGTTTGCTTAAAAGTTTCAAAGGCCATCGCAACAAAATCAGTTTTGTGCATATATTGCAATCATTGCATTTCTTGAGATGATAACTCTCAGAGGCAATTTTCCAAACAGTTCGAGGCCTTGTTTTTGCATCCTCTTTTTTGCATACATGTCTACCAGAGCATTTCTGCTTGTAATACAAAACCATTCAAGTGCTAACCATCAATCATTGTAGCATCCTATCAACCAGTTCACTTGTCTTTTTCTATGCTATCTATTTTACTGGATGCATGTAAATGAGTTTTTATAAATTTATTGCAATCTTTTATCCTATTTAGAAGATTTCTATCTTTGATTTGCTCGGACTTCATAATTGTTTTATACACTATTTTAGGCCATATCCCTCTCGATGGTTTTGGTTATGACTTATTATCTTATAATAAAAGATCTTAGCTTTGTATCCTATTCTGGGATCTCAGAAGTATACTGACCTATGAGCCTCCAAACTGTGCCTTCACATTTAAATTTAACACTTATTTCATACTTGTTATTTAGAAATTACTAGAAGCGTTTATTATTTATGAAGTGTAAAATAAAATCCATATAGTCCATACCTTCCCTTCCTTCAACTTATCGATCCTTTCTTTTAAATAATCATTCTAAAAAATTCTTATTTTAACTTTGAAAATGATCCTATTTTAAGAGTATGGATTTTGTTAATTGGTTATGAATTATATATTTCTTTTTGTTTTTCTAATTTTTATGAATAAAGAAATAATTTTTTTTATTATTAATATAAAGATTTTCATAAACTTGGAAATAATTAGTTTTGTTGCCTTTGAGTAAGTATATATGTATGAGACTAGAAGGCTTAAGGAATCTAAGTGAGGGTATAAATCCAAATACCTTTATACTCTAAGCAATTTAGAATATAACTAGTAAATATTGAATTATTACCACCTTGTGTTAGCAGTCGAAGACTTATGAGTCTAGAATGAGATTAGTTTTATCTTAGAGTTATTGTCTATTGTGATCATAAAGAATAATTCTAAATAAAGATTAGAACTGAACTATCCTTTTTCCTGTAATAATTTTCATCCAAATATTTTGTATATGGAATAAATATTTTCTACAGCTAAAGATTGTTCCTGTAATAAATTAAATGTAACTATTTCTCTTTGAATAAGCTTAAAGAAAGGAGTAGTAATTCATTCTCTAGAAGTTTATGGATCTTCTTTATTTTGATTAAGGTAGTGGAATGTATCTACTTTTCTTGAAGACTTAGAGGTTTATAATTTTATTCTATGAATAGTATCCCAGTTTAAGTGGAGGATATCTTTTGAATCTGACCTTTTCATGGTTTGCCTTAAGTGCTATGTTTTATCAAATCTATTTGCATGTTGTTCACACTCAATTTAATTAGACAAAACTACAATAAGTCTTTAGATCTATTGGTTAAAATATTGTGACTCATGGACACTTATATCTTATGATCATATTAGTAACTACTTCTGGTGGTTAGAAAGTTATAGTTTTGTATTGATGAGATAGATTCACTTTATAAGTGTTAGATGATTGATCATGCTTGGATTAATGTTACATTCTTTAGACCCATAACTAGTACATCATATCATATGTTGTATTTGTTGTATTGTAATCTTAGTTTACGATCTGCTTTTGAGAATGAATGTGATGTGAGACCATTGTGTTTTAGTGGTGTCAAGTGTTGTGTCATTTGGGAAAGTTGATTCTAGAGGCTTAGGAGGGTGTGATTATATGGAGGTTGGCTATGTGTGCATCATGTGAGTTGAGTGAAAAGCAATCCTAGTATGTTGCCTCCTATTCATGTTGGTTTGATTCATGTGCAAGATTGGTAATGCCTTTCTTAGTGTACCTATTCACGTTGGTTTGATAATCGTGCAAGATGGTAAATGCCTTGCATTGTATATGGTTACTTGTCATTATATCTTGCTTGATGGATAGGGTCTTCTAGATGTAGGTTGGGGAGTGGCTTTCAATGTGGGGCCAGGGCCCAAAGTGGTTAGCTAGGATAACCAATTGAAAGTTGTTAATCCAGTCATAACTTAATAATAAATTTAGAGGGTTGGGTAGTTTTCACATTAATTAAGATTAAGTATGCCTAACTCATGGCTCAAGTGCTTGTTTAGGCATGAGATGAGATGAGAAGACCTAGAATGGCAAGATCCTTATGAAAGGCATGTTGGTTCCGGATGAGTTTGTATGGGGTTTGGGTGTCAGGAGAGGCTGCCAGAATAACCCAGGATGGGGGCCAAGGCCTAGGAAGACCTACTAGGACAACCCATGACAAGCTATGTGATGACACTTCTCGCTAATGCAGTCTAGACTCCCTAGTTGTATTTCCTCCTATGGTTGTGTGAGTGCCTCTGGAAGTTTAGTTAAGTTTGAAAGTGATGTTTATTTTACTTGTGATGTTTTTTTGACCAGTATTGTATTGGAGTCTTGTGTAGTCCTTGCACCTTTTAGTCTATTGTCTTCTTGTCTATTTTCTTAGTGGGACCTTATTGTTATCTCCTAGCATGGGGGGTGGACCTTAGGGATCCACATGGTCAGGTGGTTGTGCTTTTATCTCCATTAGTTTTCATTGTTGTTGTTTGTGTGTATGGAGGAAGTACCTTGTGTAGCAGATTCCAGATCTTATACTAGTTTGAGGAGATAGTTAGTTATGTTATTGTAATAGCCTTGTGTATCAGTTAAATCATAATGTATGTATTCCATGTAATCATGAAAGCGTTATTATAACAATGAAATTGTGTACTCTCATGTAAAGGAAATTGTTATGTACTTTTAATCCTTTATACAGGATCTTGATGTTCACTTATCAGATGTTATAATATGGAAATGTATGTGTTTATCTATTTGATGCAATTAGATTTAGATTGAACCATTGTTCTAAGTTAATTCATATTGTTGTTTAGATCTTGTTAATAGTTATTAAGTAATGTAACCATGGAACCCTAGAGGATAAGCTTAACTTAATGTTATGAATAATATGATTTACTTTTCTTTGTTATTTCTTTTCTTTCAAAAAAAAAATTCCCCTTTTTGTATGGCATAGTTGAGCTGTTCTCTGGGGTATCCTCGCAGGGCATTACATACAAATGGGAAGCAGTGGCAACTGGTGCCCAACTATCGCTTCTCTTAATAAAACAATAAGAAAACTAGCCTTTATAGTCAATTAAAGAAGAATGCCTTCTATAGAAAGTGTGTTCATCTGTGAAAATTATATTCACTTGGCCACAGAATCAAGTATTCTCCACATAATTTGCAAGTTAAGAAAAATAAAATTTAAAAAACTCTAAACAAAAAAATTAGAACATTTTGATTGGCTATACAACTAAACAACAATGATCATAATCAATATAAAAGTAAGTTAATTACAAATCTAATCATAATCAATATAATAGTAAGTTAATTATAAATCGAATCATAATCAATATAATAATAAGTTAATTATAAATCTAATGTCACTTTTCTATTGTTTATGTAATACCCAATGAGGCTTAGTGATGCACTCTATTATATTATTATGTATATTAATATTATATTGATATTATGTAAATTATAATAATGTTATGAACTATTATGTATTAATATATTATATAAATTATAATAATATAATACATCAAAAACTAATTTAACATAAAAATCATATATTTATATTAAATAATATAAAATTCATAAGTATATTAGTATTAATATATTATTATGTATAATAAATAACTATAATATATTATGTAAAAAATTATAATAATGGTATAAATTATTTTATATATATATTTTTTTATTCGTAAAGTTAGAGATTTATATTGACTAGGAGGAAAAAATACAAGCAGGTGTCTGTAAGTTGTTTTCCTGCAAACCCTTCCAAGAACTAACTTCCTTAGTTAAGACAAAAAGGCCTCTCAGGGCCACAGTTAACCAAAATTTGTCATTATGGCTATCTGCACCATCAAGGAGTAAAGCTATAGAGAGCTAACCTCCTGGAACTAATATCACATAAACTAAAAGACAAACAAACATAGGATTCATAGCGAACTGTGATTACAAGAAACTGAGCTCCCTTGCCATGGTTTGAAGCTCACCGATCCACTCCATATCCCCGTTAACCTCCTCCAAGCTCATCAATTTCTGAAGACAGCCAATTGCCTTCACCACTCGCTCCCAGTGCTTGATCAAAGCTAAACCCTTCAAATCCAGAATGAGGGGATAGAATTTCATAACCTCCAGAGGATCCTTCGGAGCATAGATGTCTTTTGGACGAGGGACTCCTACCCCTAGGATGACCGCTCCCAATATGAGGTTGAGACCGCCAAGAGTTTGTAATTTAAACAATTTTATCATCAACCCCTTCGCCGCTCCTATCGCCACCAACCCTACATCCAAGATAGAGGCAAGAAACCAAGAGGAGACATGGGTATCTACCCGGTAGAATTCCCCTGCGAGCAGGAATTTGTTTCCTAGAATGGTCTTCACAGATGGAAGTAGAAGACCCTCATGCCTCCGTAGGACTCGTTTAAGCCTTTGATCCGTGATAGCTCCCTTGAAAGCCATTTGATGAACATAGCTCTCCAACTAAATAGGAGTTGCCATTCCTAAGTTTATCAAACCAGTGACAAAAATTTGAGTAATATAGCCAGAGCCCTTTGCCATTCTTACTAGAATACTACCTTTGCCAAAGACTACACAATCCATTCGAAGAGACTGTCTGAAGCTGTTAAAGGCAACGAAGATCATCTAGAGGCTTCTCTGTCAGAAACCCTACGAAGCCATCATTCATTTGACAGCTAAAAAAGGGGGAAGAAAGACCATCGGGTAGATTTGGAGCATGCGAAGACTCATCAAACAAAGAGTTGGGAGAGGCCGCATATCAAAAAATTATTAACTGAGACCAAATGAAAAGAATCATATTTGCCAACTTTCTATCCCGTGATTACGACCCATCCATGATCACATGGATTGGGTGCCCACCCTACCACCCAAATAAATTATTATATATTAATATATTATATAATACTATTATTTGTAAAGTGTTTATTAGTGTATATTTTAAATAATGTGAAGACTATAAATTTTAAATAAATACAAATTGCAATAATTTTTTATTAATTGATTTTATTATTATGTTTAATTAAAAAATTACATATTTACTTTATCAAAAATATATTTTATTATGTAATTGTGATTTTGATGTTCCAATTAAGTATGCTCTTTAAATATATAAACCTTTTAAAAAGTCCTACCAAAGGGACTAAATTTTACAGTCACCAAAATTTTTCATTGTTCCATTCAAAGGTTCCCTTCAAATGCTAAATTAATTGAGAAATATAATTCTCAATCTGACTGGTATAGTGGTCCATCAAATGAATGACCGTGCTCGAATGTACTTTAAATAGTGAGTAAAAAGTGAATAAAGAAGAATTGAATGCTCCACATGCTCCAAACTTATGCAACATTCAGACGATAGAAACTAAAAAAACATGAATGGAAAAAAAACAGGTTCGGTGTTTGACACTTTCATGGGAGAAATCTCCCACTAATCAGCCTATTGGCTAATTATAATTTAAATTTTTTGAATGATAATATTATTTATACACATTTCATAAACATAGCTATGATGGTTTTCTAGTAAATATTTGAAAATAATAAAATTTCACCATATGCGTACCGAGGAATTTAAACATTTAAAATGTTAAGTTTCTAGAAGATTGTCTGCCAAGGACATCATTAAAGCTCTTTATTTATCACTGCAAATGAATAAAAGCAATATTAAAATGATAATTAATCGACTTGCCTAATGCTTATCCCCAAAGTCAGGTTTCTCTCAGACTTTTGAAGACTTCAGGCCTATTTCTTTATGTAATTTTATTTATAAGATAATTTCAAAAGCTTTAGCAATCAGGCTTTCCCCCCTGATGAAGGTGTTGGGATATCATAGGAAGGGATGTCTTTTTGGCTGTGGAAGAATCCAGGAAAGCTAGAAATGTGCTCAAGGAATTCAAATCGACTTGCCTAATGCTTATCCCCAAGTCAGGTTTCTCTCAGACTTTTGAAGACTTCAGGCCTATTTCTTTATGTAATTTTATTTATAAGATAATTTCAAAAGCTTTAGCGATCAGGCTTTCCCCCCTGATGAAGGTGTTGATCTCTAGTGAGCAAGGAGGCTTTGTTCCAGGTAAAGAGACCATGGAGGGCGCTATTCTCACTCATGAAATATTGCATTCGGTGAATAAAGATAAGCAGAAAGCCATGATAGTGAAATTGGATATGTCCAAGGCTTATGATAGAGTGAATTGGCGCTTTCTCCTTGATATCCTGTTGCAAATGGGTTTCTCCAAAGATGTGGTTAGGTGGATTAATTCCTGCATTTCAAGTTTTAGAGCTTCAGTGTTAATCAATGGACAGGAGTCCAGTTTCTTTGAGCCTTCGCGAGGCTTAAAACAAGGCGACCCTCTTTCTCCCTATCTTTTTATCATTATGACTGAAGCCCTTACATGGTCCATAAAGGAAGAAAAGAGGAAATCAGACTGGCAAGGCATTAAAATCAGAGGTATTCAAGAGCCCTTCACTCATGCTTTGTTTGCTGATGACACAATCCTTTTTGGTCAAGCCTCACTTCACGAAGCCAGATCAATGATGAACATAGTCCAATCTTACTGTTGTGCTTCAGGACAATTAGTGAACTTTAACAAATCTATGGTTTTCTTTCAGAATGTCTCACTGCTTCTCCAAAAGCTGATTCAAGTCACTCTAAATCTTCAAACTCAGGTTCTTCCAGGAACTTACCTTGGTCTTCCCTTGTTCATGGGCAGATACAAAAACAATCTATGGGGCAAGGTGCTAAAGAACTTGAATTCTAAACTGGCCAAATGGAAAGGGCAGCACTTGTCCCTAGCAGGGAGAATAGTTTTGATAAAGGCAGTTTTATCTGCGGTGCCAGTTTATATGATGTCGGCTTTCCACATTCCAAAAGGCATTATTGTTAAAATTGATGGCTTATGCAGGAAATTCCTCTGGCAGGGCTCTCAAGAAGAGAAGAGAATACACCTATTGGCCTGGGATAAGGTTTGCAAACCCAAGGCGGAAGGAGGCTCTGGAATTCTGGACATTCAAGTTCAAAACCAAGCACTTGGGGCCAAATTGGCGTGGAGTATGTATTCTAAGCCAAATGCCTTGTGGGTTAAGTTAATGAAAACCAAGTACCTTGACTCGCTGGATAATGAGAGGATTTTCACAGTGCAAAATCCCCCAAAGGGGTCAGCTATTTAGAATTTCTTAGTAAGAAGTAGAGATCTTCTCCAACCTAATCTCTCGTGGATCATTCATAATGGTGAAAAGGCAGACTTCTGGTTTGATTCTTGGGGCGGGGGGGCGCCGTTGTCTGGTTTCAATGAGCTCTCTGAGGCGCGAATTTTTCTTCAGTTAAATTGGGGATTCAAAGTCAAGGACTACTGGCAGGTGATTAGGGAGGGTTCTTCAGTTACAGTCGCCTGGAAAGGATTTCAGAATTGCAACTTTCCCATCCAACAAAAAGCTCTCCTCAGTAGACTTCTTAGTAAGAGGTTAGTGCTTGTCTCCAGCTTGGAGGATGAAGTAACATGGACTGCAGCAGCTTCAGGGCGCTATTCAGTTAAGGAAGGATATAGAATTGGTGTGCAGAAAGTTTTGTCTGACTGGCCCTCCAAGCTGTGCTGGGGAAAGTCAATTCTTCCTAGAGCCGGAGCCTTCGCCTGGTGTGCACTGCACAACAAAATTCTCACAGGCGATCGCATTAAAAGACTGGGCTTGGGTTCCAATTTCCTCTGCGTGCTTTGTGGATGTGAGGAAGAATCCGTAGATCATATTTTGCTTCAGTGCCCCTTCAGTAGAGTGTGCTGGACCTGGTTCTGCAGAAAGTTAAAATGGACTAGTCCCATTTCCAAATCTTTATTCATTATGTTCAAAAATTGGCCCCTTTTGTTCGGCAATTCTACATTAGCCTGCCTTTGGGAATTGGGACCTTCCATGGTCATCTGGCATATATGGTGGGAAAGAAATTTGCGTATTTTTAGGAAGGAAGCAAGCTCCACGTCTCAGGTCTGTGCCAAGCTTGAAGCTGCTCTTTCGGATCAGGTAGTGACCCACCTTAGATCCATTAACCCTACCAAGTTGGCTTGGTCCAAATGGGATGAGGAAATCATTTCGTTGTGGCCTTCTATCAGATTTATGGGGCTTGGTTCTATCACAGGTCCTGCTAAGATAGCCACACGCAGAGATCAGGCTAAATGGACGCCACCTTCTTCTCCTTTCTTTAAGATCAACTTTGACGGGGCATGTCGTGGTAATCCTGGTCCCTCCGGAACGGGTTGTGTCATTAGGGATTCACATGGAGATTTGATTGTAGCCAAGGCAACCAAGCTACCCCCAGGCACTAACAATGAGGTAGAAGCATGGGCTCTGGTACATGGACTCAATTTGGCTTTGGCAAAGGGTCTAAGATCCGTATGGATAGAGGGGGATTCTCTCATTGTTATAAACGCCATCAAAGGGAGAGGTTTAGACAATTGGAAGCTGAATTACATCATTAGCCTGGCCAAATCTCTCCTGTCTAGATTTGATAATTTCTTTATTTCCCACACGCTATGTGAAGGCAACAGGGTGGCGGACTTTTTAGCCAATGTAGCATTGGATAATGAGAATGCACACGTAATCTTCCCTTCTGATGATCACCTTCTGACTAGTGGCTTGAACTCTATCCTGTGTGCTGACATGGAAGCCGAGTAAGCTTTGCGCCTTTATCAGGTTTTATTCTTGACTGTTCACATGTCAGGCTGAGGTGTCCCTTCCCAGGCTACTGGTGTTGCTTTGCGTTTAGTTGGGGGTCCGCCTCATTTATTTTTGCTTTTATTGTGAGGGAAGGACGTCTGACACTTTGCAGGGACGTTGGATCAGGCTTTAATAGTGAGCTTGAGTGTATTTGGACAGTTCTAGTTTTCTCACTTGTCCTACCCGCATGAGAAAGATTGTGAATCTGTCTTCATTGTTTGTTCATTAATTTCCTTTGTAGTGGCAGTCCTCACTGGTTTGAAATTATTCTTTGACGGCGTAACGGCCTCTCCATCCCGATTGCTCCGTACTTCACAGGACACGTGGCCTCCCCTTCCGGTTTTTCTTCTAGCTAGCTGTGTACTTCCCTATCTTCATATGTGGCTGAAGTAATTGTATTTATTATTCTTCGCCAACCCTCAGTTTCATTTGGCTAGCTTTTCTCAGTCTCTGTCGCTCCATCTTCTTCCAAGTTTTGGTCTTCTGGCGATTGGGGATGGCGGATACGCGGTTAAACCAGAGGTTATTTTTTCCTTCTTTGGACTGGGAACCTGAGATAAGGGGGCCCGTGAAGGTAATCGATCTTATGACCTTGATTGATTCGGATTGCACTCTTATTCAGTTTGCTGTCCGGAACATTGTGGGGCATGCCTGGATCAGGGGATATGAGGGTCGTGTTCTAAACTTTTCAGATGTCGTTTCGCAGCTCCTCTCCAACATTATGGACCTAGTTATGGATGGTGTCTATGTCCACTCTCTCGCGGCAGGGTTGTTCTTCAAGAACATTTATACGATGGAACGTTGGGAGGTGGCAGTAGCTAATTATAAAATGGATCAAGGTGATGCCCTCATTGGAGGGATTTTTAACCTCACTTCCCTATGGAATTCCCCTCCCCAGCAGGCCATTTATCGGGCAATGCAATCTAGTCTTAAATTTCTGTGTAGTGCAGAATTAGATGAAGCGCTTCGGTCCTACTATTTTCACTTCTCAAAGAAACGGTCCGAGCGAATCAAGGATGTTTTCATAGCAATTCGCTTTCTCAGGATCCATGCTTCAGACCTGGCCCCGGGTATGCCTTATTACGCTCTGTCTGAGGTGGAGGAGGGTGGTCAGGCTGAGCCTTCTACGGATATGGACGCACAAGCTCTACCGGCTGCTCCACCAGCGGCGTGATGTATCTCGCGGGGCTCGTGGTCTGTGGTCAGAGGTTTTTGCTTCTGGATGTCCTGTGTTGGCTGCGGTGCGCTGCGGGGGTGGTGGGTTTCCGTTTTAATGGTTGGGAGTGTTTGGTTTGGTGGCGGTCTCCGTGTTTGTTCCCTCGGTGTTGGTGTGGGGTTGGCTCTGGCGGTTTCTTTGGCTGCGTCTGGTGTGGGTGGATGGCAGGTTTTGTTTTTTTGGCTCTTGCCCTGGTGGTGGCTCCGCGTGCTGTGGGATGTCTTTCTCGGTGCCTTCTCTTTGCCGCCAGTAGTGGCGGCCTCAGTGGCGCTTGATTGGGTGCCTTTTTTCTTACGTTTTTCCTTCCTTTAGTGTCTGTTTTAGCGTGGGGTGTTTTGGTTTCTTTCTCCTGGACTCGGCTTCGGCCATGTTTTCTATAACTTTTTATTTCCTAATATATGGGTGTTCACTCCCCGTTTTTCTATTTTTTTTTTTTTTTAAAAATGATAATTAATCTAAAATTTATTTAGCTATTGACCCCCAAAAAAAAGTTAAATGAAAGAGAAGTCTTACCTTAAGTGAGCCTTCATAAATCCTTGAACATCTTCCCCTTACAACTGTGGTTCCTTTTACATTCATAATGTGATCTATATACTGGTACTGAATATATGCTAATGTCTCAATATTTTATCAACCATGGCAGTAGGTGGAACAAATTTTTTGATGCACTTTGTTGTTTAATCAACAATTGATGAAATACGTAATAAGCACTAATAATAAATGGCACAATGGAGAGAAGGAAACTAGATTATTTTAATAAATAATAAAACAAGGATACTTTTATTGCCGAGAAAGAAAAACATCAATTGTGTATTTGTTTATTATGGGTAAGACAAATAGTTGTGTAAACACTGAAAATGTTCCATGAAGACAAAAAGCTTAAATCACTTTTTGATTCATTTTTAATTAAAGTGAAGAAACTGTCAGAAACTGACATCTCTCCCAAAAAATTAAACTTGTTTATGTACTGAGCAGTTTCTGACAACCTGAAAAATGGGAAAATAGTGTTTGACTACTAGATTATCTTAATTCCAATGGTCTTAATTTTGACAACTTTGATCTCCTACAAATTCCTATCGACAAAATATTGATATATTATATAATATATCATATAATTAATTGGGGTTAGAGATGTTCTTGTCACCCTTATTAAATTGATTAAATCATTTAGTGAGTGACAATCAAATGAATAATATATATGAAGGGAGGGGTTATAATTAGCAAAATTTTTTGGTGGTTGATTCCCCTGATTAGATGTACTTGGTGGAATGCATGTCAATCTAAAAAAATATCACTAATAAGTTGTGTACACTAGTATAAAATATCTATTTTATTATGGTAAAAAATAAAATATTAATGTTTATTCATTCAATAATAAATCATAAATATCATATATAAATTGTGTATTTTTCTTATTTGATAATAATAATTTTTTATTTTTATTATATTACATATATTAGGGATATTTTAAATTTAGGTGGATGATATTCTTATAATACACTTTCCATTTTTTATTCATCTTATTTTAAAAATATATTTGATTAATTTTTTTATTAAATTAAGTATAACTAGTCTATTTATAATCCAAACTATTACTTAACATCTAAGTAACATTTACAAATGTAGTTACTTTTTTATCCTCTCTCTTCAAATATATGTGAGTCAAACCAACACATTTGATAAGAAATGTTCAAATCTATGTACAAAAGCCAAAAGGTGACCTGAACAAGTTTCACAAGAAGTAAAACTAACTAAGGACCAACAAAAACAACATAAAATAGAGAAAGAGTGAGCAGAGCTAGCAAACACCAAAAGGACCAGCTACAGACTAGTACAAAACATACTAATTTGCCAAATTTTGCATGCCACTGATAGCCTACCATTCCCTATTTAAGAAGTTTAGTTTTTCTTTGAACACATCATCCTCCTTCTTGTTACCATGTTGCTCCTACATCTCATTGATTACATGTTTGCCTTTAGAGCCCTTAATTTTAGCTCTAGTTCTATTGGCCAGACCCGAGCTGACCTGATTCACATTGCTTTGGGAAGTAGCCCCAGTTTTACTTTCTTTCAAGACTTTGCTTTGGGAAGAAGCTCTAGTTATGATTTCTCTTGTAGCTCTATGTTTCTCCACCTCTTCTTAGAAAACATAGACTGTAGTGGTTGAATTTTTGACCATTTCCCTACTAAAAGCCACTATTTCAGCCATATTCTTCTTTATCTATTTGTGGTTAGCCTTTAACTTATTTATTTTTTCTTCAATTCCCTCCCATTTCTCAAACATTCTCGTAATTTTCTCCACTTAAATGTTATGCAAAAGAAAAATTCTACTATGTTTTAGGTTCATCAATTATAACATATAATATCTTATAGAGTCCATCTTAAGAGGAAATATGGTTTGGATAATGTGGTGTGAACATTTATAAAACATGTAAAACTACTAAAATTGATACTGAACATTGGCTTCTAACTTATGCTTCCATTAAAATATTAAAAATAGCTTCATTTAATCATGTAAATAAACTTCTTTATATGAGCTCCTAATTTTCAAACATGAAAATGACTTTTGATGCTTCATTTCTACTATTTTGAAATATGGAAATAGCAGTATATATAATATTTAATCTAACTATTTCTTTTATATATAAATATTATCTCATTTTTCTTATTACTATTGGATTTTACTTTTTTTATACATGGAAGAAGCCTTAAATGGTTAGAATAGAAAATGGAAATAATTAAAATATTACACATAATTTCAAAGATACATTTTATAAACATAAACCATGAATTAAATGATTGAAATGCTATTAATAATAAGTTAAATCTGATTGTTTTGTCTATAGAAATGGATGGCGATAGCGTGTGTGGGAGAGCAATCTAGGGCACCTGAGCCCGAGCTTGCAGGTTCAAGCTTTCTCTGTGTGTAGGGGATTTGCATGTTAGCAGGTGGTCACGGGGACTAGGTCTTCTTCTTTGTTTCTTCTTTTTTTTTTGGTTTTACCTGGCTATGAGGCATTCTTTGGTGTGGGTGGTGGTGTGCAAGGTTTAAGGGTTTCCAACTCTTGGTTCTCTTTATTGTGTGCCCTCTGGTTCGTGTTTGCTACACGTTGGGGGGGTTTTTCTTCTTTTCAAGTGTTGTCTCTTATGGTGGTATGCTTGTTTGAAGCCATTGCTTTGGATTTAGTATGGTGTGGGGGGCATTTTGAGCCCTCACTCATTTGGTATAAATGGCTTTGAATGTGCCTTTGGATATGGTAGGTCATGCTTCTTCCTTGGCTGGGGAGGATGTCGGAATACCCATTCAGTCTTCTTCTGGATCGGATGTGGTCCGAAATGGTTCCCTTAAATTACCAAAGGTGAATGGATGCTTGGAGAGGGCCCATGAGTGGCCAGTTTTTGTAATACAATCAGAGTCAATCACTGAGGATATCAATTACTATTGCAATCATGTTTTGATTTGTAAGTTCATGGGGATGAGGGTTTCTCCACCATTCCTTGATACATGGATTTGCAAGACATGGAACCCAGAAGAAGATTTTGATATTTTGATGGATGCAAATAGCTTCTTTATGGTGGATTTTTCATGTGTCTCAGATCAAAATAGGGCCTTTGAAGGGGGCCCATATTTTTATAATCAAGTGGGTCTCTTTATCAAACCATGGCATGCTGGCTTTAACTTAGTAGAGGAGTTACCTTCTAGAATCCCAGTTTGGGTTCATCTTCCTTGGTTGCCGCTTGAATGCTGGAGAAGTGATATATTGAAGTCAATTGCACTGTTGTTGGGAAAACCTATTGGTCCTTCTCAGCAAACATTGAATAAGAGAATTTTTTCTTATGCTAGGGTTTGTGTTGAAATTGATTTGAGCCAGTCGCTTCCAGACTCTATTGATATGACTGTTGGGTCTTGCTCCTGGACTCATCCATTAGATTATGAGACATTACCTTTCAGGTGTCAGCTATGTCATGAATATGGTCATCTTCAGCAGAGGTGTCCTCGAGCTTTCAATGCAGCTGGGTCAAGTAATGCTCCTACTCAGCCTGATTTGAAAGTAGACAAGGGTAAAGCCCCCATGTAGGGAGGTGGGGCTGATAAAGAAGGTTTATTCTAGTTAAGTCTCGTAATCGTGGTTGAGGTCTAAAGAGATCCCTCAAGGATAGGCAGGAGGAGGAAACCTTCAACTGATTTGAGATATTGGAGGATTTGGTTGAGGAGGAAGGCTTTTAGGTGGACTTGTAGGCAATAGTTGGATCTTTTACTAAGGTTGTTCCTAGGGATCAGCCTATTGTGATTCCTAGTTCAGATCAGCTTGGTGAGCAGGGTTCTCAGATGGACACTAAATTGGCTCCTCCAGCTCCTGTTCAAGGTGCATTAGATTTGGTGCTAGAGGCTTCTTGTGGCTCTCCTAGTACTGGTGGTGTTCTATCTAAAGTTTGTGGTACTCCAGACTTAGGAAAAAGTAAGGCTCCTTCCCAATCCTTGGGTTTGCAACCAAAAACCCTTAAAAAAGGGGCTCCTGAGAAACCTCTTAAGGTTGGTAGAAAAAAGGACGTGGAAAAGGTAAAGCTAGCTGGTAAGACATTAGTTGAGTCGGGTTTAGTGAGGACTATTGATGCTCACTTTTCCCAACCCCAACGATGATTGTGCCTTCTTGGAATGTGAGGGGTATGAATAGCATCCATAGACAAAAGGCTATTCAGGATTTGGTTCATATTCATTCTCCTGATGTGGTTTTCCTTCAGGAAACTAAGTTATTAGTCGATAGTATGATGAGTGTGGCTTCAAAGATTTTGAGTCATGGTCAGTGTCAATGTGTTAGTGCTCTTGGTAGCTCTTGGGGGGTTGCATGCTTATGGGACCCTCGTAGAGTCAGGCCAATTTGGTGGTACTCCTATAGAGATTTGATTTCTTGTGTTGCTTCTCATCTTGAGTCTAGAGAGAGAATACTCTTTTCTAACATCTATGCTCCGACTGACCTTCATGGCAAGGTAAAGTTGTGGAGTTCTGTCAAATATGTGAGGAATCTGGATCCTTATCTCCCATGGATTTTAGCTGGGGATTTTAATGCCATTGTTTCTCTGGAAGAGAAGAGGGGAGGCATTGCTCGCTTGGAGCCTTCTTCTAATCTCTTACAGGTTAATGTGGCTCTCTTGAATTTGGTTGACATCAATCCTATTAATGGGGTCTTTACTTGGAATAATATGAGATGTGGGGAGCTGCTATTTCTGAATGTCTAGATAGATTCTTGGTGTCTAGTTTCTAGCTAGGGGACATGTGGCTGACTAGCTCTGAGATTTTGGATGGGCGGGGTTCTAATCATTGGCCAATCAAACCTATTGCTGAGCTTCCCTGGCATTGTGTAGTCTTTTAAGTTTCAGCTCATGTGGTTAAGAGATGACTCCCTCCATGATCTTCCTAGTTGGTGGAATTTGGGGAAGCTGTCACATGGGACCGCTATGTACTCCTTCTCCAAAAGGCTCCAATATGTGAAATATAGGTTGAAATGGTAGAATAGGCAACACTTTGGTAATGTTTTCCATGCAAAATAGTCTGCCCAAGCTCATTTGGACTTGATCACCAGGTAGATTCGTGATCAAGACCTCATTGAGGATCTGGGTTTGCTGGAAGCTGCTGCTGTGAAGGAAGTTGAGGAATGGGAATTACGTGAGGAAATCTTTTGGAAACAAAAGTCTTGAATCGAGTGGCTTCAGGCGGGAGACAGGAATACCTCTTTTTTCATCAATTCAGTAAAAGATAGGAGACAAGGTAATGTCATTTCTTCTCTCAGGTCTTCGAATGGGGAGATTCTCTCCTCTACTTCTATTTCTGTTGAGGTTGTACATTTCTTTTCTATTCTACTATCTGAGGATTCCCTTCCTACGGAGGAGGATGAAGCTGACATTTTGAATAGTATTCTGCCCTTAGTCACTAGTGAAATGAATGCTTCTTTGCTTCATCCCATTTCTTTGTTAGAGCTTGAAACTATTGTGTTCTAGATGAAAAAGGGAAAAGCCCTAGGGCCTGATGGTTTTCTGGTTGAGTTCTTCTAGGAGTTTTGGAAAGTGATTAAGTTGGATTTGTTGGAGGTTATTCAGGAATCTTTCATGAATAAACAAATGCTGAAATCCATGAATACTACCTTCCTTTCTCTCATCCCAAAGAAGGATGGGGCTAATTCTCTGGATCTTTTTAGGTCCATTGCCTTATGTAATGTGGTTTATAAGATTATTACTAAGTTGATTGCTGAGCGGCTAAAACCCTAGCTAAGCAGGTTAATTTTTGAAGAACAAGGGAGTTTTGTGGCACGTAGGCAGATTATGGATGGTGTCATCATTTTAGCCGAGACGATTCATTCTATGGATCATTCTAAAGAGAAAACTATGTTTATTAAGTTGGATATGGCTAAAGCTTATGATCAAGTTAAATGGGCCTCCTTATTTAAGATTCTAGGAGCATTTGGTTTTGCTGGTGAATGGATTGAGTGGGTGAAGAGCTGTGTTACTTCTCCTTTCTTTTCGGTGCTAATTAATGGTGAGCTAACAAAGTTGTTTGGTGCTTCTAGGGGGCTCAGACAAGGGGACCCTTTATCCCCCTATCTATTCATCTTATTGGTGGAGGGTTTGGGGAGGTTTATTAGATCCCAGGTGGAGACTGGTTTGATTAAGGGCTAGAGTTTTGGAAACAATATTCCCCCTTAGTCACATTTACAGTTTGTTGATGACACGGCTCTGATGAGTAGCGCCAAGGTCAAGGAGGCTTCAGGTTGGCATAGGATTCTGGATTGTTATTTGGCTGCGTCAGGCCATAAAATTAATGAAGGGAAGTCTTTTATTTACTTCTTTCATACTCTGCAGGCTATTTAGAGGAGAATTGTTGGTATCCTTCATTTCTAGATTGGCACTCTCCCTTTTGTGTATCTTGGTATTCCACTTGCTATTCATTCGCTTCGTAAACTATTCTGGCAGGAGATTATGGATAAGTTTAGAAATCTGGTTAGTCATTGGACTAACAGGTGGCTCTCTTCTACGAGTAGGATGACTCTTCTAAAGTCTATGGTGCAGGCTCTTCTTCTATACAGATGTTTTGCTCTCTCTGCACCTTCCAGCTTTATCAAAGACTTTGAGAGTTTGTCTCAGGAGTTCCTTTGGTCTAGCAACCTCCTTCGTAGGAAGTGGAGTTTGGTTAAGTGGGAAGCTATCTATAGGCTGAAGGAGGCTGGTGGTCTAGATCTGCGTAGAACTGATTTGAATGGACAAGATTTAGTAACGAAGCTGTATTGGCGGTGGTGTTCGCAACAACATCAATCTTGGGCAAAAATTCTTACCTCAAAGTATCTGGGTACAGTTGAGAGTGTGGATGTTGCCCACTTCAGTTTGGAGGGGAAGGGTTCTATGATTTGGAGTACCCTCAAAAGGGGTACCAAGTTCGTTAAGCAGGGGTTGTTTTGGATTTGCAATGGGGGGTAGGATGCTCTCTTCTAGCATGATTCTTGGAATGGTTATCCTCCCATTTTGTCTACCCACCCCCACCTATAGAATTTGAGTAGGCAATTTATTGATGCTAGGTGGTGCCATGTTGCTGATTTGAAAACTCTTCACAATTTGGGACAAGTTAGTGTGTATAGACGGAAGGTTCTACATGAGTGGCCTCCTAGTGAGGCAGTTGGGGATTATCAGGAGCTTACTGGGATCCTATCGAGGTGTGTCTGCACTTCTCTTCCTGGGAGAGATGTGTTGCTTGGGGTCCTAATCAAAAAGGCAAATTTACTGTTGCCTCAAGTTATCAAGTTCTTGATAAGAAAATGTTTCAGAGCTTAGAGGTCTTGTGGTAGAAACAAGTTTGGAATAAGTTTTCTTGGCCTAAGTGTAACTTCTTCTCATTATTTTTGATAATATAAGGTGGCTAAACAAGGGGCCAAACCCTTACAAAAAGCAGATAGGCCACAAAGGCAGCAAGCACAAAAAGTGCCTTAAACCAGATACATCAATTACAGTTATCCTAGCATAAACAACAAAACCACCCGCTATAAACTAAGATAGTAAATATAGAGTAGCAGAGTATCATCAACATAAAAGTAAAAACTAAGGAGGCAAATTCTCTCCTTACTTAACCATGGATTTAATAATGTCATCTAAAGTCCTAGCAAGATCATCATTGTCAGCATTGACAGGCACCCCCAAGTTTTTTAGCATAGAAATATTGAGGAAAATAGAATTCCTAAGCATAGTGGAAAGATTCTGTTCCAGCTTCTCAATGTGAGCCCTCAGACTTGCTAGTTCAGCTCCTAGACTAGCATCAGTGTCCATTTCATCATTGGCCTCTTCCACGAACATCTCTCCTGCTTTGTCAGCATTATCAACAGAGTCAACAACATCCTCAATGGTAGCCCCTGTATCATGAGTCTCCTACTTACCTTCAGCATCCCCAGATATGTCCTAAACCTCCATATCCTTAGCCTCATCCCCCCGGGTGGATTTATCTGAACCGCTCTCAGAATAATCAATTAGTTTTGCTTTAAGAGCAGGTTTGCCAGCAATTCACCCTGACCGCCTAACTCCAGAGGAGAGACCATCCTTAAAAACCTTAGCAGATGAATGAGACTTGCTACTCTGGCCCACCAGGGTCCTACCAGGATTTTTAGGGGTCCCAACCACAGCCCTTCGAGTGCTTATTTCACTAGCAATTGTCTTTCTCTTTTTGCCCTTCGTATTGATAGTGGGACCTGGAGTATCAACAGGAATCTCCTTAGGAGTGGAAAAAGAAACTTCTTTAGTCTTAGTAGGAATAGGGGAGGGCCCAAGTTCTTCAACACCAGGAATATCCTTAGGGTTAGAGGATGGTTCCCCACTATTGGTTTGAATGGACTTAGAAGGTTCAGGGGCAAGATGGTGGTTATAAAGACAAAGGATAAGGCCCTGATGAAGAGGGATGGGTTTCTTAGCAGGGTTCTTAGCTAGTTTAGCCCTAACCCTAAGGACAAAATGCTCAAGGGAAGAAAGCAGATAAAATGAAAAGCTAATTTGAGTATTGCAACGAAAATGATTCAGAAGGGGAAGATGATAGTTGTAAAACCTGGTGAAGCGTCCCTCTAGGGTGAAATACTTCATGAGGAGAAAACACACACCGTCCTAAGGCTCAGGCAACATTGCTCTATCAAATCCCCCTTGATAGGGGACTAATTCTTCACCATCTCCAAGAAAGAGCTTCTGACTGGAAACGTCTGCAATTTTAGTTTTCCCCTGCTGTTTCAAACCCTGAGTAGACATACCAGTGGCCATAGCGATCACACTTTCAAAAATTTTAAAACTAATTCCACCCACCAAAACCCACTGGTTTTGCCAAGACCTAGCGAATTGTTCAGATAAATTTTCATTATACCCGTTGAGCCGCTCCAAATAGGGACTAATCCCACCCTCTTTGTAATAATGCCAAACCACCAGGTTGTCTTTGAACTCACAGCAAGAGATGGGTTCAGATCTAATTCTATCACCACCCATGTCAGAATTACAGAGCATTTCACAAAAACCCCAAATCTCCCTAGTCATATTTACAGAAACATTACTTGCTTGATCAAGGCTAATGATGCTGGTGATAAAACTGCATGCATTATCATAAATATGGGAAACCTTGCAAAAATGACACTTACTCATCCCATGCATAATCATAATTACACAACACACACCATAATGATCTAGCCGTCCACTCGCCTTGTGAGAGAAAGGAGCAAAAATGACAATTGAGAAGGTACAAAAAGACCCGTACTTCAAGAGGCATGTTAGCCCCCTCCCAAAGAGATAACAATATGAGCTGTCTTTCCAATAAATCTGACTCATCATTAACCCGACACCTCTTCTCATGGTTAGTTGTTCAAGGGAGGTACCTTTCTTGGGAGAACCTCTGGAAATGTGGGTTTCAAGGGCCCTCTAAGTGTGTTCTGTGTGGTGGGCATGAGGAGTGCATCCCCCATTTCTTCTTTCAGTGTTCCTTTGTGAAGGTTATTTGGCATTTTTGGTGGAGTCTCTAGCATATACCGTGTAGACATGCTTCTTCTTTAGAGGATTTTTGGAGGAGTCTGGGGCCTCCCCCTGTAAAGACCTCTTTTCTCCTCATTGCTTGGATCATTGGCCCTAGTTTGATAATTTGGCATATTTGGTTGGAGCACAACCGTAGAAATTTTCTGGACAAGAAGCTACTTGTTGGTCAGCTCTGGTTGAAGATTTTTAGGGGTCTACAGGAAACTCTAGTTGCTAAGTGTGATTTCTCTGTCCTTGTTGTTTCTGGTGACTGTGATGTGGTTAAAGCCCTGGGTCTCTTTGGGGGTGGACGGAAACATTTGAGGACGGTTCAGTATGGGTGTGGGAGAGCAAGGGTCTGTCGTACTGGTCGTTGGTGTCCTCCCACTATGGGGGAGCTAAAAATCAATACTAATGGATCTTTCAGAGGTAATCCTGGACATGCTGGAGTTGGTGGGATTGGCAGGGATAGTTCGGGGGTGGTAATGTTTTTCTTCTCTATACATAAAGGTCAACATACAAATAATCTCATGGAGGCTCTTGCTATTCTTTTGGCATTAGAGCGTACTTGTGCCCTTGGCTAGAGGTGGATTATTTGTGAATCAGATTCTTAGGTTGTCATTGATATGCTAAATAAGAGACATTTTGAAGAGGTGAATTGGCAACTTGCAGTGGTGGCGAAACAAATTATTTCTCTGAGCAATGCTTTAGATTCTATTACCTTTTGTCATGTATCACGGGAGTGGAATAAGGTGGTGGATGGTTTGGCGAAGTGGGCGTCTAAGTAGATGGAGACTTGGAATGTGGATGATTGGGGCAATCTTCCTGGTAATTTGGCCCCTATTCTTGAAGATTGGGTTATGGAGGATATGAGGAGCTTTTTGGGTGTTACCTAATTCTTGTTTTTGGTTGTGCCCCTTATGGGTGTTTCTTTCTACTTTGTAATGATTTTATGATTCAATAAAGTTTTTACCCCCCTTTTGAAAAAAAAAAAAAAGTTAAATCAACTCTAATGATATATTGAATATTAAAGATAGGATAAAAACATTGCATTTGAATGATTCAATTTGACAAGTCTTATATAGGTATGACAACTAATTCTAAACTATATTTAATTTTGATGGAGTTGCCAAGGACAACCTTTGTTAATTATTTATATAACAATAACAATAATATTGTATTTGAATATGAAAGATGTTTAGGTATTGGTTATGTGCACTATTTTTCTTGGATGCTTCCTAAACCTTACATTCATTATCATCATAAAGTTCACAACACTATGAACAATTAATAACTATTTTATCATTGAACAAGAAAATGTTTAGATAAATTATTCATGTCGAGAAACTGATAATATATTTTATTTGTCAAACATCCACAACAAAATTATTTCAGGTTGTTAACTTTCTAATGATTGTTATTATTATTTTTTCTTCCAACTTCATACTAAATATTTGCATAATATGGTGGACCATTGGCCAAGTCAATTATCTAACAAATGCCTAGAGTCAAGATAAAACAAGTGCCACATAGTGGCGAGTACTTTCCTTGTAGTGTTGTAATTATAGTATGTGTTTTAGTTGTAATTATAGTTGTAGACACCTAAAAATGTCTCGACCATTAAACCAACTCCCAACATCCCTAAACATACCAAATTCCCTTCTAAACAATTAATTAAATTTTTATTTAATTAATTACCCCTTCATTCCCCCAAATTCACATCACAATGTCCCCAAAATTGAATTAATTTTATTAATTCAATAGTCTAAACCTTAGCCAATTAATTTAATAAATATGCAAATATTTATTAAATCAATTTCCCCTTTCCACTAAACCCAATTAATTAGTTAAAACCTTATTAACTAATTTACTAGCCTACTAATTGACCTATCCCTACCCTAGACAATTAAATAACTATTATTTAATTGCCTACCCTAGCCTACCTCATCCTAGCCCTAGGATTAATCAAATATAACATATGTTTAATTAATCCTAACGTCTCATTTTGGGTGGTCAAACCTTGTTTAACACCCTTCCCCACATCCTCCAAATAAAAAATTGAAATAAAGTCACATAAGTCAATTTTTTTTTTTAAATGTCCTACATCACATTTAATCTTCCTTACACCCCCATACCTTATTTATTTCTCCTCTTCCCCAAATAAATTTTTAATTCATTTACATTCACCAAATAAATTTTTAATTCATTTACATTCCCCAAATGAATTTTTAATTCATTTCCATTCTCCCATATGAATCTTTAAATAAAAAATAATCCATCTCACCCAACCTCATTTAATATCCCTTTTCCCAAAATAAATAAAAGATTTACTTTTATTCCTAGCCCTCCATTCATTCAAGATTAAATCTACGCCTTCCACATCACTTTTATCCTCCACCATTGATCTCCCAAATCAATCTCCACCCTTGGATCAAAATCCCCTCCAAAAATCTATAAATAGAGCCTCTCCCAAGCCATTTTCATCATCTAAGTTTATGCAAAGTTACCATGCCAAAATCACTCTTGAGCTAGGATAGTGAGTTGCACAATTTGAATAGCATTTCACATTAGAATCCATTCGTCTAGGGATCATCTTTGTTTAGGAGCTTGTTTTGGGTGCAAAGGCTTCTTCTTCCCTTGATGGGATTGGGTTTGCATGTGAGGTATAACTTTGTGTTTATTGCATTTTGTTAGCATTTTACCTTATTTTGCATATCTAATCTACAATAGTTGTGTTTTAGTTTTAATTTTTTAATTCATTAGGTAAACTTCAAATTTACTTTTTGTCAAACCAACAAAATCGTTATTATTTATAGTTATAATATTAATAATAATATTAATTATATTATTAATATTTATTATAACACTTGTTATATTATATTAATTGATATTATAGTAATATAATAATTAAAATAAATTTATAATAATATTATAATTAAAATTAAATACAATATCTATATTTTCTTCAAAAATTTTCCATCTTTGGTATCAATCAAGGGTTGTATAAACACTTATTAATTTAATTTAAAGCATTGCCTTTTAGAATATAGTTTTTAAATACAACTATGGACAAAGTAAAACCAAAAAATAACCTGTAATAAGATATGAAAAAATTATTCAAGAATTCATGAGAATAATACAATAATAATATATGACTAAATCATGCAAATGAGCCCTTTAAAGAGCAACATGTGGTCAACAAATTCTCACTATTTACTTCGTATTGCCAAGATCACAATGGTAAAGACAACTATTACACAAAATGCTAGAAAACTAAAGATGAAGAGAGCACATGTGATAAAATTTCTAGTAGCTAAACTAAGTTTCTCATATCCATAAGGAGATGCACTAATCTTCTACCAAGACATAGGAAACCATTTATAAGAGTCTTTTAGTGCAACACAAACCCTTATCCAGCATGAGTGATTTAAAGAAAAGGCAATGTAATAGGTACGACAACCACTGTAGCTAAATCAATTAGTGATTAATAAGTACTGAATCAATTGGTGATCCTTGTCCTCTCCTGTATAATTCCCCCTTGTGTTTTGGCTTGTGATAGTTTCTAGTTTCACATTTCTCTCTGTCAGTTTTGAGATAGTTGTTAGTTCTTCCATTGCTTTTATATAGTTCTGAGACATTTGGACTAGTAGGCTTATGGTTTATGTTTATTTTGATCATGATGGACTATGTTCAACTCATATAGTTTTGACATGTGTTATGAGTTTATGATGACATTGTTGTTATTCCAGTTATGACAAGATGGACATGTTTAGTGATATTTTAATATTATCATGTTTTATGCATCTAATTTTAAATAGAAATGGTTATAGTCTTGTTTTACAGCAAGGACGATGTAGTACTACTTGGTTCAAGCACTCTACTACGTCACGATTCTCTGACTTGGTGTGTGTTTGATATATATGCAGTTGATCATATACAACCCATCGTTCTCATGCAGGTTGCAGGTACCGAGCCTCGACTCTACCAGACTTAGTAGGTCTGAGTCGGCCCTATACCATGGATAACATTGATGGAGATAACATGAGGGTTACTCCCCTAGGTCAGTCTCAGCCTTCTGTTGTGATGTGACCCTTTGATCCTCGCTTCATGTTGTTAGTCATCATATGTTGTGGAGCATTATTGAGTTTTGTTTAAATTATGTCGATGTGTTTCTCTTAATAATATATTAATGAACTATTATTATAGTGATAATGTTATTCATGTGTTAAAATTAATAGAATTTTGTGTAGTCGTAGAATTTGGAATATTACCTAAGTAAAATTTATTATTGAATAAATTAATTATTTTTTTAAGCATCTCATGTTTTTCATGGTTAATTATATATAGCTGATAAAGAATAATATTAGGTAATAAATTAATGTTATGAGTTGTCGATTGTGGATTTTCAAGATTTGGGGAAATCTCTATTATTATTAAAATTTTAAAATTCTTGGAAGATTGGGGATTCTCGGTAACGGATGCATGACTGTGATAATTTATGAGATTAGCCATTTTTATTTGGGGGTGGATTCTTTTAGAAGGGGATTGTGTTGGGAAGAAGAGGACATGAATTGTGAAAAAAAAAGGATCTGGAGAGGAAGAATTAGGGAAAAAGAAGAGAGGAATTCGAACAAAAAGAGGATTCTAAAGCTATTTCTGGGTATGTATGTCTTTAAATTTAAAATCTCTCCTTGCTATGTTTTGAATCCAATCCTTGTATGATCCATTAACCTGAAATTATTTTCTGCATGTTCAAACCCTTTGCCTGTATTCTAAATTTGAGCTATTTTGCCTTCCTGAAATTGTCAACCTTTCCATGGATGTCCACCCTTAGCAATTCTATTTTACCAGTCAAACCTTTTATTCTCCTTGTTCCTTGTGGCATTGCAAACTAAGTCAATTACCATCTCAGCAATTTTCTCTACACATGACATTAGGAACAATTTCTTCTTCTGAGATAAGGTTGTTCTACCCATGCAAAACCAAGCTTAGCTTCAACTATAGTTCGACTCTCCCAGCCAAACTCAACTGCCAATAGCATGCATTGGTAATAGAGTTCTACTTTTATCTTGTAAATTACTAGTTTTGTTTGCTCTCTCTCCTTGAGGTTTGTTTCAACAATATCATTCCTTTTCAATATTTTTTTTAATGATGAGACCATAACTCATTTACTTGTCTCTATAAACTAATCTCTTTATTATGACTGAATGGCTGGCTTGGGCGTTACTTGTAATTCTTCCTTCTGGCATCCACTTTAATTCTCTTGGTACATCCTATGACTCTATTTTGTTGGACCTCATTCAATGCCTACATTAGTATTTCAGATTTGGGTTAAGAGTTCAAGCGTCTTAGTCTGGTTTACAAGAATCAATTTAACCAATTGAAAATTTAGCAAATTTTACCTCTGTTAAAATATGCTGCTGTACATTCTTTCTGACCCTATTATCCTTTTACTCTCAGTTTCTGGCAGAGAATGAAGATTTTTAAACTTTTATGTGGGTAATTTTAACCTTGCTTATAATTTCAATAGTTCCCTCTACCCAGTCTCACCGCCATATGGCTCTCATACCTTATTCTTCTTAATCTTCCTAAAAATGAAGGCCTTTAAGTTATTCTTCTAGGTCGATTCCTCTTAGTCAAGAAAATCAATTCTCTCCTCTTTTAGTCACGCCACCGTATGGCCTCATTGCAGCTGTAATCTTCAAAAAACCAAAAAAAAATTCTGAAGGAAGAGATTTCCTGAGTCTTACTTGAAGAATTTACCTCTAGAGCTTTGAGTCACCTCTTCTTCTTATTTAAAAGACTTTCCTTTCATTTGATGAAGTTTAGATTTTCTTGCCTTTTCATCGATTTGTTCTTTCTGCAATTAACATTAAGTTTTGCTTTTATTATGAGTGTATTTAGGGGCTTTCTAATTGCCATATTTAGTTGTAAAGTTACTAATTTAGAAAGAAGTGAGTAATTAGATAGGTATATGCATACATAAAAATACTTTTAATTGAAGTTAGTTAATGTATGATAATCAAATATTACCTAGTTGATGGTACTAGCTCTAGAGAAGTTATGTTAATGCCTTTTCATAATAGGAATTAAAATGTATGTGTTTTGGAGATTTCCTTAAAATTTGTTACTAAGATAGTTACTTTCATATAGATAGGCTTGTAGATTGAGGTTGTTGTGAAATAGAATATCTTGATTAATGATGTTATATTTGGTTAAATTGTTTTACATTTAAATAATGAGCAATTTAAGGTTATTCTTTTCTAATGTGGAGTTCGAAAAAGTCTCTTAGAATTATAGACATACTAAGAATAACTGAATGATGTTTAACTAGTATTCTTTCTCGAGTAAGGTCAATGTTTTGTATTGTTTGGAGCTTTCCCTTGTCGACAATGCATGTCTCTCGAAGGAAATATGAATGCTTGGAATATCAGTTGTAATGTTGTAATAACCTTGTCGTTGTAAATTATTTTAGTCTAAAGAAAAGTCATAGTCGTCTAAGCCTAGTTTCCTTATCAGGAAAGGTACTTTTGTAACAAGGTAAAGAACTCAACTCATCGACTCCAGAGGCTTAGCTGCTTAGGTTTGCAACTTGTTATTTGTGCCAATCTATTCCAATGGTATATTGTTTCGAGTTTTGAAGGGGATAAGGGAACTTTTATTGTTATGGTCAAAGTTTGAATGGCTTATGTAATGGTTTGGAATCTCTTGTAAACCTTGTCCTTGCTTGTTACTAGTTTTGGATGGTTGGTTAAAGATTACGAGGAGAGTGGCTTTCAAGGTGGGGCTAGTGGCCAAAGTGGCTGCTTGGGTAACCCCATGAAGTTGTAAGCAAGTGATAACTTAATAAATTACTTAGGAGGGTTGGGGTAGTAAATCACATAACAAGATAAGTAAGATGCCTCACCCATGCCTTGAGTGCTCTCGTAGGCTAAGGATAGGGTGAGAAGGCCTAGTTGGCAACACTAACCTCCTTGTCACCATAAGAGGACATGTCAGCTCCGCATGTGTCACGCTATGGGGCCAGTGCCTAGAGAGAGGCTGCCAGGGTAACCATAGATGGGGGCTAGCTTCTAGTGAGAGATAGCCTGGGTAACCCATGGTAGGACCATGCGATGACACACTCCTTATTACAGTCTAGTGTCTACCCCTTTATCTTTTGTTGTTACCTCTAGAGTGCAGACTTGTCTTGATGGTTGATCTTATCTTGATGAATTGGTTTGTCTTAATGATTGTCTTGTTTGGGCAAGTACTGTCTTGTCTTTGCCATCTTGTTATTATGTTTGTCTGCATGGAGTCTATATCTTGTTGTTGTATTATTGTTGTAATCTAGACCTAGTGGAACCTCATTGTTATCTCCTAGCTTGGAGGGGTGGACCTCAGGGTTCCACGTGGTTGGGTGGCAGAGCTATCGATTGGTCTTCCTGGATGTTATGGTTTGAGATCAGTGTAGAAGTGTTTCTATTCCAGATTTGTTCTACATTTTCAAAGTTGTAGTATTCATTCCTAATTGCATTATTTGTAAACTGATGTATTTGGTCTTGTATTCTTGTATTAAATCCTATAATTATTTAATTCTACAAATGTATAATGTAATACTTTCTATTGTATTATGATGCATATCACTGTAATGTTATAATTTTTATTCTGATGCAGTTGTGTTTCCCTAGAGGAGTTAGATGTACACCTGTTATAATGTTGTGTATAATGTTATCTTTAGCTACCGTTAATGCAATTTCTTGTTGAAAAAAAATTCTGTAAATATGCTCTTGTTTGTCTAACACCTTAGGGTTGCATGATGGGGCATCACATTTGGTATCAGAGCTAGGTTTAAACACTGGGTACTCTGGTTACAATTGAGCCCATTATGTGACCTAGTGCTTAAACTCTATAGATTAAACTTCATCCCTGATGTATCCCTTTCTGAATGTAACAAATCATCTTTTGGTGTTGTAGGTAAATGCCTAGAGGTAGGGGTCGAGGTCATGGCAGAGGTAGGGGTCGTGGGAGAGATGGTGGTAGTACACCTCATCCCAGTTCTCCTCATGAGAGTGCCCATGAAGGCAGGGTTTAGAACGTGGAAGGTCAGGGTCAACTTGAGGGAGCCCAACAGAGACAGTTACTTGAGGAGGCCCTTGCCTGTTTAGGTCCTAGATAGGAGGTTGAGCAACCTAGAGGGGGTTAGGAGGTAGATCAGCTGGAACCTAGAGAGAGAGAGGTCACCCAGGTGGAGAGAGTTGATAGCTGAGCAGGAGGCCACACTAGCCATCCATATGAGAGATCTTCTGAGGGCACACCCTCCCACCTTTGATGGAGCTGGTAGTGGTATAGAGGCAGAGACTTGGTTATTGGGTATAGGTAGGTGTTTCGCCATGCATCCTTATGGAAGCAACACCAAAGCCAGATGTGCTATTTTGCATCTCTGAGGTTTTGCTTTGACTTGGTGGTGGTTAGAGGAGCAAAAGTTGCACTTGGACATTAGCACTATCTCTTGGGAGTTGTTCTTAGAGAGATTTAGAGCCTGTTTCTTATCTAAAATGTATGTGTTTTGGAGATTTCCTTAAAATTTGTTACTAAGATAGTTATTTTTCGTATAGATAGGCTTGTAGATTGAGGTTGTTGTGAAATAGAATATTACGAAGATATTAGAATAAAATTTTATCTTAATAAAAATTTGCCTTTGATTAGTGATGTTATATTTAGTTAAATTGTTTTACATTTAAATAATGAGCAATTTAAGGTTATTCTTTTCTAATGTGGAGTTCGAAAAAGTCTTAGAATTATAGACATATTAAGAATAACTGAATGATGTTTAACTAGTATTCTTTCTCGAGTAAGGTCAGTGTTTTGTATTGTTTGGAGCTTTCCCTTGTCGACAATGCATGTCTCTTGAAGGAAGTATGAATGCCTGGAATATCAGTTGTAATGTTGTAATAACCTTGTCGTTGTAAATTATTTTGGTCTAAAGAAAAGTCATAGTCGTCTAAGCCTAGTTTCCTTATAAGGAAATGTACTTTTGTAACAAGGTAAAGAACTCAACTCACTAACTCCAGAGGGTTAATTGCTTAGGTTTGCAACTTGTTATTTGTGCCAATCTATTCCAATGGTATATTGTTTTGAGTTTTGAAGGGGATAAGGGAACTTTCATTGTTATGGTCAAAGTTTGAATGGCTTATGTAATGGTTTGGAATCTCTTGTAACCCTTGTCCTTGCTTGTTATTAGTTTTGGATGACTGGTTAAAGATTGTGAGGAGAGTGGCTTTCAAGGTGGGGCCAGTGCGCAAAGTGGCTGCCTGGGTAATGCCATGAAGTTGTAAGCAAGTGATAACTTAATAAATTACTTAGGAGGGTTGGGGTAGTAAATCACATAACAAGATAAGTAAGATGCCTCACCCATGCCTTGAGTGCTCTCGCAGGCTAAGGATGGGGTGAGAAGGCCAGGTTGGCAACGCTAACCTCCTTGTCACCATAAGAGGACATGTCAGCTCCGCATGCATCACCCTATGGGTCCCGTGCCTAGAGAGAGGCTACCAGGGTAACCATAGATGGGGGCCAACTTCTAGTGAGAGATAGCCTAGGTAACCCATGCTAGGACCATGTGATGATACTCTCCTTAGTGCAGTCCAGTGTCTTCCCCTTTATCTTTTGTTGTTACCTCTGGAGTGCAGACTTGTCTTGATGGTTGATCTTATCTTGATGAATTGGTTTTTCTTAATGATTGCCTTGTTTGGGCAAGTAATTTCTTGTCTTTGCCATCTTGTTATTTTGTTTGTCTGCATGGAGTCTGTATCTTGTTGTTGTATTATTGTTGTAATCTAGACCTAGTGGAACCTTATTGTTATCTCTTAGCTTGGAGGGGTGGATCTTAGGGTTCCACGTGGTTTGATGGCAGAGCTATCCATTGGTCTTCCTGGATGTTATGGTTCAAGATCAGTGCAGAAGTGTTTATGTTCCAGATTTGTTCTACATCTTCAAAGTTGTAGTATTCATTCCTAATTGTATTATTTGTAAAATAATGTATTCGGTCTTGTATTCTTGTATTGAATCTTGTAATTATTTAATTCTGCAAATGTATAACATAATACCTTCTTTTGTATTATGATGCATATCACTATAATGTTATAATTTTTATTCTGATGCAGTTATGTTTCCCTAGAGGAGTTAGATGTACACCTGTTATAATGTTCTATATAATGTTATCTTTAGCTACTGTTAATGAAATTTCTTGTTAAAAAAAAACATTATGTAAATCTGCTCTTGTTTGTCTAACACCCTAGGGTTGCATGATGGGGCATCACATTTGGTATCATATCTAGGTATAAACACTAGGTACTTTGGTTACAATTGAGCCCATTATGTGACCTAGTGCTTAAATTTTGTAGATTAAACTTCATCGCTGATGTATCCCTTTCTAAATGTAACAAATCATCTTTTGGTTTTGTAGGTAGATGCCTAGAGGTAGGGGTTGAGGTCGTGGTAGAGGTAGGGGTTGTGGGAGAGGTGGTGGTGGTACACCTCCCAATTCTCCTCATGAGAGTACCCATGAAGGCGGGGTTCAGAACATGGAAGGTCAGGGTCAGCCTAAGGGAGCCCAACTGAGATAGTTACTTGAGGAGGCCCTTGCCTATTTAGGTCCTAGATAGGAGGTTGAGCAGCCTAGAGAGGGTCAGGAGGTAGATCAGCTAGAACTTGGAGAGAGAGAGAGGTCACCCATGTGGAGAGAGTTGATAGCTGAGAAAGAGGCCACACTAGCCTGCCATATGAGAGATCTTCTGAGGCACACCCTCCCACCTTTGATGGAGCTGGTAGTGGTCTAGAGGCAGAGACTTGGTTATTGGATATATGTAGGTGTTTCACCATGCATCCTTATGGAAGCAACACCAAAGCCAGATGTGCTATTTTGCATCTCTAAGGTTTTGCTTCGACTTGGTGGTGGTTAGAGGAGCAAAAGCTACACTTGGACATTAGCACTGTCTCTTGGGAGTTGTTCATAGAGAGATTTAGAGCCTGTTTCTTATCTGATCACTGGAGACAGTGCCACGCACATGAGTTGCATGAGCTAAGGCAGATGGCCATGTCAATTGAGTAGTATGAGCGCAAATTCTATGAGCTCAAGTAGTATGTGGGTATAGGAGATGACGAGTATTTGTTGGTGCAAGATTTTATCAGGAGCTTGAATGCCTGGATCAGTGGAGGGGTTTGTGTATTCAAATCTAAGTCTATAGAGGTAGTAGTAGAGAAAGCCCGATTAGTGGAGGAGAATTTGGCTATGGCACTCGATGGACATATAGGTGTGCATATTAGCAGTGCACCTTCTTCATGTTTTGGTTCGCGTGGTGGATATACTTAGGTATCAGGATCTCATGCATCCTCAAAGGGTGGTCGACAGCAGCACTCTCAGGCCAAACTGAAGAATTATCAACCTCGGCAAGGTAATAAATTTTAGTCTAAGAAGGACTGGTCTTAGTAGCACAATAAGCACAAATACTTTGATCAACTAGCTCAGAGTATGCAGTCTGCAGTGAGCAAAGGTAGTTTCCAGTAGTCTAGTGCTTTCTATGGTGGTGGTGGTTTTGGTAGAGGCACAAGGTGCTTCTCTTGTGGCCAACAGGGCCATATTGCTAGACAGTGTCCTCAGAGGAGTACTTCAGGGTTTGGACATCAACTGGTGGCTTCAGAGCCAACGGTTGGTGATGTAGGCATATCTCACAAAGTCTTTGTAATGGTTGATAACTGTCACGTAGAGCACCAGGGCACTGTGGTGGAGACTTCTGGTTTCATGCGAGGTATTGGTTTTTCTATTCTCTCTGATTCTGGTGCATCTGATTCATTCATATCTCCTTCTCTTGTGGAGTGTTATGGCTTAGTGGAAACAAAGTAGGATGATAGGTGGCAGGTTGAGTTAGCTTCTAGGGCTAAGATTGTAGTTGAGTCTAGTTCTCAGGTGTGAGTTGAGGATTGTCTCTCTATCTACTATAGTAGACCTTCGCATCCTACCCCTTGGGTCATATGATATAGTTTTGGGGATGGATTGGTTAGAGGCCCATCAGGTAGTGATCGATTGTCAGCATAAGTTTGTTAAATGTGTGGATGACTCTGGTATAGAGGTGGAGGTGGTAGGAGTTTAGAGACCTATTTCCCTATGTATGATCTCCTCTATGCAGCTTACAAGATGCATGCGTCAGGGATGTCAGCTTTTTGCAGTGTCAGTTAGTGACTTGGAGATGGAGGAGAGTCAAGAGGCATCTCTTGATGATCATCCACTTTTGAGGGAGTATGCCGATGTTTTTCCTTCTAAGATTTTGGGGATGCCACCTAAGTGTGACATCGACTTCAGGATTGATCTTGTTCCTAGCGTAGAACCTATCTCTCGAGCTCCATACAGGATGACCACTTAGGAGCTTAAGGAGCTGTGACTGTAGTTGGAGGAGTTATTAGCCAAGGGATTCATTCGACCTAGTTTCTCTCCTTGAGGAGTAGCTGTGATCTTTATGAAAAAGAAGGATGGATCTCTGCGGTTGTGTATTGACTACCGATAGCTCAATAAGGTCACTGTGAAAAATAGATACCCCTTGCCTCGAATCTATGATTTGTTTGACCAGATTAAAGGAGCAAAGGTGTTTTCTAAAATTGACCTTAAGTTGGGATATCACTAGTTGAGCATTTTTGAGGTAGTTATTCATAAAATGGCATTTCACACCCATTATGGACATTATGAGTTCACAGTAGTACCATTCGGGTTGACGAATGCACCTTCAGTATTCATGAGCCTGATGAATGGTGTTTTCTGCATGTATCTCAATAGGTTTGTCCTTGTTTTTCTAGTTGATATATTGATCTATTCGAGGACTATGGAGGAGTATGAGGAGCATTTGTGTTAGGTGTTGCAATGTTTGAGAGAAAATTAACTTTATGCTAATTTGTCGAAATGTGAATTCTTCCAGACAGAGGTGAAGTACTTGGGTCACGTTATCTCTGGAGAGGGTATTGCAGTGGATCCTTCGAAGATTCAAGCTATTATGAATTGGCTTGCACCTACTAATGTTTCTAAGGTCCATAGTTTTATGGGTTTGGCAGGTTACTATCACTGCTTTGTTATGGGGTTTTCGAGGATTGCCCATTCTATTACTTCTCTTCAGAGGAAAGGGAAGAAGTTTGTTTGGTCAGAGCAGTGTCAGGCAGGTTTTCAGACCCTTAAGGAGCAGTTGACCAGTGCACCTATTTTAGTAGTTCCTGATCCTACTAGGGACTTTGTTGTATGTACCGATGCTTCTCTGGAGGGTTTAGGAGTAGTTTTGATGTAAGATGGTAGCATGATTGCCTATGAGTCTTGCAAACTCAAGGATCACGAATTGAACTATCCCACTCATGATTTGGAGTTAGCCACAGTTGTGCATGCTGGCGAGGTGGAGACATTTTCTCTTAGGGCATCAATTTGAGCTGCATAGTGATCATTGTAGCTTGCAGTATATTTTCACGCAACCAAACTTGAATGTGAGGTAGAGGCGTTGGATGGAGTTCTTGTGTGAATATGACTTTGAGGTCAAGTATAATCAGGGCAAAGAGAATGTAGTAGTGGATGCTCTTAGTCATCAGTGACATAAGATCTCAGTACTCTCTCTCACAGTTGATTAGAGAGGTTAGATTCTCGCAACACTTCCTACCGATAGTTGGTGCAAGGAGGTGAGATCTGAGATTGAGTCTGGTAGACCTTTAGAGGGTAGATTCTACGGTTACTCTCTTGAGTCAGATGGTCTTTTGCAACATTTGGGTTGTATCTATGTTCCTAGTTCTAAGGGTCTTCATACCCTAGTATTGTCAAAGGTGCATCAGGTACCTTATTTTGGTCATCTAGGTGTCAAGAAGATGCATGCAGATCTACGTCAGCTATACTTTTGGAGTGGCATGAAGCAGGATATTGCTGATTTTATGTTGAGATGTCTTGAGTGTCAGAGGGTGAAGGTAGAGCATTAGCACCCTATAGGTCTTTTGCAACCTCATTTGGTCCTATAATGGAAATGGGACATCACTTTGATAGATTTCATTGTTGGTTTTCTGGTATCCTCTTGTTGACACGATGCTATTATGGTCACTATGGATAGGTTGACGAAGGTAGCTCACTTCTCTCCTGTCTGTTCTTCTTATAATGCCTCTATGGTGGCTAGAGTGTACATGGAGGGCATAGTTAGACTTCATGGGATTCCTCGTAGGATCATCTACAATAGGGATCTAGTGTTCACTTCCACCCTTTGGACTTCTTTGTAGCATGCTTTGGGGACACAGCTAAACTTTAGTTCAGCTTACCATCCTGAGACTGATGGTAAGACCGAGAGGGTTAATCAGGTTCTTGAGGATATGCTTAGGATGCATGTGATGGATCGATAGAGCTGTTAGGAGGACTACCTGTACTTGGTGGAGTTTGCCTATAATAATGGGTATCACAGTTCTATTGGCATGTCTCCATTCTAGGCCTTGTATGGTCACCCTTGTAGGACACCTCTGAGTTGGGATTGTTTGGAGGATAGAGTCCTTCTAGGACCAGATATGCTTAGAGGTATGGAGCAGCAGGTTGAGAGGATTAGAGAGCTTTTCATGGTAGCACAAGACAGACAGAAGAAGTATGCAAATGCTCATAGGATCGATCGACAGTTTTTGGTTGGGCATCGGGTGTTCTTGCATGTGCGACCATGAAAGAGTCTAATCTGCTATGGAAAGGGCTCTAAGCTAGCACCACACTTTGTTGGACCTTTTGAGGTGTTGGAGAGGATCAGTCTTGTTACTTATCATCTTGCTTTGCTACCCAATCTTTCACACATCCGTGATGTGTTTCATGTTTCTGTACTTAGACCTTACTATCCAAATATTGCTCATGTTCTTGATTGGAATGCTCTACAGGCAGATGACGGGTAACTGGTTTTGGAGCCCATAGGCATTCTATAGCACATGAGACTTGCTCTCAAGGGCTGAGACGTGGAGCAGGTCAGGGTCTAGTGGGATCCTAATGACATGACTTCTGCTACCTGGGAGGATGCTTTTAGGATGAGAGAGTTATACCCTTACTTATTTGTAAGCTTCCAGGAGTAAGCCTGACTCTAGGGGGGAGGTTGAATGCCCCCTCGTGTTTTGGCTTGTGATAGTTGCTAGTTTCACATTTCTCTCTATCAGTTCTAAGATAGTTCTTAGTTCTTCCATTGCTTTTAGATAGTTTTGAGACATTTGGACTAGTAGGCTTATGGTTTATGTTTATTTTGATCATGATGGACTATGTTTGGCTGATATAGTTTTGACATGTGTTTTGCCTTTATGATGACATTGTTGTTATTCTAGTTATGACGAGATGGACATGTTTAGTGATGGTTTAATATTATCATGTTTTATGCATCTGATTTTAAATAGAAATGGTTATAGTCTTGTTTCAGAGTAGGGATGGTGTAGTACTACTCAGTTCGAGCACCCTACTATGCCATAATTGTTTGACTTGGTGTGTGTTTGATATATATGCAGTTGATCATATACAACACATCGTTCTCATGCAGGTTGCAGGTACCAGGCCTCGACTCCACCTGACTTAGCAGGTCTGAGCAGACCCTACACCATGGATAACATTGATGGAGATAACATGAGGGTTACTCCCCTAGGTCAATCTCAACCTTTTGTTGTGATTTTGTGTCGTGATGTGACCCTTTGATCCTCGTTTCATGTTGTTAGTTGTCACGTGTTGTGGAGCATTGTTGAGTTTCATTTAAGTTATGTTGATGTGTTTCTCTTGATAATATCTTAATGAACTATTATTATAGTGATAATGCTATTCATGTGTTAAAATTAATAGAATTTTGTGTAGTTGTAGAATTTGGAATATTACCTAACTAAAATTTATTATTGAATAAATTTATTATTTTTTTAAGCATCTGAAGTTTTTCATGGTTAATAAATATATATAGCTGATAAAGAATAATATTAGGTAATAAATTAATGTTATGAGTTGTTGATTGTGAATTTTCAAGATTTGGGGAAATCTCTATTATTAGTAAAATTTTAAAATTCTCGGAGGAGTGGGGATTCTGGGTAACAGATGCATGATTTTGATAATTTATGAGATTAGCTATTTTTATTTGGCTGTGGATTCTTTTAGAAGGGGATTGTGTTGGGAAGAAGAGGACAGGACTTGTGAAAAAAAAAGGGATTTGGAGAGGAAGAACTACGGAAAAAGAAGAGAGGAATTCGTACAAGAAGAGGATTCTGAAGCTATTTCTGGGTATGTATGTCTTCAAATTTAAAACCTCTCCTTGCTATGTTTTGAATCCAATCCTTGTATGATCCATTATCCTAAAATTGTTTTTTGCATGTTCAAACCCTTTGTCTGCATTCTGAATTTGAGCTATTTTGCGTTCCTAAAATTGTCAACCTTTCCATGGATGTCCACCTTAGTAATTCTATTTTACCAATCAAACCCTTTATTCTCCTTGTTCCTTGTGGCATTGCAAACTAAGTCAATTACCATCTCGGCAATTTTCTCCACACATGAAATTAGGAAAAAATTCTTCTTCTGAGATAAGGTTCTTCTACTCATGCAAAACCAAAGGTAGCTCACTTCTCTCCTGTCTGTTCTTCTTATAATGCCTCTACGGTGGCTAGAGTGTTCATGGAGGACATAGTCAGACTTCATGGGATTCCTCATAGGATCATCTCTGATAGGGATCTAGTGTTCACTCCCACCCTTTGGACTTCTTTACAGCATGCTTTGGGAACACAACTAAACTTTAGTTTAGCTTACCATCCTGAGACTGATGGTTAGACCGAGAGGGTTAATCAGGTTCTTGAGGATATGCTTAGGATGTATGTGATGGATCAACAGAGCTGTTGGGAGGACTGCCTGTACTTGGTGGAGTTTGCCTATAATAATGGGTATCATAGTTCTATTGACATGTCTCCATTCCAGGCCTTGTATGGTCGCCCTTGTAGGACCCCTCTGAGTTGGGATCATTTGGAGGATAGAGTCCTTCTAGGACCAGATATGCTTAGAGATATGGAGTAGCAGGTTGAGAGGATTAGAGAGCTTTTGGTGGTAGCACAGGATAGATAGAAGAAGTATGCATATGCTCATAGGATTGTTCGATAGTTTTCAGTTGCGAATCAGGTGTTCTTGCGTGTGTGACCGTGAAAGAGTCTAATCCTCTACGAAAAGGGCTCTAAGCTAGCACCATGCTTTGTTGGACCTTTTGAGGTGTTGGAGAGGATCAGTCTTGTTTTTGATCATCTTACTTTGCCACCCAATCTTTCACGCATCCATGATGTGTTTCATGTTTCTGTACTTAGACCTTACTATCCAGATATTGCTCAGGTTCATGATTGGACTTCTCTACAGGTAGAGGATGGGAAGTTGGCTTTGGAGCCCATAGGCATTCTGTAGCATAGGAGACTTACTCTCAAGGGCACAGATGTGGAGCAGGTCAGGGTCTAGTGGTATCCTAATGACGAGACTTCTGCTACATGGGAGGATGCTTCCAGGATGAGAGAGTTATACCCTTACTTATTTGTAGGATTCCAAGAGTAAGCCTGACTCTAGGGGGAGGATGTAATGCCCCCTCATGTTTTGGCTTGTGATAGTTGTTAGTTTCACATTTCTCTCTGTCAGTTCTAAGATAGTTGTTAGTTCTTCCATTGCTTTTAGATAGTTCTGAGATATTTGGACTAGTAGGTTTATGGTTTATGTTTATTTTGATCATGATGGACTATGTTCGACTGATATAGTTTTGACATGTGTTATGAATTTATGATGACATTATTGTTATTCTAGTTATGACGAGATGGACATGTTTAGTGATGGTTTAGTATTATCATGTTTTATGCATCTGATTATAAATAGAAATGGTTATAGTCTTGTTTCAGAGCAGGGACGTTGCAGTACTACTTGGTTCGAGCACCCTACTACACCGTGATTCTCTGACTTGGTGTGTGTTTGATATATATGCAATTGATCATATACAACTCATCGTTCTCATGCAGGTTGTAGGTACCAGGCCTCGACTCCACCTGACTTAATAGGTCTGAGCGGGCCCTACACCATGGATAACGTTGATGGAGATAACATGAGGGTTACTCCCCTAGGTTAGTCTCAGCCTTCTGTTGTGATTTTGTGTCATGATGTGACCCTTTGATCCTCACTTCATGTTGTTAGTCATCACGTGTTGTCGAGCATTATTGAGTTTTGTTTAAGTTACGTCGATATGTTTCTCTTGATAATATCTTAATGAACTATTATTATAGTGATAATGCTATTCATGTGTTAAAATTAATAGAATTTTTTGTAGTCATAGAATTTGGAATATTACCTACGTAAAATTTATTGTTGAATAAATAAATTATTTTTTTAAGCATCTGAAGTTTTTCATGGTTAATAAATATATATAGCTGACAAAGAGTAATATTAGGTAATAAATTAATGTTATGAGTTGTCAATTGTGAATTTTCAAGATTTTGGGAAATCTCTATTATTAGTAAAATTTTAAAATTCTCGGAGGAGTGGGGATTCTGGGTAAGGGATGCATGGCTGTGATAATTTATGAGATTAGCAATTTTTATTTGGGGGTGGATTCTTTTAGAAGGGGATTATGTTGGGAAGAAGAGGACATGAATTGTGAAAAAAAAAGGATCTGGAGAGGAAGAATTGGGGAAAAGGAATAGAGGAATTCGAAGAAGAAGAGGATTTTGAAGCTATTTTTGGGTATGTATGTCTTTAAATTTAAAATCTCTCCTTGCTATGTTTTGAATCCAATCCCTGTATGATCCCTTATTCTGAAATTGTTTTCTGCATGTTCAAACCCTTTGTCTACATTCTAAATTTGAGCTATTTTGCGTTCCTGAAATTGTCAACCTTTCCATGGATGTTCACCTTAGCAATTCTATTTTACCAATCAAACCTTTTATTCTCCTTTTTCCTTGTGGCATTGCAAACTAAGTCAATCACCATCTCAGCAATTTTCTCTACACATGAAATTAGGAACAATTTCTTCTTCTGAGATCAGGTTTTTCTACTCATGCAAAACTAAGCTTAGCAAGTTAAGGATGGGGTGAGAAGGCCTGATTGGCAAGGCTGACCTTGTCACCATGAGAGGACATGTCGGCTCCACATGTGTCCCCCTATGGGGCCGGTGCCTAGAGAGAGGCTGCCAAGGTAACCATAGATGGGGGCTAGCTTCTAGTGAGAGATAGCCTAGGTAACCCATGCTAGGACCATGCAATGACACTCTCCTTATTGCAATCCAGTGCCTTCCCCTTTATCTTTTGTTGTTACGTCTGGAGTACAGATTTGTCTTGATGGTTGATTTTATCTTGATGAATTAGTTTGTCTTAATGATTGTCTTGTTTCAGTGAGTACTATCTTGTCTGTGTCATCTTGTTATTTTGTTTGTCTGCATGGAGTCTATATCTTGTTGTATTATTGTTGTAATCTAGACCTAGTGGAACCTCATTGTTATCTCCTAGCTTGGAGGGGTGGACCTCAGGGTTCCACATGGTTGGGTGGTAGAGCTATCCATTGGTCTTCCTAGATGTTATGGTTCAAGATCAGTACAGAAGTGTTTCCATTCCAAATTTGTTCTACATCTTCAGAGTTGTAGTATTCATTCCTAATTGTATTACTTGTAAATTGATGTATTCGTTCTTGTATTCTTGTATTGAATCTTGTAATTATTCAATTTTGCACATGTATAACCTAATACCCTCTGTTGTATTATGATGCATATCACTATAATGTTATAATTTTTATTCTGATCCAATTATGTTTCCCTAGAGGAGTTAGATGTGCACCTATTATAATGTTCTGTATAATGTTATCTTTAGCTACTGTTAATGCAATTTCTTGTTCAAAAAAAAAATCTGTAAATTTGCTCTTGTTTGTCTAACACCCTAGGGTTGCATGATAGGGCATCACATCCTGACTTTGTACAGATGGAGAAATTGACCTAAAATAATGGTGGCTGCCTGTACAACTAGAATTACAATTAAAACAAAATCACAGGAAATCAAAACGAAAATAATAACACAAATATTATTAACTTGTTATCAGTTGAATAAAAAACATAAATAATGTAATAAGAGAAACATTACAGACCTCTTATTTTTTTGTTTAGGATAAATATAAATGTGTTTATTGGTTTGAATAATCATAAATTTTTATTTGTAATTTTATATTTTGTGAACAAACTACCCATTTGAAGAATATATAAAATATGAATAAATTAAATCAAAATGTTATATTGTCAAGAGAATATAGATTTCTATGAGTGAAACAATACACATTTGAAGAAAACAAATAATATTTGTCTAACTTAAAAAAATCCTTTAATAACCAAAAATTACTTTTTTCATAACCAAATTCCCACAAAAATTTACTCACTCATAATAATAATTAATAATAATAATAATATATAAGCATTTATATCACAATAATATTTTAATTTAGTCACTCATTATTTAATCAAATATGTACAAATATTATAATTCCATTCATATGTAAAATCATAATCCCATCGAAAAACTATTGTTATTATTATTATTATTAAGAATTATATTGTTTTATTAAATACAAATTAAACTATGATATTAATGTGAAATTATTATTATTATTATTATTATTATTATTATTATTATTATTATGTCCTCCTTCTCCTCCTCCTCCTCCTCCTCCTCCTTAGTTATATTCAATAAAAATTAAACTACCATATTAATATATGAAAATAACAATATCATATTACACAATATTATTATTATTATTATAAATTGTTAGTAATTTTTATATTTTTATACATAAAAGAATAAAATAACTATAGAATGGTGACAAATAAATTATATCATTATAAATTATAATATAAATATATTAATTTGTTGCTAATTTTTAATATTTAGCGAACATAAGAGAATAAAAGAATAATATTAATATTAATAAAAAACAAATTAATTTGTGAGTTATTTTTAATATTTTTATAACCAAAACAATAAAAAACTGACAAATACATTAAATTATTATATATTATAATAATATAAATATTACAATTATTTTATAATTATAATAAGAAAAAATTAATTGTTTCATAACCAAATTCCTGCAAATATTGAGTCACTCATAAAAATATTTAAAAAATTATTTTGATAATAATAATAATCATATAACAATTTAATAAGCATAAATGAATTGTTTCATAACCAAATTCCCGCAAATATTGACTCGGTCATTAAAAAAATTTAAAAAGTTATTTGCTCTCCATTGCTATAATGCCCCTCCATTCTCATCTTGGATGTGCAGATGGTCTGGCTAAGGAGCATGAAGATGAATATAAAATAATATGAATATTTAGGGTATGTTAGACAGTTGATGTTGTACATTATATGATGTTGGTAGATGCTACATTCATGTTAATGACATTCCTAATTATGCCCATGTGTGGTTTCATATGACAGTATGTTTTATCAATAATCTTTTTTGCGACACTGATAATTTATATGCTCTAACATTGTTTTACATCTAGGTGACTATGATGTTGTTCTTACTATGATTTTCATATGTTAGAATTGATTTTTATGCGACTGATTCTATATCATAGGATGTTATGTTGTGTTGTTTTGTATAGATTAATCTTAGTATGTGTATCATGCGATTATCTAATGATGGTTCTTATTTAGTCGTTCAGTAACTGATTGCTATGTGTGTTGTGATTACATGTTTGATGTGATGGTGAAAGGGACAATGTTGCATTACTCATGCATGAGTATCTTGCTACACTATGATTTTGACTATATATATATATATATATTTATTTATTTATTTATTTATTTATTTGATTATTTAGTTGCTATAGGATGCAAGTACCAGGCATCGACTCCCCCTGAATTGACAGGTCTAAGCATGCCTTAAACCCAATGGAAACTATTGAATGGAGATAATATGTGGTCTCCTATTTTTCCATCATCCTTGAAAATGATGAGTATCTAGTTTTGTACCCAGTCAGTGTTCTCTATATGGGTGTAATGGTCAGTCATTGTCATTTTGGTCATGCTTTCGATCATGCATTGTGTCAAGTATTGTTTGGCATTTGGGTTATTTTGTTTGGAATTGTTTGATTAATGTTTTGGTTAATTGCTTCATTACAATAAAATTATTAAGTCAAGAGGGCACTTTGATAAATAAATATAGATACTTTTATGTAAATTATAGTTGTGTGGAAATATGTACTATTATGTCTGAAAAAGATTCTCTTTCTTCATTATTATTGCCTTGAGTAATTATTTTCTATTTTGGCCACTTGGAAGAAGTGGCAGTTATGCACCTCAAGAGGGAATCTTAGAAATAATTGTTTCTTTTGTGTAAGAGACTAATTTTAGAAAAGTAGAAAGAAACTATATTTGTTGGGTTGTAAATGAAATAAATAGCAAATTCTAAAATACATAAAATTAGAGAGAAATTGATGTTTGGTTAAAAATAGCAAATTGTAAGAAAGTAATAAAGGAGAATCTTCTGGAAGAAATCATGGGGGTGGTTATGCATGCCCAACTTTATTTTGCAATCTCAAGACATAATTTGGGGAGAAGCATGCATTTCAGATAGGAGAATATGTTTTGTGTTTTGGGGATCTCTCTCTCAAAAAGTTTTCATTTTTCTTTTGGCACCATAAACCATAGTTTCAAGAAGAAAAGACTTGGGGGAAAATGGATGTGATCTGAGAATTTTGTGAAGATGTGATAGAATTAATATTATAGGTATGGACTGAGATATGAATCTGCTTTATTGTTGCATTAGATTTAGTAAAATATTCTATGAATTCTTTTCTACATTTTCTTAATTTAGTCTATTGCATTAGACATAACTTTATTTTTACAAACTAGGTTTCTCTGATTTTTCTATATATGGTGTATGGCCTGGATACCTAAATCATATAAAAAAATCAGCCATACCCAGTTTGTCATTTTTGAGATATGAATATTTTGTGACTGTCTACCTCTCATCCATTTCATCTCTATTAAAATAGTTAGTTGCATCACCAATACCTCTATATTTTAGAACTAGGTTTCTCTAAGATTTTTTCAACAAATTTATTTTATGCATATCTTACAATCATTGCTTTCCATCATATGACTCTCTTTGAGGCATTCTACCAATTAGTCTGCATGCCCTATCTATGCTTTCACATTTTGCATTGTTGGTAGCTTCTAAAGCCTTCTCAATAAATTCATTTTTTGTTGATCCTATCATATGCATGTGGTTAAAAGTGTAGTAGATTTGATGAAGATGTTAGATCTATAGGAATGTTTTGTTGTTTTGTATTCCTTTCCTCTCAAGCTAACCTTAGAACAAAGTTCTTTCATTGTATCTTCAGGTTTTGTATCTTGTGATTCTAACCAATGTAAGATATTTATAACATTCTAATATTATAGGCTTTTATCCTTGCTTATACAATTATATTTAATAGTATTTACAATTGTCTAGATTATTAATGAAATCTACATCAGTGTAAATAGTGTAAATAATTGTTGTGTTTAATTTGTATGCCTTAGAGTTATTTGCAATTTGTTCACAGTCATTTTAATTAAATGAAATTAACATAAGTCTTGGGAACTATTAGTTAAAATATTATTACTCATGGACTCTTATATCTTATGATCATAAAAGTAACTATTACTAGTGGTTGGAATATGATAGTTCTATATTGTTGAGAAAGATTCACTTTATGATTGTTAGATGATTGATCATGATTCAACTAATGTTACATTCTTCAAGACCCATAATTAATGCATTATGTCATATGTCACAATTGTGGTGTTGTATTTGAATTATTGATGAAGGATCTTAGTTTGGTCTATTAGGTGATAATGTGCATTTGAGAGTGAATGTGATGTGAGACCATAGTGTTTAGTGTGTCAAGTGTTTGTGTCATTTAGGAAAGTTGATTCTAGAGGCCAAGAGAGGTAGTTGTGTGTATGACTCCTGTGATTATGTAATCTTGCAAATGGTTGAATATGTATTGGTTATATGTTGACTCCACTCTGTTTATTGATTCATGTGGTTATGATGACTGTGCAAGATGGATAATGCCTTGCTCAGTGTACCTATTCATGTGGTTATGATGACTGTGCAAGATGGATAATGCCTTGCTCAGTGTACCTATTCATGTGGTTATGATAACTATGCAAGATGGGTAATGCCCTACTTTGTGTAATGTGAAATGATATATATTTTGTGTTGTAAATGTATCATGATGAGAAATGTGATAGTTCATGCTTGGGTTTTGTTTTGGGCATTGAGAATCTAGATGTAGTGAAAGGGGAGTGGCTTTCAATGTGGGGCCGGCACCCAAAGTGGCTTGTCAGGGAAAGCCATTGGAAGTTGTTAATCTAATGATAACTTAATAATAAATCTAGAGGGTTAGGTAGTTTTCACATTAATCAAGATAATTAGATGCCTCACTCATGCCTGTATTGCTTGTTTCAGCTAAGGATGAGATGTGAAGGTTGTGGTTTGGAAAGTCAACTTCCTTGTCCTCACAAAAGGAATGTTGGTTTTGCATGTGTCACCCTATGGGGCCGATGTCTAGTGAGAGACTGTCAGGGTAACCATAGATGGGGGGTGGCACCTAGCGAGAGACTGTCAGGGTAACCCATGGATGGGGGCCTACATCTAGCTAGAGACAATTAGGATAACCTATGCTAGGACCATGTGATGACACTCATCCCTACTGCAGTCTAGTAGTCTCTAGTTGTGTTCTCCCCTTTGTTTTGTGAATGCCTTTGGAAGTGATGTTTGAGTTACTTGTGATGTCCTTATTGACTAGTGTTGTTTTAGAGTCATGTGTAGTCCTTGCACCTATTAGTCTATTATCTTTTTTACTATTGGAGGAAGTGGTGATTCTATTGTGAATGTCATGTGTACTTGTATGTTGGAGTCATGTTAGCCTTTTATGTTGTGTTCCTGTCTTCTTAACTATTTCATGTTGTGGGACCTTATTGTTATCTCCTAGCATGGGGGCTGGACCTTAGGGCTCCACATGGTTGGGTGGTTGTGCTTATATCTCCATTGGTTTCTCTTGCTGCTATTCGTGTACAAGAAGGTGTACCTTGTGTAACAAATTTCAGATCTTGATCTAGCTGAGGAGACAGATACTTATGATCATGTTCCATTCTTGTATATCAGTTGAATTATGTACTGTTATCTTGATGTATGTACTCCAATGTAATCTGGATAGTGATATTGTAAATAATGTAATGTTGTACTCTCTTGTAAAATAACTTGTTTATGTACTTGTGATCCTATGTGCAAGATCCTGATGTTACTTATTTGATGATTTAAAATAGAATTGTATGTGTTTATTCATCTGATTCAATTAGACCTTGAATGAATCATGGTTGTTAGTTAGTTCATCACGTTGTTTAAGAACTTGCTACTTGTTCATCAGTAATGCAACTGTGGAACCCTAGAGGATAAAACTTAACTTATGTTAGGAGTAAATATGATTTACTTTCATTGTTATTTCTTAAATAAATAAAAAAATTTGTCATTTTTGTAATCTTAGTTGTGTTATCCTCTAGGTTCCTTGGCGGGGTGTTACAATTGCCACCTCCTCCCTTGTAACCAGATTTGTCTCCTCATTTTGAGGTGTTTGTTTCACTCAAAAAAATATTACCATTGCCAACTCCTCCCTTCTAACCAGAATTACCTCCTCAATTTTAGGTGTTTGTTGCACTAAAAATAGTATCTCCAACAATCGGTCAAGAAGAGGTCATTTTATTTGAGCCAATCACAATAGAGATAAATAATTTCTCTAATTTTATTGGAGCCAATCACAATAGAGATAAATAATTTCTCCATTTAAAAAAAAAAAATTTGTCATGTTCACATAGAAAAAGTTCAAATTTAATTCAAATTTGCCTAAAAAAAAATTATACTATGTTTTGATTGGTTTACTCTTGCTAGGTTAACTACTAGATAAGCCACAAAGATTGCAATAGTACTGCAGAAGGAGGTACTAATAAAAGGAATACAGAGAGGCCGGAGATGGATAAAATGAAAGAAATATGGAAGGGGTAGAGTCAACATTCATCTGAATCTCTTTTCACTATATAATTGGATACCATGTCTAGGGCTTAAATTTGATAGTCGACTTTGCTTGTCAAGAAATTTTTTTATGACAGTTATTTATTCAATGGCGCCCTTCAAATTTACTACTATGACATGCCTTGGTATAAGTAAATCATATAAAAATCAAATATATATCATAATCCTATATAAATTTTGACAATTTGTCCAAAATCTCTCCTTTCATATGATAGTCTTTTTAAAATTTTGATTGTATTTTACAACAAAAATGTCTAAATACAGCTATACAACTATCAAATTTAGGCCCTGACTATGTCTCATCTTTGAGATGAAGTATAGCTTTACAAGATTTCTCTTCAACAAACCAGGATATGCCTTGTGCAATATTGTGGATAAGGTATGTCAATATGCTTTAAAAACTCTAGTTAATCCATGTATTTAGAGAAATTTCTTATCTTACTATTAAATAATTACCTTTTCTTCTTACTAATGAGTAGTGAGTATTTCCATGAATTTAAAAACTTAAATGAATTTCATTGAAATTTATTGTTTGGGCAGGGATGCTTTGGGAAACCTTGTCCCACTCCCATACTTAAACTTGATAGTTTAGACTGAATTATTGAATAAATATCCTATCTAATATTTTAATTCATTGGGTTTATCCAATTATTAAATAACTTCATATATTTTTTGGTTATGTGATTTTTTTTATGGAGATCATTGACAAGATCTGGGGTATCTATTCTGTCTTCACCAATAGACCAAGGGTCCTTTAACTATTTTTTTTTAATTTTTAATAACCATTTTAAAGAAATGTAATAACACTAATTATTATTTGTCACATCAATAAAATAAACTTGCTTCATTTTTAAAATGTTGAAAATAATATGGTTTATGTGTTAAAGTAATCGTACATCTTTAACATTCAAAGATCAATTTTGGTCACTAAAAATAGGACAAATATTTAACACATTTTATTATAGATGAGGTATAAAATTACTATTGATTTTGTTGTGGATAAGATGTAAAATTACTATTGATTATTTGACCACTCCATGATATGATATTTAAGTAGAGTGTACACAAACAACCTCCCAACACTTTAAAATTTAAAGTTTTTATGGCCATCCAGTTTAGAGTCATTCAAGTGCCCGCCAACTACATTTACGCACCAAGGTGAAATAGTACAAGAAGTTGTAAAATTTCAATTGCTTGGGCTGCTCCTTCAAAGCTGCAATCATTTTGGTGCTCAAATCTTAACATTCGATGACCAGATTTGAGGTTTAATCCATTTGTTGATAGAATATTCTGGTAATTTCTATCAATTCTAGGTTAGTTTTGTTTTTTATTTTTGTCGGCTATGTTTGGTAGTTTCTAGAAATTTATTTTAAATGTAAGATAGCTATTGTCGGCTATTCTAGAACCTTCACACTACATCCAAACCTATCTATAAAAGAGATATCTGTAAATCATTTTATGCAAGAGAAATAAAGATCTATTTGGTGCAGCAACACTGTTCACGGTTATTGTTTTCTGTTTATTACACTTCCGTCTCTGTCCACCCACAGGAGGTATCAGAGCCACATTTCTATGAGATCTAGGTTTAGGGTTTAATCCTATGTGAATGGTTTATAAGATCATAGATCAGATATATGTTTGTTTCAAGTGATAGTGTTTCACATAAAGAAGGTGGTTGCAGGTGAAAACAAAATAAGATCCAGAGGAAGGCGCAAGTTTTTTAAAAGGGAATCAAGTTACCGTTTTTGGAGACTGTCAATCTAGAGATTGCTCATTTTTTAGCTGTAGTCTTAGTTTGTTGTCAAACAAGAAGGAGCCATTGAAGGAAATCACAGTTTTAGATCAGGATTGTCAAAAGAGATCATTGGCAAATTAGAGAGGATGCCATAAGAACATAGCCGCAGTTGTCAAGCAACCAAAACTAGAGGAAGCCAATAGAAAGGAAGAGATATTGCCAAACAGAAGGAGACTGTAGTCAAGAACAAAAAGGAGGAAGTCAGTCGTCCAACTTTAATCCATTGTAGATTACTTAAGAAGATCGAATGTAGGGTTTACAGATATTATTTTCAGACATGGCATCAGGTATTTTGCAAACTATAATTCCAATATTTTCTGGTAAAAATTATGATAATTGGTTACTTAGAATGAAATTGATACTTTGTTCACAAGAGTTATCAGAGATAGTTGAGAGATAGTTGAAAAAGGTTACACAGAACCACAAGATGAGTCTACTTTGAGTACTGATGAAAAGAATAAGCTTAGTGAAAATAGGAAAAGAATATAAGGGATTTACAGATAATTGGACAAGGATTGGATGATTCAGTTGCTAGAAGGATTAAGCTAGCCATTATAGCCAAGCAAGAATGGGACATTCTAGAAATGACATATCAAGGTACAATTAAGGTAAAAGTTTCCAAATTACAAGCATTTAGGAGAGAATTTGAAAACCTACCAATGAAAGATTCTGATTTAGTAAATCAATTTTCAATTCGTGTTATGGATTTGGCTAATCAAATAAGGATGAATGGTGATGAGCTAACAGATCAAAAGGTTGTAGAAAAGATCTTAAGAAGTTTGCCTATTAAATTTGATGCTATGTGGTGATAATTGAGGAATCTAAAGATTTTTCAACATATTCAATAGATGAGTTGTTTGGTTCTTTGAAAAATCATGAGTACAGGTTGAATATGAATAATAATACCTTATTGGAGAATGCATTCAAAGCACAAATGACATTTGGCAAAGATAGAGGAAGAGGAAATTCAGGATTCAGAGGAAGAGGAAGAAATAATTACTAAAGAGAAGAAAGGAGTCCAGATCTAGGAGGAAGGAGAAATCAAAGTTTTAATTCAAGGGGACGGAATAACAATCAGGCATCACAAAGGTATGACAAATCAAATGTTCAATGTTATTATTGCAAGAAGTATGGTCACTTTGCAAATGAATGTCAAAAGAAACAAGTAGATATTGGAAAGCAATATGCAAATTTTTCTAAGAGTAGCTCTGAGACATTATTTATTACATGTCATGTAGCTCAAGAAAGTTCAAGTAACATTTAGTTTCTAGATAGTGGTTGTAGTAATCAAATCCAATCATGGTGACCAAGGGGAAGGAGATGAATAGATAGACCTGGATGAAAATATAAAAGGGGAATGAATTGTCATAATTTATAGATATTTCTTGTTATTTCATGATCTTCCTACTTGTCAAGACTTTAATTAAACATTGCTCTTGTAAAATTTTAAAATGGAGTATAAGTTATTTTTATTATTTGGTTTCAAGAAATAGTTGGGACTCTTATTTAGTTTTGATATTATTCCTATATACGGAATGTGCAATGAGATGTCTAGATCTTTTATTGAAATTACTTTCATGACTAGATCATTAAATACTTCTTTGGTTCTAAAATTTTGAGGAAAGGGGGATATTTTCATACAATTTGTGACATTTTCTTTGGAGAACAGAGGATTATGCTCTACCTCTTACTCAGTAATACAAGAGAAATTTGGACATTGGGTAGATTATCTCTATTTGTTGTTATTCATTCTTCTTATCTTGAATGAGTGGCATCTTGAGTATGGAAAGCTTATGTTTCTTTTGTGTGAAATATTGATAACCTACCTCTATTATATTTAGATTGGCATCAGATATGTCTTCACTCTTACCTTTGAATTCGATGCAAAGGTGGTGATACAGTAATTTATTATTCATTTATCAGATTCTTTCAATTCTTACATTTGGGTGTATTTGGGTGATGTTTATAATCATAAGTTGCATATAATTCACCTAAAGTGCATTAGGCATTGAGGGTTTTATTTCATTTTCATATTAGCAAAAACTTCCTTTCCTACTTTTTTATTTTAAAAGCATACTAGAAAGCTGAAATTCCATCATACAAAGGGAGCTGCCCCTTTCCAAATGTAAAGAGTGATTGCAGAAACATAATTGTAATGTGCTTAATTGTTAGTACAGTTGTCACTATTGATGAGAAAATTTACATAGAGAGATAGAGAGTTTGGTGACAAATCTATTCACTAACATATATTGAGATTGCAAAACCCCTAGCAGATAAAGATAAGGGGGAAGCTGTAGTGCCTCTCCATTCTTACAATGGATGTGCAGTTTAATGATCAATGTAGTTATACTTCTACCAATTGCATTTGCAGACTTAAATTTATCTACATGATTTGGTTGTAGAGGAACCCTCCTACTTGTAAAGAATGATAGTAGATGGGTATATAGAATATGCTATCGATGTAGTGTGAAAATGATTGAGATGGAGGACTTTATCTTGTTTTCAAATAGATTACTAATTTAATAGTTTCTAGTTATGGCATAGAGTTAAGGATGTAAATGAAACTTCACTCTTATCATATATTTGGTTATTTATTCTCATTGCTGTATGAAATCCATTTGTGGTTAAAAGTTCAAGTCCTGAACTGTGAAGTCTTTGCACTACGCGTATGTAAGCAAGACCAACATGAGCCCCCCAGACATTAGGTCGGCCCCTTAAGGCCTTAGGATTGCCATTTTATGCAATTGATATTGTGTAATTAATAATCATGTGGAACTAATGTTTCTTTAGATGTGCATATGAGATCTATATGTCGTGCAGGATTCTGAAGCTAAGGAAGTACCTTTCCACTTGGTAAATAGATGACTGTCTGGCAGTTTTGGTAAATGTGTATAAATTTATTGTAATATTTGTACTTTACATTTTATTTACGATGAATATACTCTGATCCTTGACCTGAGGTTTACTAAGATAAATTTTGTAAATTATGATCATATCATCCTATTGCGTTTATTATTATTATTTTTTTGGGTAGGCATTACAAATGGTGCGTATGTGTATTCATTTGGTGCATTTGGATTTAGAACGAACCATGGTTGTTAGTTAGATTATGTTAGTGTCATGCCCACATTTGCCATGTGGTCATGACACGATAATGTAATGTCCCCTTTTTAGTGTGATCCTATTTTATGATGGTTTAGCCTATCACTGGCCCTTGTAGGCTAACGTAGGTGGTTAGAGGGCCCTGTTGGGTGGATATCAGTGTGGTTTCTTCTCCAGGGTTCAATGAGGTTCAGGCTTGGCCTTTGTAGAGGTTTTAGAACTTCGTTTCTCATACTTACTATTTATAGTAAGTCACTTAAACGGGTTTACTATTTATAGCAGAGCACTGTATTATGACATGTGGGCAGTGTCGATTCCAGTATTCAGTTGGATTGGAAAATTAAGGGAGATAATAATTAAATTAATTATTTGTAAGGTTATTAAATAAATAAATATTATAAAGTGACCTAAATAAAATATTATAACATAAAGTCACTAAAATAAAATAATATTATTATTTTTCTAGAAGCTTCTTGAAGATGGATTGAAAAAGTATAAAAGAAGATCAAGCCAAGATTCATATCATCCAGGAATTGATATTTCCTTTGATGTGATTGTTTGGTGAAGGAGCCAGCTAGGGTTTCTACCATTGAGCCATTGGGAATGAAAACTCTCATTAGTTATACAATTTTTAGGTTGTGAAATATCAACTGAATTATTGCTTCATTATGGGCTTCATCCAAGAGTCCACTGTGCTTAAATTGGAGAATACATTAAGTTTCACAAGGGTTCCAAAGGTTAATCATTTGCAGAATTGAAATTGTTGATGACATGAACAGTGCCGTGAACAGTGACATGAACAGTGGCATGAATAGTGTCGTGCTACATTACCCGTGAATAGTGAAATGCTACAGTGACATGAATAGTGTGTGTGAATAGTGTCACGCTATAGTACCATGCTACAGTGCCCTCACTACAGTGATTCACTACAGTAACTTGGTGCATCAATCAAATATCAGTTGAATCATTGCTTGAGGAGAGCTTCATTCCAAAGTTCTATTTGTGCAAATTGGAGGAGATTTTCTTAAGTTTTGGATGACATTTCATTTTAGATCTGATTGCCTGATCATATTCAACAAATGCAATTGAATACCATCATTTATGAATGAGTTTGTGAAAGATTTAATTTGCTGCTAGCAACCTCTATTGGTAGCCACGTGGGTATTTTAAGGTCTGTTCCATCTACTGCAAATAGGCTATAATATCTCTATCAATTGGGTGTGTAGATTATGGAAAGAAGCAACCAGTTTTCACCTTGGCATCATTTCTACTAGGTTTGAGATATTTATCACTTTATGTAATTTGTCTTACACATTTTATGTGGTGCGAATGGGTCAAGGCTGCCTAGTATAATATTTTGAGTGTCTAGAAGTGTTGTAGACACTGCTGTAGCTGCACAGTATTGTCTTGAACCATGTCTTAAACATATTTTCTCATATATTAGTCTACTGTAGCAAACTGGGCTGTATAGGTGTTCTTTTTATAATTAAGCATACTCAGAAAATAGCCTGTGAACTGTATAATCGTGGCTGTTAATGCATTCTTTGGCTCATTTGTCAAACCAGTCATAAGTGTGTCTCAGAATAGAAAGTTCAATTCAATCTGCACTCCAAGTTGTAAACTCAGATCATATGAATTTTGGAAATGCAAGTGTCATAGAATAGATAAACTATTCTTTCAGATTTGCACATTCTTCATGATTGAATTGTTATCTTGACTATGGAAATGGAAAATGCAACATATGAAGCGAACTATTTGAAACTGTTGTTACATGTTATTTGCAATCTAAAAACATTGAAACTCATACAATAGCATACAAAATGTTTGACAAAATGTCCCTTGTGTCAATCTAAAGAAAAATTAATTGAGCTAAATTGCAATAGAGCATGTTCCATCTGGGGTGGTACATTACAGTGGTTAGAGAATATCCTAAGTGGGATATTATAGTGGTATCAGAGCTTTTGTCCTACCATCCTGTTGGGTAGGTTGGACATTGAATCAGCTAGTTAATCATGGTTACTTTAAGTACTCGGGAGCAGTGGGACAAGAATATGGAGAAGCTTAAACAAAGTTTGAATAAGTTAGATGAAAACTAGAAGAGGATGAATGAATTGCTTTCACACCCTGCAACCATAGATAGATCAGCATGGTATATGGCATCCATTTTTAATGGGTCTACATCACAAAACAAAAAGGAGGAACAAGAGGTCTCTATAGGTGAAGTATCTAGAAACCTCTACAATGAATTTCAGCAGTTAGTGACTAGCATATAGCTAATCCTATGGAGGATAGAATGGACAAAAGTGATGAGCAAGAGATGCCTTCTTTTGGGTTACAGGTTTCATCTTCTCTTCAGGAGGATAGCAATGGTATGGATTCTTTTAATGATTCTTTTGGGGCTGATGTTAAATGCACTCATGAAAATCTAGATGGAAAAATAATAGGTGAAGTGTGGACTAGTAGTATTGAGATCGGGTCTATTTCAGTTGATCTTCACCCAGTTGATGTTACAGAAGGTAGAGAGGAAGAAACAGTGGATCCTACAGGACAGGGTTGCATGAGTCTCCTAGTTGGTGACATGGGGGTTATGATTGGGGACTCTTTTGATAGTCCTAAGAGTGATCTTACCTCTCTACATGAGGTTAGCGATCCATCATCCATTAAGTCTATTTTTTGGAGGGATGATGAGGAGTTTGGGTTGGGAACTACTACTACTCTAGTTCCAAACCAGCATGAGGACACCTCAGAAGAATATTTTGATGAGAGTCAAGATCTCCATTGGCAGCCCACAACTTCAACTAATGAATTTTCCTTGGTCCCTAAGTCTGATTTGGAGAACCAACTAAAGGTTGGTGAAGATAAGATTATTACAGCGCTATCCCATTTTGATCATTCCCACAAGATGGTGGAAATTCATCTATCGAAGGTCCAACTTGAGGGGAGACATAGAGGTGTTGAAGAGGCTCCATCAATCTCTGATTTGCAAGCATTTAAGATAGCCATGGAGATTATGAAAAATAACTATTTAACTTTTCTTTTCAATAGAGATCACTTACTTGAATTGCGTGTCATATATTCAAATGCATTGAAGAGGAAAGAGGAAGAGGTTGATCAACTCACCATGGAGCTAGTGAAGACTAGAAAATCTTTGGAAGACTCTCAAATGGCTCTCCTTATGGCGGAAAATCAGATTGAGGAGTTGAATATGGAGTTGAGTTTGGCTCATGCTTCACCAAAGAAATTGGAAAATTAGTCTTCTATTGCAGCTTCTTTGGATGGGCAAGAATATTGTGTTGTGCATGTGATTGAGGGACAAGGAAATGAGGAAAATGAAGAGCTACATGATGAGGTTTAGGAAGGCAATGATGCATGCTCATATTGTGATGTTGATAGTAGCCATGTGCATGATTTAAAATCAATTTTAGTAAATGAGCATGCTGCTGATTTGGAATCAGATTTTGATGAGGAGGAGTTACTCCTCATTACTGATCCCAAACTTCATGTTCTAGAGGTAGAAAATCCATACAGTGATGCCACTTGCAGCCGTGTAATCCGAGCTTTGGTAGAGAACATGCATGAATTGCAGTAGGCTACACCTCTTGGCTTATTCCTTGGGGATAAGTATTTAGTAGAGGAGGAGGTGGCATGAGTCTTAGGCCGATATGGTAAGGTAGATAGATGTAACGAGTACCTCATTGGGCTAGCACAATCTGATGGGGCACTAGATGGGCCTAAGTATGGAATCTCAGCATCCAACTTACACTAGGTTAGATGTGCGCTTGACAGGATAAGGTCTGATGCCATGCAGTTGCTTATAGATAGAGGTTGTGCTTTCATGCTTTCTAGGCAGTTGTATGGTGCACTCGTGAGGGAAGAGGCGCAGATATCCACTTTTGTTGATGCTGAGAGGGACCAACCCTCCATAGTTGCATTGATTAGTGCAACTGGCTTTATGAGTTGGTGTCAGGAATACTCTTCTTCTAGCTTTGGCAGTTGGAGTATTGTGGGGACACCAACATTTGCAGATGAGTTAGGAGATACTCATCTTTTCTGGTAGTTGTTTGGGTCCATAACCCATAGGTCTCAGTATCAGGGAGCAACCTCTTGGTAGATTAGTGATCCTGTTGCAGATAGTATGGTGTAGCAGGTGCCACCAGTTGTCATTGGTAGTGGATTGTTGATTCTATTTTGGGATCCTGGTGGTGATGTGTTTGATTCGTCACTCTATTTTTGTCCTAATGAGGTGTTCCACCACTCTTGGTGTGATGTCAATGGTTTATGTAGAATGGTACAGTGGAAGTCAACAGGTGCGCTTTGTGACAGACTTCTAGTTTGGCATTGGGACCCAAGGATTGACATCAGAAGTGATATGTTTATTTTAGCTACAGAATTGCATAGTTTGTTGAGTTTTGGCAGGTTCTATGGTTGCAGCTATTTTCAACGAGATTACGATGCAGTTCCTTATAGATTCATTTGGGATCTGTGCATTAGTTGTGGGATACTCTCCAATCTGTTGAGGAATCCTTTGTGTGCATTGGGGTTCCAAACAGGGTTCACTA